>CM021108.1:73123812-73560198 GCA_007115665.2 Sequoiadendron giganteum
CCCTCAACCCCTATACCCTCTACCCTATACATTGAACCCACAACCCTAATCCTTCAACCAGATACCCTAAAACCTATACCCTAAACCCTTAAACCTTCTACCTTCTACTCTCAACCCAATACCCTCTACCCTCAACCATAATCCCTTAACCCAATACCCTAAACC
Organism: Sequoiadendron giganteum; assembly: GCA_007115665.2. Lineage (NCBI taxonomy): Eukaryota > Viridiplantae > Streptophyta > Pinopsida > Cupressales > Cupressaceae > Sequoiadendron > Sequoiadendron giganteum. The sequence goes on from CM021108.1 coordinate 73,123,978, forward strand.
ATCAACCTTATATGTCCTCAACCCTATACCCTCAATTATCAACCCTCATCTATCTTTGTCCCTCCTCTTCCATCCTTCTCTCTATCTCACTTCTCCCTCCATATCTCCCTCCCTCTCTACCCTAATCCCTCAACCCTTAAAACCTTAAACACTCAACCCTAGACCCTAAGCCCTTAAACCATATACTCTCTACCCTCAACCCTAATCCCTCAATAATATACCCTCAAACATTAAAATCTCTACCCTAAACCCTCAATCCTCAACCCTTAAACCCTACACCCTCAAACCTTAATTCCTCAGCCCTCAATCCTTAAACCCTCAATTTTCAACCGTTAATCCCTCAACCCTCAACCTTTAAACCCTAATCCCTCAACCCTCAACCCTTAAACCCCAATACCTCAACCTTAAAACCCTTAAAACCTCAAGCCTCTACCCTCTACAATATAAATTAAGCCATGAACCATCTATTCTCAACCATCTACTCTATACATTGGATCCTCAATCATTTACCCTAAAACCTATATACTCAACCCTATACCCTCAACCCTCAACCCTAATCCTCATCCCTCAACTCTTAAACCTTAAACCATCAACCCTTAGCCCCTCAACCTTTAAATTCTTAAACCCTCAACCCTCAACCCTATACATTATACCCTCTACCTTTCACATTGGAACCTCAACCCTAATCCATAAACCATATACCCTCAACCCCTATCCCTCTCTCTCCATCCTTCTCTCCTACCCTCTCTAATTGTCTCTATATACCCTCTCCCTCTTTCTATGTATCTCTCACTCAATCAATCCCTAACTCTTTCTCTCTCTCTCTCACTCCCTCTCTCAAGTCTCTCTCTCTCTCACAATCCCTCTCTCTCCCACTCCCTCTCTCATTCCTCTCTCTATCTATCTCCTTCAAGCATCTCTCTCTCAAATCTCTCACTCTCAAGTATCTCCTATAGAACCTCCTACCTGCATAAATCTCTTTTCTCTCCCTCTCTCTCCACACCTCTCTCATTCCTCTCTTCTCGTGTCTCTCTCTCCCACCTCTCTCTCTCTCTCCCTCTCCCTCTCTCCCTCTATTCCTCCCACCCTACCTAGCTAAGTCCCTTTAAATCCAACCCCTTCTCTCCCACTCCCTCTCTCTTAGGTCTGTCCGTTCCACCCCCTCTCCCTCTCTCAAGTCTCTCTCTCTCACTATCTCTCTACCCCTCTCTCTCTCAGGTATCTCCTTCCCTCTCTCCCTCCCACCCTACCTAGAAAAATCTTTGTCTCTCTCTTAAAATTGTCCCTCCCTTTAAAGACATACATATAAGTAGAAAAACATACATACATACATACATACATACATACATACATACATACATACATACATACATACATACAAGCATACATACATACATACACACATACATACATATGTACATACAATCGTACATACATACAAGCATACATGTACATATGTACATACAATCTTACATATATACATAAATACATACATAGATACATAAATACATATAGGCATACATACATACGTGCATACATATAGGCATACATACATACATACAAGCATGCATACATACATATATACATGTCATACAAGCATACATACATACAAACATACAAATATATATACATACATTCAATAGAGTAATAGTTAACAGAAAGCAAGACATAATGCAAGCGCGTTATTTATTTCTTTGGGAATCCCCAAGCCTTGGGATACTAAAACAAAGGGTTGGAGTATCTTCCCAATGTCCAAAGACGTGTTTTTGGAAATTCTACAATATTTCACATAATCACGTTCGTGCTAAGCATTAGGTGTGCATGTGTTTCAATTTCAAAAAATTCGAACACCTGGGTAATGTTAGGCTCTCTCTTAACTATCTAACAATGTATTTTTTTCACATTTTGACAATGTTAAGCCATTGATCTATAATTTCTTTTGTTTGTGTGTTTTTTTTTTGGGAAAAACTAGTGTTTGGTGTTTTTTTCATAATAAGTTAACCGTTATCAAATTTTGAAATAATTTACATTCTAGAAACTAGACTCCATTCTATGCATATTTTTTTAAAAAAAATTCAATTAGTTTCCAAGATTTATAGGGGTAGGATGACCAAAATTCTATTTTTCAAGAAGTATCCACTTTAAAAATTAGTAAGAAATCAAATATTCATTAAAAAATTATTAGAAAAATCGAGCATAAACTACATACTGAACTAGCTAATTTCTGATTGAAGCAATTTTAAAAATACTAAAAATAAAGTTAACCGTGCTAGGGGGCCACAAAAGTTGTTATGTATATTTTTTTAAAAAAAGCAACACCAATTTCCATGGTCCCCTCTTTTGAACCCCTTAATCTCAACCATTTAAAAAAAAAAATAGTTTAGAAAGTAGATTCAGAGCACTACCATCCTTTTTTCTTGCATCTCAAAATTTTAAGAGTAACTATCTTGAATTTCATGTCCAAGGTCAATATTTCTTGATTTTAGAAAAAATGTGGCCACTTAAGCCCTCTTTTTGGCTCCCCATATTTTTGCACTTACCCATACATCCCGCACCATCAAAACATATTACATAGAGAAAGATATTCAAAAGGAAAGTAAAACATGCATCACATTTGCATCCATGACATACATCGATAATATCGCATCATAAATCATGAACATCAACTCATAAGAATAAATAATGGTACATACATCCATATCATATCATATGCATTCACATCCATAAAGCATGAAATAAAATAAAAATCACATCATAAATGCTGCATTAGAGCCATCTCATATATATATAAAAAAAAATAATGCCATATGATACAAATTAGAGTTAGTGTGTAATATCATCAAAATAATATACAATAAGCTATAAAAAACTCAACCAATGAATGTATATACATCAATAATCATGCTATACATCCAAAAAGTGTTTATAATCGAGGCCAGCTATCCATGACTCTAGAAGTCACCCTGGTGAGAACCCGACTGATGACGACTGATAGATGGGGCACCATGGGACCCATTCAGTGCCACCTACTCATTTGCAAAAAAATGGGCTATTTTTGATGATGAGGGCACTGTATGTAATACAATAACCTATAATAGGAGACATGCTACATAGCCCTCCCATACATCTATGCTAGGACCATCACCCCCACTTGTCCCTGTGCTTGCGACGCAATAGTCTCTAACTACTGCCTGCACCTTGTCTCCTAGGCCAAGGCTATATTGGCATCCTGTTGTAGCTCCCTCTCATGGTCCCTCTCTCCTATGATATTCTATAACTATTATCTAGGATGGTCTCTCTCCAAATTAAGTGCCTATAATCGGGTTATCAATTATTGTACTTGTATTGTCAATGCTGCAATCTTAGCATCCCATGGATTGGGACCCAATGGTGGCTATTATGGTGGATGTTTTGGGGGTCTCTATCCTATCGATTGTACTAGGGGAGGCTCCTAATCATACCTCTACTGATTATCCTATCTTTGATCCTACCCATCATGACCATCATGCCCACCATGCAGTGGATGCTGATGTTAATCTAACCGAGGAACCCTCTATCATCCTCTCCTTGAAGCCTATACCATGATTGAATCTATTAGTTGTACTAGAGTGTGAGCTTTCCAATATGTGTCATATGCTAGTACTATAGTGTTGGTATATTGGGGCCCATCAAAATACACCCACAACTATGGTACCAACTACCGAAACTTGTCAACAACAACCTGGGTAGGGAACTACTATCCCAAGACAGTCTCTCTAGAAGTCCTCACAAATATTGATTTGTAACCATCCTGGGGTGCATCCTACACCTCTTCGAACTATCTCACCACCCAATCAAGGAGGTATCACTCTATCATCTGGTGCTCACACCCCTACATATATCTAGTCTAATGGGCATAGATCAACTACTGGTTATCATTGAACCATTGGTGGGCTTGGATCCATGGCCTCCATAAAAACACTATCATCATGTCTATCACCCATCTCCAGTGCAGGATACATGTGATGTTTGTATACTGTAGGGTAGTCAGCACCTCGTATCTATACACTATAGGCTCATTGTGGTTGCTATCAGCAAGTGTAATCATTGGTCGCAGTATTGCAATATGCTCATAGGACCAAATATGGAGTAGTGTCAGCCTGAATCCTATGTTGCATGAACCATAGTATACGACTTGATGCATGTCATGATAAAGCTAGGTGAGAACCACTCGGGCCTAGGTGTATATTACCATATCCTCCATCATCTTCTCCCACACTATGCCCCAGGCAACACTGAATCCTCTAGAACATCGATCGGGTACCAAGACTCTCGACATCAATGGCCCCATGAATAAAGTCAAGTCTATGAATATGAACTCGTAAACATGTAGGTCAATCTGGCTACTATCAAGCTTAGACTCATCTACATTGAGCACCTAAAATATGGTGTCACCTCCATCCTCTGTATCATAAACAATCCTCTCACCATGGATGGGGATTTGTAGGATCTTCCACATGTCCTCGAGAGTCAGTATCACCTCTCTAGTAGGTAGGTGAAATAAAGATGTATCGCTCTGCCACTACTCGATTAGAGCTGTCATCATTGCCAAGTTTGTGCGAATCACTAGCATGCGTGTGATGAACCCAAAACAAATGGCTCTTAAGAGATGTATCACCTCATCCTTCAATTTTATCACTCGACACAAAATAAGACACAAATGGTCCATTGACAAGAGCGGCCGAAGAACCTCCTGCACTCATGAAGTGCGTCACATCAATTTTTTTGAAAAATGATGAAAAAACCTAAGTCTGAACCCTAACAATGCAAACGTGACTTTGTTTTCTAGGGCAATGCTTTATATTTTTGACAATAGCGATGCTAAAAGAAAAAGCGACATGATTTCACAATGGTGAATCAACGGAGGTAGTGATATTCCTGAATCCACCCATGTGACACTCTATAACAAAGGTGGATTGACATTTGGGAGCGATGCCATACCTAAATAATATTGTGCGACACAATCTTTCAAAGGCATGTGAGCATTTTTTGTGTGACTCCCTAGCTAAATTGTGCCCTATGATGCTATCCCATAAGGGTGGTGCTCCAATGTCAATAACGACATCGATGGGAGCAAACATGGCACAATATAATTTTGCTTTTGACTGACACTTCTAAACCCTAAAATGCATCAAAAACATGAAAAATTCAAGAAACGTTTTGATTTGTGTACCAAGGGTCCGACATCTAGAGGTCGTCGGTACTCACGAACTTGATTTACGCGATGCGTGGGAAGCACACAACCATCCATAGTCTTAGAGACTCAAAGAAAAATCACAAGAATTCTCAGAGTGAGTGCACAAATGAATTGAAAATGAGCTCTCTTCTCCTATTTAAGCATGAAAATTAAGGTTTTTTGCCCTAATTGAAGTAGGAAGTTGTCATTTTGAGCTTGTTCATCCATTTTTTGAGCCATGGAGCCTGTATTAACCATTTTTTAGCGTCTTGAGCCTGTGTTCACATCATATAGTCTATTTAAACATTTGTTAAATCTTTGTCACAAGCTCGACCTAAAATTGAAATTTTCGCTTGATCTCTTGAGGAGGTAGTGCAACAATGTAATTCCTTCTACAGGGGAACAATGGGACATCCAAAAAATCAAGAAATTTTTGAGTTTTGATCTTGGAGGTACAGTGGATTTTGAAACGCGTCAGTCTTTGAACCAACACAATAGGTACCTCACTTCAAAGAGGGGCAAAATGTAGACACTTAAATAGTATTGATCGATATTATGCATTTAAATTTGATTAATTAACATCATTTCCTCCTAAACAACTTTAGAATAACCACTTAATTAAATAATGTATATTGTTTAATTAAATTAATCACTTTCTACTATTAATCAAATAATTAAATTGATCAGGTTAATTCATCCTCTCCTCACTAACTCTCACCTCGCTTAATTAAATAGATCAAATTATTTAATTGAAACACCTATTTCTTATTTAATTAAATAAATCAAACTATTTAATCAAATGTCACAAACCCCTAACCCACATAAGTTAATTAATTCTAAATTAACTAACCTTAAGCTACTCCTAATCTTCATTATCCAATCCTCTAGCTTTTAACTTCACCTTAGTCAAATAAACCTAGGGTTTATTAACCAAGTTGCACATGAATTCATTTATTTTAATTGATAAATAGACTATTTATTGTCACAAAGGTATATTCTTTGAGAATATTCTCTCAACAACCCACTTATTGAATTTCCCTCCAAAAGCTTTAAAAACCTCTTACAAATGCCTTTAATGCCTCTTACAAAGGCATTCAATTCCTCTTACAAGCCATCTTGTCTCTTACAAGGGCATTCATCCCTCTTACACCCCCAACAATATTCCTTAAATTCTCTCTTACATTCCCTTACATTCTCACCTACATGCCTTAACTCATCCCTTCTCCCAAAATGCGCTCACACATGTGGGAGCACATATCCCCATAGATTTGATTAGCCTTTGATTCCAATTTTAATCCCACATTGCCCAAATGTACCCATTCTTCAATTCTTCCTATAAATAGAGGCTTCTTCTATTGAATATGGATCCACTATTGAATGCATTGTTACTCTACTCATTTTCATCCATAATTACATTTTTTCTACATCATTTTGACTTGATTTCATCACCATATTATCACTTTACATTAACATCTTGGAGCTTGTCCACAAGGGATTTGGAAAGGGACACTTTCCATATCAAAGTGACACCAACCCCCCTATGGGATGGGGTTTGAGTAAGTTAGATTGGTTTTCTTAGTATATTTCATGTTATTTTGTGTTTGTATATGTTTTGTTTCCATTTCTTAGCATGCTTAAGAAACTCACAGGGATTACTCTTTTGTTTGTTCATGGTTAACCAGGTACATATTTGCATTCACAATATCCATACTAATTTTTTTTTGAGTAGTGTCTAGTAGGTGAATAAAGCAATCCCTCATTAAGAAACAATCAAGATTCCCAATAAAGTATTTTGAATATCATTAAAAATACTTAATAATTTCATGCTCTCTCTTGGAAAATTAGGATGATCACAACCATAGATAAATTTTGAACTCTTTTTCTCAAACCAATACCATAAGGACATTGGTGATTAATAAACCAACCCCACATAGCCTATACAAATTCAAATAGTTTCTCAATTCTAAGTACATTATTTCACAATAATGAAAGTAGGAAGGAATTCCATGCCATACAATAGTATAGCAAAATATGGCCATACAATATCAATCTCAATTTATAACTCTAAATCAATGTCAAGAAAATGATCTAATTAATTTTCCTCTATTGGTATCAAATTTGAAATGAAATTATCGAGAAAACAATTAATGAATGTTGTGGGTTCTAGTTTGAATACTTCCAAAAGAGGAGAATTCAGGTCTATTTTGAAGCAAGATCAATCCAAAAAGTTAGAACTAGATGCTAGTGTGATCATTATGGTAACGTCTTTGATAAACAACACATTGGAAATAAATGAAATATATATAAAACCTACCTTATTTGATATTTTAAGAATGAATATGTAGAAGAAAGAGAAAAAAATGTTTATTTTTTTTTACAAAATAAGAGAGTTATTTTATATAAAAAATGGAGAAAGATAAAGAAAAAAGAAAAAATGTACACTTTTTCCAAGTTTCCTCTTGTATGATCTTATTGGAAACAAAAGGCCTCTTGCACATGCATAAGAATAGCGTTCCAACAACTATGAAATATTCACTAATTAGTCTTCAATTATATTATGTGATGGTAAGTACTAATGAATTACTTTAATGTTTTGCAATAACAATGAGCTACAAATAGTTTTTTTTAGCCTTGAAGCTTATTTACAATTCATTTTCAGGGTTAGAAATTTGTTTTGGTCCATCCCAATTAAAGTCAAATATCAAAAAAGAATTAAAAAGTAAAAATAATAATAATAAAAAAAAAACATAAAAGAAACTGCAAGTTTTAAATTATTTTAGAGCTAGATCATCCTAGGATCATTCTAGGTTCATCCAAGTGCATCTAGCACAACCCCTGAATGCATTTTTTGCAAAATTGAACCCAATCATGAACCCGTATTTAAAAACTAGACAAGGTAAATTGATATTAGTGTAACTAATTAATACTTACTATATAAGCCTTTATCACCTCACAAATTTTGAGTGGCATAATAGTAAATGTGAAATGAAGTTAATTACATAATCCATTGGATGATCAAACACTTAAGTAATAGTTCCTTTGGAAATCTTGAAAAAGAATAGTAATAACACTTGAAGGTGCTATCAAATAGAAAATGGTCATAAATATTTATAGCTATCTCATTAAATAGTTTATATTTTATATTTTTGTAAAGTCATTATGTGTATTATTTGTGAAAAAGACTATAAATATTTGTCTCTATTCACCAGTTAGTGGAGCTTCTAGATGTTGTCACTATTTTTAAAATATATTATTCTTAAAATTAAAATAAATCATGAGATTATATTTTTGGTTGAACCATGTTTATAGTTTTACTGGTTTAATAATTTAAACTTTAGAAATGAATACTTCATATAACACTTCTATATATTTCTAAATGTGTCAAAATGTTCTAAAAATAAATTAAATAGTAACAAAAGGGCTCATAAATTTTTTAAATGATGTTTACATATTAAGATATCACATATTAAGATAAATCAAAATACAGTTTGTTCAATTGTCATCGTAGAAGCAACTTTAAAATAAAAGAAATTGAAATTTTGAAAACACTAATATGTCAAGATACATGTCACATTGTGCATGAGATTAAAATCTATATACACTAAATTACTAAATCCTATATGAAATAATGTATTATTGTCCATTATAAGTATTGTGAAGCTTTGTACATTCTTTACAATAAATAAATTAGATAATTGTAATTAAAGCTAAATGCTAAAATAATACTATGAAACACATTTGAATAAATACACAAAGAGTTAGTTATAAACACATGGTGAATTAGTTATCTTTTCCTTTCTTCCCTTCCGAGTAACGTCTCTATTACTACCTTTTTTCACATGTAGCAGTTTTTGTATTTAGTATTTCAAGAGCATATTTACGTGGAAGGGTGTCTTATTTGACAATAGGGTAACTGTGAAAAACATAGAAATTTGGTTATAACAGAATGAATATTAAAAAAATTAACAAAATTAAAATATTATAATTAAAATTAACAAAATTAAAATATTATAATTACCAAAAGTTTTGCCCTTTACAATTGTATATTACTATTTTTGGATGTGTATACAAAGAAAGCTTCATGGTTAAGAAATCAATGGAATACGTGGAAAGCAAAAAAAGGTAAAATAATAATTCAGCTTTTAAAAAATAGGCAAAATAATAGTTAATTTCCACTTTTCCTAAAAAAATGTCAATAGTATTTATAATATAATAATAATATAATATAATATAATAATAATATAATATAATATAGTAAAAATATAATATAATATAATATAATATAGTATAATATAGTATAATATAATAAAAATATAATATAATATAATATACATAATATAATAATAATAAATATATAATAAAATTAATATAATATAACATAATAACACTAGTAATCTCACCTTGGTGTGCAATGGGTACGCCGAAGAGGTATGGAAAGTTAACTAAGAAGAAAATGTTTTAATTTTTTTTTTGCATACATTTAAGAAATGATTTTGTTGATATATTATTATTAATATTTTTATTACTATTTTAATAATATTATATTATTACTATTAATTTAGTTTTTATTATATATTTTTTATTATTTTTATACTTCTACTATTATATTATTATTATTTTATTAATATATAAAGTTTGCAATGTTACATTATTATTATATTAATAAATGATTGGATTGGGTATTATATATTGTTAGTATCTAATACCCAATCCAATCATTTATTAATATAATAATAATGTAACATTGCAAACTTTATATATTAATAAAATAATAATAATATAATAGTAAAAGTATAAAAATAATAAAAAATATATAATAAAAACTAAATTAATAGTAATAATATAATATTATTAAAATAGTAATAAAAATATTAATAATAATATATCAACAAAATCATTTCTTAAATGATCAATCAATTTGATCTTATGTTTTGCACAAATGTATGAAAAAAAATTAAAACATTTTCCCTCTTATTAACTTTCCATATCTCTTCGATAAAATGAAAGTTCTAAACGTTGGGTAATTAGGGTAGTAAAGCAATAGTTTAAGATAAGCACAACTCCTTTTAAGGTTGGTTAACTAAAGGTTTGATTATCATCTTGTAGTCGCACATTTCACCATGACTTCTCCAATTATAATGGAGCAACCATCCTACAGGGTTTAGCAATTATGACATTTAATGTAATTGCAACAAATATTAAGCTATTGTAGATAAACAGAAAAGAATGCACATGATTCATAACCAACACCTTTAATTTCACATTCCTGGTTCTTTTACAGAAATATCATAGCTTGTAATACAAACTAAGGAGAAGTTCAGACAGAGTAGATTCCCTAACACTGAATGGACATATACATGGGAAATTGGAAGGTAAAGTAAAGCACACCATGAAGACCACATAAAAAACATTGTCAAAAGGTTTATGCAAATACTGGATATCAGACAGTATAGAATGTGACTGCCATATAACAGCATTTCTAAAGGAAGACACAAATCCAGTTCACAAGATATATTTTAGCTTTCAATTCAGATCAAGATATATGTTTAGGGCTTAGAGAACGTTTTAAAAGATAAACAAGGCATTTAAATTACTGGAAAAATTCATACAACTTTTTTGCTATGAAGTATATTAAAAAATGTCAAACAAGTGAAATTGATTGGAGACACTATGGTGAAATACTAACGTAATCCTAACAACAAATGCAATGGTATAGTTAATTAAACGGTGCTTTCAAGACCTATAAAATCTTCCAAACAAAAGCATTCATTGACTACTAAACTATTACCCACTGAGCAGGAGGAAATCTGATTTCCTTGCTAAATATCTGTTTTACATGGAATCGCGATGAAACAGAAAACTCCATGAATAATTATAGTTAGCTTGAAACTGTGCTCTTTGTTTGCAACTTTGCAGTACTAGAGGATTTGCAAAACAGCCAATGCTAATGCTCAAAGCAGTGCCCAACATCTCCTATTTAACAAATTTTCAAGTTCAAGATGGGTTTTCAGATCAAACCTTAGTCAAGATAATTGAATTAGCATCGTTCCTATCGAGGTGTTCTCGTCAGGCAGATACACTAAAAAGGACGAAAATCTGGAGGATTGCTTTCATATGGCGAATCCATATTTACTGTAGTACAGAAGATTATTTAGATGAGATTCCTGCATACAGCTGTCTGATCCAAGATCAAAGGAGTTAATCAAATGCCAAAAGGATAGTCATTGATCTAAAAATGTTAGTATAGTGATCTCTTATCATTAATCATCACCTTGGATTTAGGTGAAGGTGTTGATTTAGAAGTTCATTGATATCTGTAGATTTTGATGTAACTGCAAATCTATACCTTTTAACACTTGAAAAATAAACTGAGTTACAATTTCTATAAATAAAATTTTGAGAGGTTTTTTATTATGCCTTTATATCTCTGTAGTCTCTGATGGAAAATTATGTAATTTGAATAGCAGCAGTTGCGTAAAGATTGTAATCAATTTCTCTGTGCAATAAAAATATCGATAATTTGTGTGGTGGATGTTTCCTTGACATCTTGTCAAGGTTTTACCATGTAAATTTATGTCTTGTCTGTTATTCTATTTCATTTTCTTTATTATTTCTTTGCAACTAACTTGTGCTACAATATCGTTTAAGTTTGTAGACTTACTTTTTCGTAACAAGTGGTATCAAAACAATTATTTTTCAGCATCTATGCCAAGATTTGGTGTTTGTTTTGCAACATCAAATAGTGAAAGTTCCAAATGCAAGGTTCAAGGTGGAGAAATTCCATGGAAAGAATAACTTTGAGCTATGGAAGATCAAGATGTCTGATTTTTTAGTGCAACAAAGATTGCACAAGGCGTTGGTAGGAAATTCAAAGTGACATGTAAATTTGATTGATGAGGATTGGGGGGATATGGATACAAGAGCTCTTAGCATAGTTCAGTTGTGTTTAGCAGATGATGTTCTTTTCAATCTTGTTGGAGAGGAAACAATAGTAGGCTTATGGAGTAGAATGGTCAAGTCTTTACATGACAAAATCCTTGACAAATTGGATCTACTTGAACAGGAAGTTGTATAGTTTGTGAATGAAAGAAGGTATAGAAATTCATAATCATTTTATATTTTAAATATTTTCAATACTCTTATATGTCAATTAGCTAGTATAGGTGTAAAATCAAAGATCAAAACAAGGCGATTATGTTATTGTGTTCATTTTCCAAAACTTGAAATCACTTAGTCACTTCCATTAGCTTTAGCACAATTGACACCATTGAATTTGATTTATTGTGGAAGCTTTGTTGTTTGAAGGGGTGCAAAGGAAATCTCACATAGAAAGCGCCACACCAAAAGAAATTACCTAGCTAGGGATCAATCCACAAGAAAGGGGAAGATTGGAGAGGTACATCTAGATCTATGTCAAAAGGAAAAAAAGGGAAGAGAAAATGTTGCTACTACAATAAATCAGGGCATCTCAAGAAAGATTGTTGGAAGAGAAAACAAGACAATGATGAATCGAAAAATGAAGAGAATCCAATTGAGAGAAGTTCAGGTATGGTTGATGAAGTATTATCTATTTGCAATCCCTGACAATATCATGAGGAATGGTTGCTCGATTATGGTGCTTCTAATCACATGTGTCCACATAGGATTTGGTTTTCTTCCTACCAAGCTATTAATGGTGGTGTTGTTTTTATGAGAAATGAATTTTTATTAAGACTATTGAGATTGGAAGCATTGAGATTAAAATGCTCGATGGTATTGTAAGGACATTAACAAAGGTAATGCATGTATCTAGACTCAAAAATAATTTAATTTCCTTGGGAGTTTTGGATTTTGGATGCTATAAATCTACATGTCAAGGTGGATCATTGAAAGTGTCTAAGGGCATTTTGGTGGTCACTAAGGCCAAAAATATTAGGAACATTTACAAGCTAGGAGGGAGTACTGTAATAAATGAAGTAGCAGTGGTATTCGAGGAAACAAATGAATCTAGTCATTCATGGCATCAATGACTGGGTCATATGAACAAGAAAGAGTTGAAGGTATTGTTAAACTATGAATTACTTCCAAAAGCAATGGTATAGTAAATTAGACAATGATTTCAAGACCTATAAAGTTTTTTCTATGAAGTATATTAAAAGTGGCAAATAAGTGAAATTGATTAGAAAAGACATTGGAAAATGTCAACTGTATGGTGAAATACTAATGGAATCCTAACAATGAAAGTAATGGTATAGTAAATGAAATAGTGCTTTCAAGACCTATAATTTTTTTGCTATGAAGTATATTAAAAATGACAAACAAGTGAAATTGATCGGAAATGGCATTGGCATATGTCAACTGTATGGTGAAATACTAATGGAATCCTAACAAAAAAAGCAATGGTATAGTAAATGAAATGGTGCTTTCAAGACCTATAAATATTTTCTAAGAAATATATTAAAAATGGCAAACAAGTGAAATTGATCAAAAAAGACATTGGCATATGTCGAATGTATGGTAAAATACTAATGGAATCCCGACAACAAAATCAATGGTGTAGTAAATGAAAAGGTGTTTTCAAGACCTATAAAGTTTTTGCTTTGAAGTAGATTAAAAATGGCAAACAAGTGAAATTGATTCGAAAAGACACTGGCATATGTTGGTGAAATACTAACAAAATCCTAAGAACAAAAGCAATGATATAGTAAATTAAACGGTGCTTTCAAGATCTATAAAAGTTTTGCTATGAAATTTTTCGGAAAAGACACTGACATACGTCAACCGTCAACCGTATGGTGAAATACTAACAAAATCTTAACAACAAAAGCGATAATATAATAAATTAAATGGTGCTTTCAAGACCTATACAGTTTTTGCTATGAAATATATTAAAGATGGTAAACAAGTGAAATTGATGAAAGGACACTGACATATGTCAATTGTATGGTGACATACTAAGGGAATCCTAACAACAAAAGCAATGATATAGTAAATTAAACGGTGCTTTCAAGGCCTACAATGTCTTCCAACAAAAGCATTCATTGACTACTAAACTATTACCCCACGATAGTAGGAAATCTGATTTCCTTGCTAAATATCTAGTGGTAACAACATAAAGGACACATAGGGGACAAGATAGTCTGAGACAAATAGCAAAATGCTGATGATGCCCTCTGTTTTACATGGAATCGCGATGAAAGAGAAAACTCCATGAATAATTGTAGTTAGCTTGAAACTGTGCTCTTTGTTTGCAGTACTAGAGGAATTACAAAACAGGCAATGCTAATGCTCAAAGTAATGCCAACATCTCCTATTTTACAAGTTATCAAGTTCAAGATGGGTTTTCAGATCAAACCTTAGTCAGTAAACTTCTAATTGCCATTGTTCCTAATGGTGGCGTTCTCGTCAGGCAGATACAGTAAAAGGACGAAAATTTGGAGGATTGCTTCCTCGGTTGGAACCAAATTATTTCATATGGCGAATCCATATTTACCATAGTACAGAAGATGGTTAAGCGGAGATTCCTGCAATTTTTTTAGCAACTACAATATACTCTTCTTTAAGGACTGAAATTTCCTCTATTCTCCATCGTTCTATAGGTTAGACATTATTTTTGTTTTCCTTTCCTAAGGACTGAAATTTCCAATGTTATGACAATAAAATTTTGGTAGATAGCACCTTTCCCAAGGACCAACATGAAAATGAATCTCTTCAAGTTTCCTACTCATTGTTTTGTTTTAAAGAACTGTTTTCAAGACTACACATTAGCACTTACAGTTGAATTTATTCCAAGATGACAATAGTTAGTTTTATTATACAAGAAAATGACTGGAATGTTTTCTTCTACAACGGAAGTTTAGAATGCCCCACATAATTTTACAAAACACACTTCCACCAATGCATATCACAACAGATGTTTTTAATTACAATATGTTCTTAGAAACAATGCATATAACGTAAACACCAAATGAAATCAAGTAGACACCTTAATCAAAAACTTCATATTGACATATTCAATTCAAGACAAAAAGTTTATTGTTTCGTATTTGTGCAGCAATCAGAATTGAGAAGCAACATTTCACGTGAAGCCAGTGCAACTATTCTATCACTGTCCAACTTTATGACAGTATACTGATTTTAATATATGCCCTGCATCATCTTATTAAATAATTCCACCCTTACTTTCAAATGCAGTTGTTTTCAAGTAATGCATATCTATATAGTATATTTAAATTGCCTATCAGAAGAACGATAACACCATATTGACATTTACCAAATTCAAGACAGAAAGCAAACAATGTAATTTCAAAGTACAAATGAAAGTACTCACCATTTTTTTTTTTTGTTGATGAAGATTTGAGCAGCAGATAAGAATTGAGAAGAAAACCAGAACTGAACAGCGTATTGCTTGAAGTCAAATAAATGCATCACAATTTATCAAGATCCGAAAAGGGCCTGTAGTTCGGTAGTAGGGCATCACAGCATGCTGATGGGAGGTCTACGTTGAAGTTTTAACAGGTCCGCGGAAAATACAACATTGCTCTAGAACAGCGTCCATAACAATTATTGAAGATAGGCTGAAGAACTGTTGACGTCCATAACAAGTATTGAAGATAGGCTGAAGAACTGTTGTTGGGATGGTTGCTAACCCATCCAACACCTAACCACAAAGGAAAAGTTAAAAAACTTGGCATTCACCTGAAAACATGATTTTTCAGAAGGAAGGTTAAACAGTGGAGTTACCTGGTCTCGACGTGCCTGCCCTTGAATAGAATTGGGTGATTGTGAAAGTAGTAGGGAGCAGATGGCTTTTACAACTTCATCTCGAAGACGCACCACATCCTCAGCTTCTTTGAACTCCAAACCCTTAATTGACCTTATTTCCTTTAAAGCCCTATGCCATTCAGCCCGAGTCTCATCAGCTACCCCCAAGTCTTTCCATACTTGGTTGTCTTCTGTAATTTCAGAAAGGGACTTTGGTGATGTCATAAAGAACAAGGGTAGTATTTTCATGTTTGGATTTTTGCCAGAAATTTTAGCTTTGAGAAAAGCAGAAAGTTCCAGCATTGGCCACTTTGAGTGGCTGAAATCCTTGGAGAGAACCAACACTGCTATTCTGCATTTCTCAGCGGCTTCAAAAATACGGGGAGGGAATTTCTCAGCAATTGGTAAGCTTTGAGGATCCTCATCAAAGAAGCAGGACACACCTTTATTTGTCAGCTCCTTGTATAGCTCCCGAACAAGGATCTTCTGTTTGCCGCTGTGACTAAGAAATACCTCCATAGGCAAAGATTCGTTTATTCCCTCACCATCTCTGTTCAAAACAAAACAAAAAAACGTTAATAGGTTAATCGCTTCTTACAAGCAACCAGACCTTGAATTTGATAAAGCAATAATTGCAACTCTTAGGTAGAAAAATGTTCAACAGGGTGTATGAGAGCTATAATTTTGTTCAAACAAATTAGAGAAATTCTAAAACATATTTATACTATGTAAAAGAAAACCATAAAATCAAATTTGCCTCACCTTTGTGTTGGATTCATTGTGGAACACCTGACATAAATAGTCAGCAGGTGCGGCCACTTTAAGGTGAAAGCCACAGTCGCCGTAAAGTGGCGGCACATTATTGTCTGACAGTTTAAGCTCTTCCATATTAAGGGCCGCATCTCCACCCATGCCAAAAGCACGGCAATGGAGGACTGCCCTCCAGAAACACCAGCAAACCTTGCAAGCATCTTGGGCCTCTCCACCCATGCCAAAAGCCCTACAGAAACACCAGCAAGCCTTGCAAGCATCTTGGGCCTCTCCACCCCTGCCAAAAGCCCTCCAGAAACACCAGCAAGCCCTGCAAGCATCTTGGATCTGTTGCATCTTGAAACACCAGCAAGCTTTGAAAGCATCTTGGGTCTGTAGCATAGTGGCACATGAAGGCAGACAGAGAAATTAATCTTACTAACTCGGACATAACAAGTGGCGGATTCATCTGATAAGGAAGCCGGTGGCAAGGATAGATTAGGAAAAATGACTCCTCTTACCAGCGTTAAACCCTGAATAACCTTTCAAACTCCCAAGCCTGTAAATTACGGGTCAAACCAGTCAATCAAGAAAGTAATCATAAGCGTAGAAAACAAAAGGGCCAAATATGTGAATGGATGGTAAATGTAAAGATTGTTCAAAGTGTTTCCACCGTATTATAAAACAAGAAATATAGAAAATTGTTCACTCACAACATAGAAAACTACATAAATAGCTAGCTTAAAAGGTACAATATAAGATTGACCATTCACCAGCTTTATGAGAAGCAACATTATGTTCAACTTCCTACAACAATTATAAATCTCATGTGTTAAGACACTAAGCCACTCAAATCACCCTCTTAAAGAAAAAAGCATTCTCTCTTCTTGAAATGATATTACTTACACAGTCAGCCTTACAGCCCAACAAGAGTTTCCGGATTGATGTTCTGCGGGGCAGGGCAGTGTTTTCATCTACATTTCCTTTAAGAGGCAGCAAAATGCACCCAATAACCCTATCAAATTCATATACTCAAACAGACAGCTTTGTATCATGCATGACAAGTTTTCATCAAAACGAACACTACCAATACAACATTAAAAATCAGCCATTAGAAATACAACCAGAACTCACCTGACTTCTCGCAACTTCCTTGTGACCGAAATGCATCTCTAATTGAAATCACCCTTTTATAGACAGCTTACCAGCATAGAATGCCATTCGAATCCGAGGAAAATAGAATCCTCTATGGATCACATAATTGTACAAGAGCATGGCACATGACACTACCTTCTAGTCGTTAGATTTACTACTTCAAAAAGGAAAAGTAAGGTGAGATAACTCCATAACAACACACTAATTGGTTTTTGACTGACGAACACCTAACACTATGTGAGACAACCCCACCCACTCGACTAATCTTTCGGTTTGTAGATGCTCGATGGGCCAATCAGTAAAGGTTTGATTGAGTTGGGATTTCACTACACGAGATTTTTGTTTGCCAGTAGTGCTTAGCATGTGAGTATGTGAGACCAGCCTGCCTATTTTGACGACTTTTGTTTCAAGATTCTCAATAGCTTTAATCATTCCGCCATTACAAGAGGAGGACTCAACGTTCAGATTATAATTGATTTGATTGAACTGAAATCTCCTCCTCCAACTGGCCTTTTGTTCAACGATTCTTAGATATTCTGTAAAAATTAACCGTAGACTAAGGGCCCACTCTAATTCCTCTAGTTTAAATATATAAAGTTCTACAAGAAGACATATCTAGACGTTAAAAAAGGAGGATGCCCCCAAGTGGTGGCTTACTCGCAAATCGAAAGGTGAGGAAGCCCCCAAGCACTCACCAACGGGTCTTTTGACCATGTTAATTTTCTTAACCTTTGACTATGTTTAGGGTTAGTAATATCATTTTAAATAAGACAAATAAATAGAGCTTAATAAAATTAATTATTTTAGAAATTGTAATCAATGGTGTGTTTAATTA
The DNA here is from genome assembly GCA_007115665.2 of Sequoiadendron giganteum. Lineage (NCBI taxonomy): Eukaryota > Viridiplantae > Streptophyta > Pinopsida > Cupressales > Cupressaceae > Sequoiadendron > Sequoiadendron giganteum. The sequence continues at coordinate 73,142,676 of CM021108.1, forward strand.
GAAATATAAGGGTTTTGGGTTATGTTACTTGAAGTGAAACTTATTCAATTTTTGGAATTTAGGATTCGATTGCGAATTTGAAGGTTCAAACAAGTGAATCCTTTTACATTTAAAAGTTTCTAAGATAGAATCACATTTGGAAGGATGGGTTTCAAAAACTAAATTTATCTAGAATCTTCAATTCTATCCTAAAAAATTATAATTCTATCCTAGAAACCTGTGATCTTAGCCAGAGTAGAGTTAAAATTGTAAACAAGGTTTACTTGGTTTTATTTGAAGTAAGTAATGATTTATTCAAGTGCTAAGGACTTTTGCGAAGCTTTCTAAGCCATGATGCAAAAATGTACTATCCTCTCCCTTGCACCTTTGTCAAGACCTAAAATTGAGTTAATAGTAAAAAGAAAGAGATGAAAGAGGTATCTAATGAATGCTTTAGTATAGATGGTCATGTATGTCATTAGATTGATTTTTGAATTTGTAGATGTAAGTCACTTATGTACTTTGTGATAAAGTGGGCCTTGAAGTGAACTATGATAATGGATGTCAATTGATAAAGAGAAATGGATCTTTTGTTGATGTATGAAAATGGACAGGCTTGGCACACTTAATTTACTTACATAAAGGGAGGAGTCTTGGTTTATACTCTATGAGTATTCAAATCATTTCCTCATGCGTTCCTCTTATATGAAAATTAAATATAGAACCTTAAACACATGAAATTCTATTTTTTTGTGTCCACATTGATGAACAATGGTTTAATCCTAGGTTTCTCAATATTATAACATATAATTTTAGATTTTAAAAAGAGAGAGGATAAACTTAGGCTAGCAATCTTGTTCAATGATGGGATTGTAAACATATGATATTTCCTTGGGTGGATAAGTTGTTGGAAACATAGTTGAAAAGATTTTGAATAAGAAAATGAGGTAAATTTGAGTGGTGTAATTAGGTCTTAAGCTAGTGAATGTACCAAAATGTTCAAATTTTGACCAAGAAGCATGCATCCTAGACATCCACCCTAGTGGGAAAAAATATAGAGGGGAAAGTGCTAAGAGTACCCACTTTTTTGCTCTAATATTTTCACCTACTTTGATATATGTACTAAAAAAAAATAAGCATAAATGCTAAACCAAGACTGCATAGCAAAAGCAAAATTTAATAGAAAGGATATCAATTTTTATAAAGAATATGAGTTGTTGAAGAAAATGCGTGTGTTGGACCTAGGAAACATACACATAAACTAAAGTTAAATTAAATAGATAATATGTTCCCCTTAGTTTGTTCATCCTATTTCAATAAATTTAAATATTATTGGGCTATGTAATTAGAGATATTATTTGATGTTGATTGGGTAGGTGAATTGAATAGTTGAATGTACACTAGTTGTTATGTGTTTTCTCTATTTGGCAGTGATATTAGTTAGATGAGTAAGAGGAAAAACATATTTACTTTGTCATTTATCAAAGTAGAGCATATGGATACTAATCATGCCTATAAGGATAAAATTTGACTATAAAGATTGTGTTTAGGAGTTTTTTTAATTGAAAGGTAGCTTTGATCAAATTTCATAGTTAAAGTACTATTTTTTTGGCTAGGAAGCAATTGTACCCAACTTGTATAAATAATATTGATGTTTAGTATTGAATTAACAAAAAAAGTATCCCCTTTTCTTAATTTGGGAATAATTAATATTAAAATGAGCTTAATGTTGCCTTGATTTAGTGTTGTAATGTGTTTTAAACTTTCACACTAAGTTTAGGGCCCTTTTAAACCTAAATAGGCTTAATTGTGCCTTATTTATGGTATTGTAAAGTGTATCTTTATAGTTTCACAATAATCTAGGGCTTCATTGATTAATTGAGGCTAATTTTCCTCAATTGGCCCATTCAATTATAATCCAAGCTTAAGTAAATACAAATTCTGAGGCATAAAACTTGACATTCATAAATTCCATTACACAACACTTAGGTTTTGAAGGTGTTTGTCCTAGGTAGGTGACCTAGGAACTATATTCCACATTTTCCTCACTTTCCTCACTAGGTCCTAGGACCCTATTTTTACATAACATTTAACAGTGTCTGAATTGTGTCCTAGGTATGTGGCCTAGGATGGAGAACGGGTCCTCACTTAGACCTAGGACCCCTTTTTGAAATATGTTTTTGGTGGTTTTTTAATGATTTCAAATCCATGATTTGATGTCGGCTTGTGATATTTGAATTTTGAGAAATAATGATAATATATATGTATAAATATAAGGCTATTTCACTAAGTTTCATCTAAGCAGTCCTAGCAAGATTTCAAGTGTTCAAGTCTTAATAGCAAGTTTATGAGGTCAAGAGAAATTTCTAAGGCATTCAAGGGTAGATTTATTGAAGCATATTGTAAAAATCAAGATTCCATTTGTCATGTCAAAGATGTCTTGCATCATGTATGTTGTTGAGCTACTGTGTTGATGTAGCATTCAAGATCTATCAAAGGAATTATTTCACATCAAGTGTATGATCAAGATCTAAATTCATTGAGGCCACTTCATGCTATATTGTAGATTTGCATGGACAACGTTTCAATTAAGGTGTGGTGAGTTGTAAAATTTTATTTGTTCATTCATCATTCATTTATGCATTGTTTTATTTTAAGGTTTAATTACCAAAATGGGGTTTGACCAAGGAAAACCCCTATTCCTCAAGAAACAACATTTTTCTCTCTTGGATGTGTGATTGTAGGTTTTAGGTTGAAGATCATTAAAAGAGAAAAATTAGAGAAAGTTGCCAAGTTGTCAAAGTTGTCACATTTCTTGCAAAATCATGGAAAATGAGCTACAAGATTTATTTTTAGCTTTTCAATAGTGCCCGATTAGAATTTGGGAGTGGAGACTGAGAGGAATAGAACCCAAAAACATATTTTCTAGAACCCTAGCCAAGACCCATTCGCCATAGGGCAAATGAGTCCCTAGTGAGGTCTAAAAAACTAATTTCTATAACAGGTACACAACATTTGACCCTCTTAAAACTCACCTTTTGACTACTATATCAGTTCAATTTAATTTATGTTACTCAATTACACATCATAGTACACATATTGAATGAAATATATAAGAATAGGGGGTGCATCACACTTATTTCATTTTGGTTCACCCCTCACATTTTCCAATGTTTTATTATGGTGAACCCAACCTTTTGAGAATTGTAATTTTCTAATTTGGAGTCCTTTTCACCCTAGATTTAGATCTTGCATTCATGTGCATTGAATTAGGTCTCATTTAGGGTGTTTATTTTTCATTCAACTTTGAATTGCATATAAGGTTTTAGGATTGCATTGTTTGCATTCTTTAAATCTAAAAAACATAAAAGAATCAGTCATCTTGTATATCATTTCCATCATATAATAGTGTTGATAATCAACCCCCTATGGATCATAGCATGCATAACTCATTTCCCATGACTTCACTTCCTACAACCAATATGCAGGATGTTAACAACACCATCCCTACCATGACTGTACTCAAGCTTTTGGGTATACCCAAAGCCAAGGTGGAACTTTAATTCCTCCTACAATACCCATTTCCATTCCTACATACACTAGTACTCTAGTTACCACAACCATTCAACTTACTAGCAACGCCAACACTTCCTTAGGTATTTCCATAGGGAATCCTTCTAGCTTTGTGCATTCACATACCATACCTCCTCAACTATCCTCCCTCACAAATTTATATTTCACTTGCCCTTCGCATACATACACTTCACCTTATTCTCCTCCAGCTTACAATAATAACAATGATGCTATCCTTATCACACTTTTGTAAACCATGTCATCCCTTCAACAACAATTCACAACCCTAAGTCAAAACAATAATGGTCAACCTTCACAATATATAATAACCAACTCGTTATCCCTGGAGATATTGAGAACACCAATGCCACAAGGTATAACAATTCCTAGATTTGAGAAATATGGTGGGAAAAGAGATCTTATTAGCCATGTTTCCACTTATACAACCCTATGTATTGATTTCATCTTTGAAGATAAGTTTGTGGCTAAAATCTTCCATAGGTCATTGAAGGACATTCCTTTAGATTGGTTTTCTTCCTTACTGAATAATTCAATTGGTTCATTCAAGAAGCTTGTTGATGCCTTTTACAACCACTTCCACATTTAAATGGTTCCCAAGATGACCCTAGCTTATTTAGTGACATGCAAGCAAAAGGATAATGAGAAAGTGATTTATTTCATAGTGATATACCAAACACTTTAAATTCACAAATAAATATTAATATTCTTGATATCATCCTTCAACTAATATTTATTGCAAACTTACAAAACAAAATCCAAACCAAACTTGAGATGTTGAAATTCCCATCCTTCACATAGTTATGTACAACCTTTCGTGATTATTAGAATTTGACTTATAGTCGTGATGTGAAAAATCCTCCTAGCCATCTTGAAAAGTTTGAATCCGCACTTCAAAATAGTTACCAACCTTTCAAGAAATAAAATAGGGGCTTTTTACAACTTAATTCCCCTCAAAAAAATCAACAAGTTGATAACCATGTAGCTGCCATAAATATGACAAATTCATATACCTCTATGGATAGGAATAGAAAATTTACTCCTCTACTTGATTCCCTTCATAATATCATGTTACAACTTGTGGAAAAGAATATGCTTTCCTTACCTCTTATCAACGCTCTTTACATAGCTCAAAGAATCAATGGCAAGCCTACTAATGAGATATCAATTGATCTTGTCTGTGTGGAGAATTTGATCACTAAATAATTCCTATTTGTGCATGAACTATATCAAGGTACATATGAAAAATTGAAAGCCTGGATCAAAACGCATAATGGTTTTTCTTGCCCTATGATTGGCTCGATAAATCTCCCTATAAAAGTCAGACCAAAATAATTAAGTCTCTCATTCATGATCATACCATCATCAAACCAATTTCGTGTGAAGTTAGACTATCATTGGACTTCTTTTTGCCTACACCTATTGAACCTATTAGACCTCATGAGGACTACTTTTTCAAAGCATATCAAAAGTTTAAGGCGAAGTACATAGCAGAATTATCCCTTAGAAATATGCCTCAACCCATGATTGAGCTACCCATCCTTGATGAAACCATGATTGAACCAAAACCCCTTCAAAATATCAAAAAGGAACCTATGAAAAATCCTCCTACCATTTCCTATAAGAGACCACAAGAAAACCAAAACAATCCCATTGTGCCTCCTAAAGTAATTTTTTTTTACAAAGCTAAAGAGTAAGTGGTTGAACAACCTCCTATGGCTCCTTCCATTCCTCCCCTAAGGGAAGAAAAGAAGCCTATGGTCAACACATCTACTCCTACACTAACCCAAATTGACAAAAGATTGAAATGAAAGAAAAATGCTAGAGAGCATAGGTGTAGATTTCGTGCTATTGCTCTTATGTTACAAACTAAGGAAAAAAATAAAAACATAGAAAATAAAAATCCTAACCTACCTAAAGCAATGCATGTTGATCCTATACCCTCACCGTAATGTAAACAAGAACCTTCTAGATACATTATCATTCAACCTTTTGTTGTGATTAATTTAGATGATGACATTGATATTACAAAGATTGATGTTCACAAGTGTGTAACAAGTTGAATTCGTTGTTCTCCTCTTCCATGAGCTTAAATGACAATTCTACTAATAAGAGTGTTAAAATTGGTCTATGTCCTAGTTCGACACTTTTCGTTGTCCCTTTGGCTAGTTTTTTTCCTTTCGTATATACTGATCAATATTGGGATGTAGATGACCTACTATAGGTTGACTTGCATGTGGCTTACTAGTATTTTGCATTGTTTTATTTTTCATGTTTCATTATGTGATTGCATGTGTGTAATGTGATCCCCCGTGTTGTTTCATTTGATGTATCTCTCTCTCTCTCTTTTAGGCATGATTTTCACTAAGAATAAGACCTTACACGAATGAAGCAAGATCCCCTTGAAAAAAAAAACATATATATAATGTTCATAAGTGTTTGGAATAGCATATCTTGTTGACCTTGTGAATCTCGAAACCCTAATTCAAGGCCACCTAGCATAACACACCTTTCTTACATGTGGAGCTTTTCCTTGCATTGTGGCGCCTTATTGAAGTTGTCAGGAGGATAGCTTTGATATGGTATGGGAACCTAATATGATTCTCTCATTTTCCACCCCTTATTTTCATTTCATTTTTTGGTGCCTTATCAAAGTTATTAAAGGGATAGCTTTGGTATGGTTAGTACGATGAGAGCTGACACATAGGAATGAATTTCTCATTATATGGTCATAGATGACACATAGGCATGGCTTTCTCACTAAGCCACTTTATTGGAAGACTCACCTAGTGGACAACCTAGAATTCCTCTACCTCAGAGTGAGCACAAAAGCAATAGCTTAGATGTGTTCCACATCATGTTGGATAATCTAGGCTTGATCTCTTCTTGGTGTTTCATTTTGTATGATTCTGTATCTTTGTCATTTCTGCATACATAAGTGTCTTGAATGTCTACTTTAGTGTGAACTTGACATGGGGTCATACTCTTACTAAAGTGGGGAAAAAATGTATTAAAAGAAAAAATTATCCCTTTTTCTGAATTTAGGAATAATTAATATCAAAATGAGCTTAATGTCACCTTGATTTAGTGTTGTAATGTGTTTTACACATTCACACTAAGTTTAAGGCCCTTTTGAAACTAAATGGACTTAATTGTGCCTTATTTAGGGTACTGTAAAGTGTATCTTTACACTTTCACACTAATCTAGGGATTCACTAATTAATTGAGGTTAATTTTCCTTAATTAGCCCCTTTAATTCAAATCCAAGCCTAATTAAATTCAATTTCCAAGGGATAAAACCCAACATTCATAAATGCGATTACACAACACTTAATTTTTGAAGGTGTGTGTCCTAGGTAGGTAACTTAGGACCCATTCACCACATGGTGAATGGGTCCTCACTAGGTCCTAGGACCCTATTTTTACATAAAATTTAACATTGTCTAAACTGTGTCCTAGGTAAGTGGCCCAAGACCCATTCTCCCTACGTTGAATGAGTCTTCACTTAGACCTAAGACCCCTCTTTAAAATATATTTTTGGTGGTATTTTAGTGATTTCAAATCCATGATTTGATGTCGACTTGTGATATTTGAATTTCAGGAATTCATGATAAGCTATGTATAAATATAAGGCTATTTCACTAAGTTTTATCTAAGAAATCCTAGCCAGCTTTCAAGTGTTGAAGTCCTAATATCAAGTTTATGAGATCAACATAAATTTATAAGTATTCAATGGTAGATCTATTGAAACATTTTTTAGTTATCAAGATTCCATTTTTTATGTCAAAGATGTCTTACATCATGCATGTTGTTGAGCTAGTGTGTTAATGTAGCATTTAAGATTTATCAAAGGCATTGTTTCACATCAAGTTTATGATCAAGATCTACATTCATTGAGGCTAAGCCATGCTAGATTGTATATTTTTATCTAAGGTTTAAATTATGGTGTGGTGAGTTGTGAAATTTTATTTGTTCATTCATCATTCCTTTATGCACTGTTTCATTTCAAGGTTTAATTACCAAAATAGGGGTTGACCAAGGGAAACCCCTATTCCCTAACAAACAAAATTTTTCTCTCTTTGATGTGTGATTGTAGGTTTTAGGTTGAAGATAATTTGAAGAGAAAAATTGGAGAAAGTTGCAAAGTTGTCAAAGTTGTCACCTTTCTTATAAAACAATGGAAACTGTGCTATAGGATTCATTTTTAGCTTTTTGACAATGCCTGGCTAGAATTTGGGAGTGCAGACTGAGTGTAACATAACCTAGAAATAGATTTTCCAAAACCCTAGCCAGGACCCATTCGCCATAAGGTGAATGAGGCCTTAGTGAGGTCTAGAAAAGAAATTTTTGCAACACGTACACAACATTTGACCCTTTTAAAACATTCCTTTTGATTGCTATATCAGTTAAATTTACTTTTTGTTACTCAATTACACATCATACTACACATATTGAATGAAATATAGAAGAATAGGGGGTGCATCATACTTATTTCATTTTGGTTCAACCCTCAAATTTTTCTATGTTTCAAGTATCACTTTATTTATAATATGGTGGAGATTGGTAAGGTCATGATTTAGAAGATTGACACTTAAGGGTAATTTTACAAACTCACAAAACTAGTGAGTATGGATAAGTTCTCTTGGTGTAGGGAGGCCATGGAATTTTCTTCCTATATTTGATTTGTGTTATGTTTCAATTTTATATCATTACAATATATATTATCAACTAGGATAAAGTTAGGACAAGGTGATATTAACCTTGTAATCCTATGCACTAATGTTTGATGTCCAACATCTTAGTAATGGGTAATTAGTGTAGTCACCTAAAATCATCCACACCTAGCTACAGTTGATTTTATCCCTTCTAAGTGCTAATTAAATAAGATTAATTTTTAATTAACCTTCCCACTCATCCTTGTATTAGGAAAATGGTGGTGTACACCTTGCACAAGAGAGTATTATTTTAATTATGTAGAATAAATATAATTTATTTGTGGTGCATCTTTAGGAGATGTGTTTAGCCACATCACATATTAATTTGGGCCAACTTGTAAACTTGTATATCACACTATTTAAATATTTTATGTGTGGATTGTGAACATGGAAAATATATTTAATATTGGAAATCCTTAGTATAAAAATTAAATGTTGAGGTTAACAGTTTTGTGTATTAATGGTTTTGAGGCACATGGTTTTACTTTTACCACTTGGTTGTTTTCTGTGATCTTGATTCTATGAAAGAAAAAAAAAAGTTTTATGATTAGGGATTGGCTTGTTGGATGTTTTAGTAGGTTTACATTGTATTAAGCTCTCTTGTTGAGTGTGTATGTGAAGTATGGAATAGGGTGTGTAATTACATGCTTGACACATGTAGGATGCATTGGAGGAGCATGATGTTTCATTAATATTCATGTAGGATGTGTAATTACATGATTGATAAATGGAGGATACATTGGAGGAGCATGATGTTTCATTAATATTCATGTAGACTACATAAATGTATTATAATATTTTCATTACTAAATAATATATTGAGTGTGGATGTCTTGGGAGGCTATATTTTTCCCTCTTTAGGGTTTTACCAAGGTATACCTTGTGTAATTTTGTGGTACATGTCTTTGTTTCTTGCATTATGTTTATTCTATAAGCTTGTGTAGATGTTTTTCTCACATGGGGTATGCATGTAAGATTTGGTATAGAATTATCTATTTACTATGCAATATTTGGATAAATATTGTAGCCACCCAAGATCTAGAAACTTCTATGAAAGCACAAGAGATATAAAATACGAGAGAATAATACTATTATATCAAATGATACTAATGATAGATTACCATATATTGATAGTACAAAGAGAAACCCCTAGCTATATAGACCAAGGTGGGACAGGTTAGTTTAGGATCATGGGTTCCTTGAATTAGGCCCTTAAGTGGCAATAAAATTTAGCAAATCAAAGTTAGGCAACTAGACATAAAAAATTGAATAGGTTATTAACATAATTTTAAAATATGTAATAATAAATTTTGTAGAAAATTGAATGTAGTTTCTAGAATAGTAATCATTTTTTGGAAAAAATAAAATATATTTGGAGAAAATTTAAAATTTCAATGTAGTAGTACAAAATTTTCAAGGAAAAATAAAATGTAGGTGTATGTCTAACCAACCCAAGTACAAGAAAAAAAAATTATTTAAAATTTCAATATAAGTAGAGGAAACATGCCTAGATGTGCCACATTTGTTTTGTAATTTCTTTGCAAGTAAATAATTATTTATGAATTTTTATTAGAAATTTTAAAAAATATTAAAACGTGTTTTTCTAACCACGATAACGTGCTCAAAAAATTATGAAATTAATTTTTTTTGTCTCATCCTATAGTATGGGAATCATAGAATGTGTCGCATCTTTCAAGTTTGAAAAATATGAAATCATTTGAGAATTATAGATGTTTTTCAGTCAAGACTTTAGTCATAATGCAAGTAGAAAATCAGTAATAATTATCCATTAAATTAAAAATAAGGCATATCTTATATTGGTGGAAAGATAATTTTTTTTTCAATAAAGCCTTTTTTGTTTCATCAAATTTGGATTAAAAAAATTTGTTAGACACTTTTTTGTCATATCACCACTTTGTTTACCCCCATGATCCTATAGTCGCCCATACATAGGATTGCATAATATTATGACACCCTCCTTAATATTATGACACACTCCTTAATATTATGGATTGATACATAAATTGATAACTATCCTATGTTTAACTTATGTAAACATAAGTAACTAATGATAATAGGACATAAATAATGAACTAGCCAAATAAAACACCCCTTTCACACTAACACCCCCCTTAAGTGTAACTTAGGGAGAATATACAAGATGGAATGATGCAAAGATGGGTCTCGACTAATAGGATATAGGGTATGTGCAAGGAAATGAGGGACCTAAAGGGCATGTGCAGGATCATCATGGAAAAAATAGGCCCTTAAGTGGCAATAAGATAACCAGAGTTAGGCAACTTGACATAAAAATTTGAATAAGTTAAATATATTATTTCAAAAATATGTAAGAATAGAATCTGTTGCATATTGAATGAAGATTCTAAACTACTAGGTTTATTTTTATTTAAAAAAAATAAAATTGGTGAAATTTTGAAATTTCAATGCAGTAGTACTTAAATTTCATGGAAAAAATAAGAAGTAGGTGTCTGTCTGACCACCCTAACCACAATAAAATGATAATATTTTTTTATAAGATTTTAGATATAAGTAGAAGACTCATAGCCCAATGTGATGCATATTTTTTTGTAATTTGTTTCCAAGTAAATAATTAATTATAAATTTTTTATTACAACTTTTAAAAAATATAAAAACTCGTACGTCTAACCACCTTAACTTGGTCAAAACTTCATGAATTTTTTTATTTTTTTTAATCCTATAGTATGTGAAGCATAAAATGCAACACATGTTTCAGATTCAAAAAATGTGATACCCTTTGAAAGCTATAGATGTTTTTCAATCAGCCTATCAATCAGGACTTTAGTCATAATTCAAATAGAAAATGAATAATAATTGTTTATTAAATTCAAAGTAAAGCATAATTTATATTGGTGGAAAGCCAAGAATCTCCTTTAAAAACACTTTTTGTTTCATCAATTTTGGGTAAAAAAAAAGTCGTCAGCCACATGGGCCATCATATCACTTACATATCGCCACTTTTTGGCCCATCATGATCCTGCACATACCCTAAAGGGGGTCTTAAGTGGGCACTTTTTTTCTAAAATAAGGAGAAACTATTTTTTGATTAGAACTTGAAGATATTTACACTCAATTTTTTTATGAATAAACGTGTCAATTTCTATTAATTAAAATAAAATACACATGTTCACAAAAAAATTAGGAGGAAACAAGGTAACTCCTGAGAGTCACACAGACATAGCCTAAAAATCAAATACACAACAAGAATAAAAGTAACTGTTAAATGGAAAGAGAAATGCTAGTAGAAGGAAGAGGGGGATCTCATTCATCCAATTTATGCCATATATCAATGGGGTCTAGGGTGAAATTAGGAAAAAACCACCCCTCTTCAGTCTTATCTTCTTCTTTACCTCTATCTTTAGTCCACGATGGAGAAATTTCCAACTCTAGTTGAGGGAGCCACTTAGAATATTTTGGCTAGCTCCCACCACCACTAGATAAAGCCTAGCCATTACCAACACTAGTCATCATCCCCACCCCACCCGAGGGTCACTCAAATGCAACACCTCTAGGTAGAGGTGAGGTAGAATGCCACCACAATGAACTACCCTTGCCACTAGAGTGTCAATGAGGAGCCTACGATATGGGGGACCACTGAAATTGAGTTGAGAAGCTCTAACCACACCATTGATCATAAGGCAGAGAATGATCTTGGGAAGTAGAACTATCTAGAGGGACCCTGGACATAGTGCATGGGGTATTACCCCAATAATATAGCAACTCTTGAAGTTGGGGTACCGCAGATATTTAATATACCCCCATTCTCCCTTCAGGTTGTTTTTGATGTTTTGCCCGAATTCCGATCGTGCCCGATGATTTTTAGAACCCTCCTTGCAAGTCTTTTAGCGATCTTGACTCATTGCCGCCACGTGTCCCTTCAACACAACTACAAGAAAGGGAGGATTTGTTCAAATTCCAAGCTGCCATACTTTATCGCGTGTTCTAACTGCCTTCGCTAGGAGGCGACACTTGTTTACATAGGGCAAGCCAGGACCACTACCATCATTTGCAGAGAATGCATCTAGCTAGCGAATGACTGGGTTCATGCTCAGGAATATTTTTATTACAATGGTTGTGATGAATCATTGTTGCAAGCATCATGATTCATGATGAGAAATATTTTCTGTTACGATTCTTCAAGCGATGGATGCCCCTGGCTGTATATACTACTTCTTCTTTCGAAGAGAAGGGTTGGATTTTTTGGTTAGTTTGAAATATCTACAGAAGAATCAAGAAGATACCATGCCTTTTTTTTGTTAGATAACTATAAAGACTCATAGACTATGCCCTTGTAATTTGGTCTTTCTATTTCTTAATTATTAATAATATTATATTGTGTTGTTTCTGAGTAGTTTGTTTGTGACTTCAATGATTTGAATAGAATGCTGATTTAGAACCATGTCTTCAACTCTTTATGTCCAGTAAATCTTTGTGTAAATTAGTTTATGTCATGAATTGAATTATCCAGGTCTTTCCCTTTAATGTTTGTTATTTTGGGACATATCAGATTGCTTAACGGGCCCTTAGACCACATCTACAAGATAGGTCTATCGTGCCTTACATCTAAATATCGGCACATCTCCCTAGTTAGATCTTTTATTTTTATATCTACTTCTTTTTCCTGTTCAAAGCCCTAGTTATAGAAGAAGCCGAATTCTTTAATATTCAAAGTTTTTTTAGTTTAGCGCAATAGGGCCCACCTTTAACTGAGTTTCCCACAAAGGGTTGTTACCTTGTCATTTTTTGGCATCAACAATTTGTCTTTTTCCTGGAATGCCTAGTGGGACCCCCAAATGTGCTTAAGCCTTAAGCAAGTATATGAGCCTTTGAACTGTCACAAGATCCCAAATAGTAAACAACCCTAGTTTGTTGGTACCACCGTTAGGGTTAGTACCAACTAGAACTCATCACGTAAACATCTTGAACCCTCCACCAACCATGTTGCCTATCACCAACTAAAATTATGTGGAATGGGATGCCGAAATTCATCTTAGAACACCAGTAGTGCCTACTGTTTCGGCACCCATCACAGTCTCTGCGCTCAAATCTATTCCTAAGCTCACTAGAGATGGCTCAAGAACACCATCCGATCATCTATAAGATGTGGAAAATGTGTGTCTGGTACACATAGTTACAGACCAAAACATAGCACTGAGGTTGGTCGCAGCTTCTTTCAAAGGAAAAGCATCAGAGTGGTATCGCACTCTATCGACTAACTCTATCGACACTTGGGATCAGCTAGGGGATCCTTTTTATGAAAGATTCTTGAATGAAAAATATAGGTCTTCCCAGTATCACCAGCTACAGATCATCAAGTGAGCTCCATATGAAGCCTTGACCGACTTCAATGCTCTGTTCCATATAACTTGACAAAGAATTCAGGCTACAATCCACCTTCCAACCAATCTAGCATTCATGTTTTACCTAAATTCCATCAATGCCAATATATCAATGATGATCCAGTCACTTGGTGGAACCACTCTACCAGATGCATATAGAATCACAATTAAAACATAAAATAATTTGATCGATGCTGGAAAGTTGTCGCCTCAGCCCATCATGCCTATATTCCCTAGAATACCAACTTTCACCTAAGAAACACCACCAACTGATCCTCAATCTATGTACACATACGCAAGTGCACTACAGAACACCGCACTTGGTTCCTTGAAGTATGAGATGAGCGACATAAAGGAAATGTTGCAGGCTATGGCCAATGCGATAACTATCATCAATCGCAACCAAGTTGCTCCTCCAAAGCTGACCTATCTGAATTATCAAGGCATAAGGCCATCTTACCAATAAAACCAGTTCCAAGGAGGTGCTCTCCCAAATCCTCAGCCGCAAACAACAAGTCAAATAGTACCAATACCCACTCTATAGTAGAATGCCAGCCTAAGCTCTAACAAAGAGTTGATTGGAAGGAAAAACAATTTGATCGATGATGGTAACCCCTGGTGTTTTCCTTGCAGTGATTCACTTATGCCCCGAAACTGCCCATGTGACAATCCACAACAAAAGTTGGTGGAGTAGCATAGTAAAGGTTCAACATCGGACAATGGAGGTTATGCATATACCTCTTCGTAAATGTAAAATGCGGTAATCACCGCTCAAATGAAAGAGATGTCTCTAGAACAAGAGACCAATATAGCTCCCAACCATTCCCTCTTCTCATGGATGGAGGGAGAGGAGGTGGTGTTCACATTTGAAGCATCCACTTTTGAGACCCCACAAGTGTAGTCTGATTACAATACTCACTCCAAAGGGAGATTCACGGGTGAAACAATTGTCCCACAATTAGTTAGTCTGCAGCCTAAAAGTACTCCCAATCGCAAGAATAATGACCTTGTAGTGGTACCAAAATGTCTTCCACAAAGGGAGATCATAACAACAAGGGCTAAGGAGCAAAAGAATCCAGGTTTTCCACCATTCGATGTGGTCGAACAGTTGAAAAAATCATTTGCTAACGTTTCCCTGTGGGAGATCCTAGCCATACTAGAACATAAGACATTGTTACAGAGGGATCTCCAAGAAGACCCGATCATAGAACCAAAGGAGCAATCACTTCAAGGGGAGACTACTGAGAAGTCACCTCCAACCAAAGTTCCTGTGATACTGCAGAAGAGGCCTCTACCGAGGATCAAGAGGAAGAATCCACATTCAAAGTCAGCGAAGGAAAACCAAAATTGATGTTGTTTTTCTTAACCCTTATTGTGTGTAAGCAATTACTACATAATTCCATGATTGAATCCATTTCCAGTACCACAGTCATGCCCAGGCTAATAGTTGAATGATATGCAATTGATGATATGAATTAGGATAATAACCCAAAGAGAAGTTTCCACTTGCACGTAATTTAAAGGATGCAATAATAAAACAATACCATAAAATAAGTTACAAGAATTTGATGGTCATCAACATCAACTCTTGCAACGCAATTACATATTCAACATTCCTTGTAAATATTTCTTAAATGAAATTATAACAACTCCTACAATGAAAATTACACATTTAGCTTTCATTGTAAATCATAATTAAAGAAAATTATAATCTCAATTTTGTCTAGATTTACATTTATATCGAGGTAAAAAGCTAAAATCTATTATAATATACGATACAACATTTATATCTTGAATGATAGGTCAATATCTCTAAAATAAATTCAACTTTCTTATTTACGAATTCGAAAGAAAAAGGTAAACCAATTTATAGGTCTATCCAACATTTTATATCCAGTAACTATAGTGGATTTTGAGTTGTCCCAATAATTGTGACAATGCACTTTAAGAGTATCATGATGATTCCATTGTGGAATTACATTCTCAAGAGCCAAACATTTATTAATATAAATGCATAAAAACAAGAAAATACACAATGGCCAAAGTAAACGAAGTGCCTTTTTGGTTCCATAGAATGCAAAGGTCAAGGATTGATACATAAAAGAGTGATATTGAATTTAATACAATAAGGCTTGCAAATAAATATCTTTGAATAAGCATGAATAACTTACTTGACCTTGTTTTTGGTTGTGATGGCACTCCCACTGGGAACCCAGTCCAATCATCGTGCTGAAGCTGAAGTGGCCTATCTGAGCATCAAAACTGCATTTGATAAAGGTTTTAGAAGAGTTTGGGTGGAAGGGGACTCCCTTAACATTGTCAATTGCTTGCATGGCATTTTAAATCCTAGCTGGAATTTCAAGAATCTGATTGTAGACTCTTGTGCAATTATGAATCGG
The DNA here is from genome assembly GCA_007115665.2 of Sequoiadendron giganteum. NCBI lineage: Eukaryota > Viridiplantae > Streptophyta > Pinopsida > Cupressales > Cupressaceae > Sequoiadendron > Sequoiadendron giganteum. Next base: position 73,158,738 of record CM021108.1, read on the forward strand.
TTTGATCAAGTCTGTGTGACCCACATTTATAGAGAGGGAAACTCATTGGTTGATTTATTTGCCAATGAAGGGGTTAATCTTATGATTTCCAAGACATGGGATGGTTACGACTCTATAACCAAGAGTGCATTGTTATTAATTTGATATAATATTCAACACAAACCTTGAGATTTGGCATGAGTGGGGTGCAATCATCACCTACCTTTTCCCACGCTTTATGGGTATTTTAGTGCTTATTTCCAAAGCCCTTTTTAAAATTAGTTTTATAGTGATGGTAAGTTGAGTTCTTCGTCAAAGTCTGGTAATTCCTGGCAAAGAATGGAGGGTGACTGTAGCTGGTGGATCCCATATCTTGTGATAGGTGGGGAAACAAGTAGAAGGTTTGGAGGATATTAGAGGAGTGAGGGCTCACTCCTTATATGGAATAAAGGCTACATGGTTTCAACCATGAAGCTACCAACACCTTTTTTCATGAATGGAGCAATCAATCATTGATTATTAATGGTGTTGCTTTCCCTATCAGAAAAGGGTTTACTACACAAATTACTAGCCTTAGTGTTTATGGGAGAAAGTTCTTCAAGGAGCGGAAGGGAAATGAAGATGCGATGGAGCAGTTTTTCATGGATACTAAAAAGAAAAAAATTGTAAAGATTTCTTCTTGGGGCTACGGTTGTTCTTCAATCAAGGCCATTTGGGTTGAGGTGGCAAAGGTTATAATGAGGTACATAACCTTCGATGGTCATTTCACTGCCATCTTGGGGTTTCATTTCACTTTATTGAATCATTTCCATCACAAGTTACGTGTCTCCTTTCCTTTTTTCCTTCTTTGTTCTTTGGAGACTTCTATATATGCCCATTTGATGAATCCCCACACTCCTCTTCATGAGGGTTTGATTCTTCTTATAATGGAGTATGTCAAGGTTCATTCCCTGACTAAATTTTTTAAAGGTAAAGACCCTCTACCTAGGTTTGTTGAACACCCTTCCATGGAGTCTACTACTGATGATGGGAAGGAAGAGTGGAAGGAAAATAAAGATTCCATTGAGGTTTCCGCATATCCCTCTTCAAGCTGAAAGCCACAAAAAAGGAAATCTAGGTGTAAGAAGAAATTTGTGCCCAAGAAAAATTCTAAGAAGGTGGCTAGCCCTTGAGATGAAGATGATGCTGGATATGAGATGGGAGAGGAAAAAGTGCCAAGTCCACACAAGAATTCCAAGGGTGAGGAGGAAGACTCTAGGGGATTCATTCCCATGATAGGGATATTGGTGGGTATGATACAGGGAGTGAGGAGATTACCCAGACTTCCAAGAAGCCTACACACATGCCATCCAAGGAACATATTACTACATACCAAAAAAAAAAAATTGATGACCACGTGACGAAGTTTGAATCCCAAACCTTTCCTCATCCCAAAGATGTTATTTTGGTTAGTGGCCTGGAAAGGAATGTGGAAGCGATGTCTTCTTGACTTATTTCTAATGACAAAGGTAAGGAGAAAGTTCCAGAAAAAGAAAAAAAATTAGATATTTTGAAGGACTCTAGGAGGTTTGACTCCTTATCTTCTTATTTTTCTTACTTGGATGAGGAGAACCTTGAGAAGATTTCCCTCTTGATCATGGCCAAAGAGGGAGCTACTTGTAATTTTAGGGTGGAAAAATGGGTCCTCACTGAATTCACTAAGGTCAATATAAAAATTAGAAGCCTCAAAGAAAAGTTTCAGAGTATTCCCAAGGGTTCTACTTGTGATCTTCTCATTTAAAGAATTGTGGACTTGGAAAGTCCAGTTTTTGACTTCCAGTCTGAAAGTGATAATTAGTTGCACGGTTTGGAAAAGAAAGTGGAATGATTACAAGGTTTGGGGGAAAAAGTGGCTGGGTTGGACAAGGACATTCAAAAGCTCTTTGAGGTCAGACATATGTCAATTGAAAATATTGTGGATTCTTTGAAAATTTTAATGGAAAAAATTGGCAAGCTTAGGGAGCACTAGATGGCAGAGTAGCAGATGAGTGCGCTGCTCTCCAAGGAAAAAGTCCAAAGAACCAGGGGAATAAGTGTCTGAGTGCTAGAATAAGGGATAGCCTCAAGAAGTGCTTTGAAAAAGAAAAAATAGAAGTTGTTGTTCATGATCAACCTCCAATACAACTAGGAGCTAGAGGTTGCTAAAAATTTAAAAGAAATGAGGTAGTGTCCCTCTTTGTAGTCTTTTAGGTTTCCGTTGTGTGGCTATTTTTTGGTTGCTGGTTGGGTGGTAGGTTCCCTGTTGTGTCTTTTGTTTTAGCAGTGTTAAAATATTATTTTGACATACTTTTTGTAAAGGATTTCGGGTCCCTTCAAAATCTTCCCTCTTAATAAGAACTTACTTGACATTAGAAATTTGAGTGTCTTCACAATCTTGTTGCATATTGTTGTGGCAGGTCTGTCCTGTTTTACAGTTTCTTTTCTTATAATCTATCTTCTTATTTTCTTATGTATAGTAATGCCTTTTATCTTCCACATAGGACTTTTTTCCAACATCCAACTTGTGATTGAATTTTTCTAAAATATCTTCATTTCCCTACCCTTTTTCCATGGATTCCAAATTAAGCATATTGTATTCCATAGAACTCCCTCAAGCCATGTTTTGATACTCTTTACTGACACTCGGTTCCACCTTCTCAATTTCTCATCTTGTCCTGTACGAATCAAACTCATTAAATGGATCCATCGATTATTTTAATTCCTCGTTAGGCCCAAAGTCTAAACCATGGACCTCATATTCTATGGTAAATGTACCCTCAACATGGTACTGATCGGGTGCTCCCCTCAAAATATCCTCATCCAATGTCTCTCAAGATATTGGTGGCCTTGGACCATTAAAATTATTAAATCTACTCATATCTAAGGGTCCCATGTCTTAGAAGTGAAGTCCAACCATCACTGCCCTTTCATTTTCCTCTTCCCATGTCTCTTCACTTGTTGGAAGAGTTGTAGATAATTCAATTTGAATTTTCTTTTGGGATGTTGGAAAAACATTGTAACAAAGTTTCTCTTAATTAATAAAATAGAGTGACATTCTTTCCTTGGTGAATGTAGCTATTTAATGGTGAACCATGTTAAATAACTGTGTCAATTTCTTGTCTCCTTTTTGCAATTGTTAATTTTGTTATGGTTTTATTTTGTGTTGTTCTTGTTGCATGGTTAACTCAACAAGTGGTATCAAATCCGAGTTGAGGAAAGATGGAGGATTGCAAAATAAAAAAAAATTCGGGCCAAAATTTTGACATGTGGAAATTACAAATGGAAGCATTGCTGATTCAAAAAGATCTCACAATTATATTAGAAGAAAAATAGAAGAAACTTGATGCTATAACTAATGAAGAGTGGGACATATTAGACAAGAAAGCAAAGGCAACGATTATCCTCTCTTTCAAGCAATGTTTTATTTAATGTTGCATTGAAGAAGACAATAAAGGTCATGTGGGGAAAATTATCCAATATGTATGAGATTACTTTAGCATCAAGAAAAGTTTGTCTCATGAAGGAATTGTACAACCTAAAAATGAGGGCAATTTGGTATCATCCCACTTGAATGAATTCAATACGTTAATTAGTCAATTAACTTCTGCTAGTATCAATTTAGAAGATGAAGTAAAAGATATATTGTTGTTATGTTCTTTATTGGATAGCTGGGAAGGCGTTGTTATGGTTGTTAGCAACTCGGTATTCAAAAAAGAAGGGGAGTGTTTTGGATTTTGATGAGGTTTTAGGAATTCTTCTCAACAAGGACATAAGAAGGAAAAAATTAAATACTTCATCGAGAGATGCTCTAATTACTAGCTGTACGAGTTTATGGTGAACTCCTCAAACACCCCAGAATCACCTACAAGACAAAATAACTTCCACAAGAGAGAAATGGCAGAAATATTATGCTATCATTAAGATGCAAGAATGTAAAATTGAATATGCCAAAGTAAAGATGAAGCCTTGCTTATATCTAGGCAAGGTTGAGATGTATTAGTTAATATGATGTTGAGATGTGTCACGATATAACAACATGTGACAACATGAGAACCCTAACTAACTACCTAGAGAATGATGAAGTGATAGAGATAAGTTCTAGAAAAGACAACTCATCTTCTAGAAGGAATCTTATCTCCTACAAACATGGAAAGGGGGATGGCCCCATTATTAATGATTTATCTAATAATGCAACCTAGGAATTAATTAAATATTATGCCTAAGTAAACTTATGTAAGTGTAATTAAATAATTAATTACACCAACACCCCCCATAAACGCAACTTAGGAAGAAAATTATTATGCAAATGATGCAAAGATGCAATGATGGGTCCCGACTACTAGGCCATGTTAGGTACCCATTTACAAATGCAAATGATGCAATCAATCTCTCACAAGCGGAGAAAAGGAGAAAATCCAGTGGGACAAAAATCTTCTCCAAAAGAGAGAAAACAAAACAAAAACAAACATGATGTATGGGGGACTCAATGATACTCCCAAGGACTGCATCCATCATTCATATACAATCAATGACCCCACCATAAGAGGGAAATAGAGAGATAAGATATCCCCCCCCACAATGTGTAATCACTTGCTAAAATATGGGTAATGTCTAAAGACAAATAATAATCCAATGTCTACAAACAATGTTTCCCCCCTTAGGAAGAAGATACATCATGTACAAATGCAGGAATGCTTCCCATTCTAGATAGGAAGTGATAGGAAGAGGAATCCATATGTATGAATATTGTGTCTCTGAAATCTGCCCATGTGTTGCCAAACTCTTGGATGAAGATGATGCCACAATCCAATCAGGTACATGCCCAATCACAACAAACTATGACAAACCAGGAACAAGTGGAAACTGATCTTGAACAAACTCTGAAAATGAACATGAAGTGACAATAGTTGATGCATGACTATCATCAAATATAAGAGATATACCCTCAAATTGATCCTCCAAATTTGAAATGTGAGACTCCACAAAAAAAAAAGCAATGTCTTTCAAATAGGAATCCCAATCAGGAAGATTATCAGATACCTGTTACAATGAATCACTTGCAAGACAAAATAACTTCCACAAGAGAGAAATGAAAAAAATATTATGCTATCATTAAGATGCAAGAATGTCAAATTGAATATGCCAAAGTACATATGAACCCTTGCTTATATGGGCAAGATTGAGATGTAGTAGTTAATATGATGTTGACATGTGTCATGATCTAACAACATGTGACAACATGAGAACCCTAACTAACTACCTAGGGAATGATGAAGTGATAGAGATAAGTTATAGAAAAGACAACTCATCTTCTAGAAGGAATCTTATCTCCTACAAACATGGAAAGGGGGATGACCCCATTATTAATGATTTATCTAATAATGCAATCTAGGACTTAATTAAATATTATTCCTAAGTAAAATTATGTAAGTGTAATTATATAAATAATTACACCAATACCAACAATAGGGGGAGATTCGAAGAACGAAGGAAAAATAATAATAAAATAATATCCAAATTAAAAAATAGGTCCAAATCTCGAGGTAGAAATTTAGGTTGTGGATTTTGTGGCAAGGAAGGTCACATTAAAAAGAATTGTTGGTCTTACAAGAAGGATGAAAATAAACCAAATGAAGATAAAGTAAATACGGTTTATGATGAAGATGCAGGTGCATTAGTTCTATCCATTGGAGAAGTTGAAAATGATAGATGGGTGTTGGATTATGGGGTGTCTCCTCTCATGCAACTCCATGTCGATATTTTTTTTTAAATTATCAAGAGGGAAAACTTGGTACGGTTTATCTTGGTGATAATGAATCATGTGATATTGTCAGCAAGGGGGATGTGTTATTGAAATTAAATAATGGTAATAGTTGGTTCTTGCAGGATGAGTTACATGTTCCTCAACTCAAGAGGAATATCATTTTTGTAGGACAACTTGATACTCAAGGTTGTTGCATCACCTTTGAATTTAATAAGTAATTATTATTCATTTTCTATTTGAATTATGACTAAAGTCCTCATTGATAGGCTGATTGAAAAAAATCTATAGCTTTCAAACACTATCACATTTTTTGAATCTAAAACATGCATCGCATTCCATGCTTCACATACTATAGGATTAAAAAAAATTGAATTGAATTTCATGAAGTTTTGACCAAGTTAAGGTGGTCAGACATACAAGTTTCTATAGTTTTTAAAAGTTGTAATAAAAAAATCATAATTAATTATTTACTTGGAAAAAAATTACAAAAAAATATGCATCACATCGGGTCATGATTCCTCTACTTTTATTTAAAATATTATAAAAAATAATTATCATTTTATTATCGTTAGGATGGTTAGATAGACACCTACTTATTTTTTCCTTGAAATTTAAGTACTACTACATTGAAATTTCAAATTTTCACCAAAAATATTTTCTTATTTTTTAAATAAACCTAGTAGTTTAGAAACTACATTTAATTTACTACAGATTCTATTCTTACATATTTTTGAAATAATATAGAGAACTTATTCAAATTTTTATGCCAAGTTGCCTAACTCTGATTTTTCTGAATTTTATTGCCACTTAAGGGCTTGTTTTTTCCATGATGATCTTGCACATACCCGGGTATGAAAATTTAGTCTGCAAATTGAAGAGAAGTTTGTATGGGCTGAAACGAGCCCCACAACAATGGTACCTCAAGTTCGATTCCTTCATGGTTGAAAAAAATTCACTATGTGTGAGTTTGATCGGTGTGTTTATTACAAAGTTTTAGACAATGGTGAGTTTGTATTGTTGCTATTATATGTTGATAACATGTTGGTGACTGGCACTAGTATGAGTGTTGTTACAAATCTGAAACAAAAATTGGCCAACAATTTTTCTATGAAGGATTTCGGATCTATGAAGAAAATCCTTGGCATGCAAATAATCAAGGATAGGCAGAAAAAAGGGATCAAATTATCACAAGAAAATTATATTGATAAAGTCTTGGACAAATTTAATATGATAGGTGCTAAATTTGTAAGCACACCCCTTGCTGATCACTTTCGATTGTCATCTTAAATGTGTCCCAAGACACAAGAAGAAAAGGATTATATGAAACAGGTGCCTTATTCCTTTGCAGTTGGGACCCTTATGTATGTGATGGTTTGTACCTGTCTAAACATTGATCATGTAGTGGGAGTAGTTAGCAAGTACATGAGTAATCCAAGTAAGCCTCATTGGAAAGCAGTTCAATGGATTATGATATATTTTAAAGGCAATTCACATTATGTTTTACGGTTTAAAGGTAAGGATTCTTAGTTGCAAGGATATGTTGATTCTAACATGGTTGGTGATCTGGACAAAAGGCGTCCTACCATCAGATATGTGTTCACATTTGTAGGGGAAGCAATCAGTTGGGTTTCTAGATTGCAACAAGTAGTTGCTCTCTCAATTACCAAAGCAAAATACACTGCAATGGTTGAAAGAGCTAAATAAATGTTATGGTTGCATCAATTATTGGGAGAGTTGGGTTCAAAATAACAAGTTTTCACTTTTCTTAGTGATAGTAATAGTTCTATTCATTTGGAGAAGAATTCAACTTTTCATAACCACACTAAGCATGTTGAGCTTTAGTATCATATCATGTTGAGTTTCATTGAAGATGGAAAACTCAAGTTGGAGAAGATTCATACTGATTGTAACCTTGTAGATATTTTCACAAAATCTATGTTGAAAGAGAAGCTTGAATTCAACAGAGCTTCTCTTGATATTGTAATTAAGTGACATTGATCTTCAAGGAAAGTGGGGACAATAGTATGGTTTGGACTTCAAGTGGGAGATTTTTGAAAGTGAAGTCCAACCATTATCACCATTTCATTTTCTCTCCCCATGCCTCTTCACTTGTTGGAAGAGTTGTAGATAATTCAATGTGATTTTTCTTTTGGGATGTTGGAAAAACATTGTAACCAAGTTGTTGTTAATTGGTAAAATAGAGTGACTTTCTTTCCTTGGTGGATGTAGTCATTTAATATTGAATTGTTGATGGGTGTTTTTGCACCTTCTCAACACAAACACTACACAAGTGCAATGCCTCTCTTGAAAGGTAATTTATGCAACTAATGTTTTAAAAATCACCCCAAGGTCTCTCGGGTGTTAGGTCATAACAATTCTTGGAATAGTTTAGTTGGTTGATGTGATTTGCTGGCAATCACAAGGTGGCCTTTATGGTTTACAAAACATGGGATGTTGGGTCTACATTTATGGAGTTTCAAAGTGTTGGAAGTGAATGAACAATGAATTCCCACTCAAAACAACAAGCTGAAACTCAACTCAATCACCAAGTTTGGCATTGTTATGGTGCTTGGAATCCTACTCTAACAAAGAATGAAAAGAAATAGTAAAAGGAGAAAGGGTGAGAGAAGTTGTTCTAAATATAAGCTATGAATGAATAGTAATAATGGAGGATGCTACAATAGATAGACTCCCATAAACTAATTTTTTCTTGACCAAGAGAAACCTATAGCTACACAAAACCAATGCAATCTCCTAAGGTCTATTGATTTTCAAATTGTGCATTCACTTCATGAACATACAATTGAACTAAGTTGCAACAATGAAATAAAGAAACCCGAGCTAATTTTACACAACAGTTTGTCATCAACAAATGTCAAAACTATGGGTTGGAAGTCTATCAAATACTATAACAACAACCATTATCAAATCCATTCAAAAAGCTACAAGATAAATCTAACATGGAAGCTAAATCATTCATGCATAATGAAAAAATTCAAAGAAAACACCCATAAAACCATGCAATGCTTCCTTCTATTGCTGCAAAATTCTCTTTACACCAGTTTACCAACACTTACAAATGAGGAGCAAGCCCCTATTTATAGTTTATAAAAAGGAGAATGACTGGCTAGGATTTAATTACAATGTGGCCCAAATTTCTTATAGATTAGGGTTTCACCTACCCCCAAATATTTAATAATTTAAAATACACTATTTTGTCCTCTTCTATGTTTTGTCTTGTACCCCATTTCGTCTTCTATTGGCCCTCGCACTGTAGCATTTTTGTCCTATAGTGGATGCCTTATTTGAACTATTAAAATTTTCCCTTTGTCTAATATGTTTGTACCATTTCTTTAACCAATCGAGTGTATCTTCTCACAGATATGTGTCACTGTGAAGTAGATAAGATGCTCCTGATCCTGTGGGACATCTCCTGACAAATCATGATCATTATTTGGTAAAAGATAAAGTAGCTCCTCTCACTCCCTTTTGTAGTTCCTTGTTAATGACTTCCTTGGAATAGGCCTTCTTCTAACACTAGTTTTGTTGGTGGAAAAAGATGTAGTAAGTGCGCTTACATATAAATTGAGGTGAATATTAATCACATCCTACAAATCGAGCATTAGATCCATTAATACATTACCAAAAGATCATAATATTCATCATTATTCAACATTTGGAGCTCATTTGGATCATTTAAGTAACTATGGGCGCAGGGGTGCGGGTTTCCCCTAGGTAGAAGCCATTAAGAAGGATGATGCCGAGGGACAAAGACCCGTAGGCAGTTGCTCGCAACAAAAGTTTTGCATGGTGAACTTGTCTTTCAAATTCCATGTGATGTGCTTTGGCAAGTGTAGAAATAAATTGTAAGGCACTTGAAGTTACCAAGTTAATCTTGATGCATTTGTGGGTCCAAGGCATGCAAGTTTAGGAAGGTTGAAGGACGTTTGGAGTCTCCACTGTTAAGCAATGAAATTTATAGCATGGTGACCCACAAGCAGAAGTCCACACTGTAAGACCTATGGGTGCCTCAAATGTTAAGGGCTACGTGCGAAAGTTTGAACAATTTAGGAGACGCGGGAGGGAGCTACCAAGGCACCATTGTATATTCTTCATTAGGAAGGATGTTGGAGGGACGATAGTCCACTGGCAGTGGTACACTTAGGTGGAACCACAACGAGTCCAAAGACTTAAGCTTCGTCTAGACTGGCTTGAAAGAGCAAAGGGAAACCACCCTTGTGGGATTCATAGTGCAGACGAAAGTGGGCACTTGGATGTTAGGGAATAACAATGGAGGAGGGGTGACCCGCACATGGTGACCCGCAAATGAATTCCCCCTTGCAAACTGTGATGGAGGGACGATGACCCTCAAAGAAATTCTTGTGGATGGCGACAGAGGGATGATAGCCCACAAAGGAGTTCTCGTGGATGGCAACAAAGGGATGACAACCTGCAAAGGAATTCCTGCGAATGATGACGGAAGGATGGTGGCCCGCAAAGGACTTCTTATGGATGGTGACGGAGGGATGACGACCTACAAAGGAATTCTCGTAGACGGCGACGAAGGGACAACGACTTGCAGAGAAATTCCCACAACTTCATAAAACTTAGTAAATTTGAGATTTTTAAATTTTTGCCTCCTCACGCCTTCAAATTCACACTTGCTAAAAATAAAAATTGAGCAGAATAAGTAAAAAAAGAGTTTTGAAAGCTGGGAATGTTTCTTCGACGAAAAGGGTATCCAGAAATGGAAAAACATCTACAAAAAGCTAAATGAAAGTAAAGATATTTTTGGGTGATGCAGGATTTCCCGTACACCACTGAATGCTCTTGCATCATAAAATGGGTGGAAAGAGTGCCAAGACATATTTCCTTAATATTTGTCTCATTTTGAAAAATGCAAAAATTTAGGATGCAGAAGCTGGAGGGTCCGTCACCCTTTTCAACGACATTGTTCAAATGGACTTCCGTAGACGAACTTCCATGAGTGGACTTCCGCAATGTCTAAACACATGGAAAATTTGATGCAAACCCCTTTAAGCATGTGAAGACATTCATTTTACGGGCCCTAGATGATGAAAACTTGAAGTTTGTGCCCTTTTTGGAAATGTGTAGATTTGGAAGGGGGAAGCCAGAGGGTGTGCCACCCCTTTAAAAAAATGGCAATCCACACATGGAAACCTGCACATGGCGACTTACAAAGGAATTCCCATGGACGGTGACTGAGGGATGACAACCTACAAAGGAATTCCTGTAGACGGTGATGGAGGGATGGCGACCTCCAAAAGAATTCTCACGAATGGCGACGAAGGGACGACGAACGACAAAGGAATTTCTACAACTTCACAAAACTGAACAAAACCTCGGTAGTTCACTTAGGCATTATGAAAACATCCCAAATCCATAGGCAAGTTATCCCCAAAGTCAAAAAATGAAGGCGAAAGCGAAGCAAGTGAGTAGGGGCCAGGTTAGCAGGAGCAAGGCGCAAGTGAAAAAAATGGGTCCATGCCTTAGGTGAAGTGTGTGTGCAAAATATGCACAACTTGAACCACATTAAATAACTATGTCAATTTCTTTTCTCTTTTTTACAATTTTTATTGTTATTCTACTTTTATTTTTTGTTGTTCTTGTTGCAATGCTAACTCAACACCATGGACCTCCCAGCATCATGACCTATTAGAAACAAGTTCTTCATATTAGACCAATAAGATAAATGTATTGCATAGTGAATCTCGCTTTGACCATGCTAGACATGTATGAAAGCACGGCACAGGCAAAAAAAATACTGATAGAGATCAACAAGAAATGAAGTTAATTCCAATCCAAGATAATACATAGATATTCCCTCTCATAACCAATCAAAAACTTATCTCTTGCAAGCTACTAAGAAGATCACACACAAAAAGATAAATAAATTATACTAATGTAAACGACTGATCAAAAAAGGTCAGTAAAATTTTCTAAAGAGGTGAATAGAACTTCAGTAGATCACAACAATCAAGAGTTCTAAAATGGCTCCAACAACCAAGGATAAAATCTTAAACTAGATATTTTTGTCCAATGAGTGCATCCTAGACAAAACAAAATATACATTACTATTTGTCAATTATCAAAAACTAACTTTTGAAGAATTTAACCAAATAAGACCAGGTTTATGCTGGTAGAGATTGACGCAGATTCTAATATAAGAGTCGTACTTGATGTAAAATAACAACAAAGTTGATAATTTACAACATGGGAGAGATAAAACTTTTCAACTTGTAGGAAAGATCAACATAGATCAAAGGTAATGTTCAGTTTCTACTAAAATTTAACCCCAAGCGATGGATCCTCTCACCTAGAAAGTTGTGTATTTATAGATCACATTTGACAAACCTTCAATCTAATTTGAAAATATTGGACAAACTTGCTAGAGTGGAAATGAGAATGTCTGAGAGGTGGAATTCAAACATATCAAAGAGAGTTAAAGCAAAGAGATATTTCCAATAAAAACATGAATTCCTCCTTCCACATACATCCTAAAAGAATGCACGTGAGAATGAGTACAACAGGCAATTTAAATCCTTGGACTATTTTCCACTAAGAGCTCTAGTGCAGCTCTTCTAAGTTCTAATATACAAGCCATTCTTTTTCAATAGTGAGCTAATATCAACCATGAAAACTCCAAATTTATCAAACTGGCTTTATCATCTTACAAGAACAAATGAGACCATTAATGCACAAAGCTTGGAATTCAACAAAGAAAATCATAAAAGCTTACAAAAAAGAACCTTAATGTACAACCCCATTTACTATTGAGAATGTTCATAAACTTCAACTACGTCCACATAAATAAAATCAAATTGCAGATCACTTAACAACCATCCTACCCAGACTTAACAATCCTGACCTTGAAAAATCTATAACTCCTCTCTTCATTCAAATTATAATGAACTTTTATAAACAAAACATGCAACCAACACTTTTTCCCTACCCTACTGTTCTCTTTTCATTCCCCACTATCTCTGATCCAAAAGCCCAAAATTTTCCCTTGGTCTCCCTACCTGTCTGCGGTCTTCCATAGTTATCACCTACAACTATGTATATTTGTTTTAGCAGCAAAAATCAGTCACCAATATATAAACAACAAAGCAGATCACCATGACCCCCTGTTTTGAACATTAAAATCCATTATTTTAAACAATTACTAAATCTCCTGAAGGCATGACCACCACCAATGTGAAGAAGAAATCATCAACAAAGTCCATATTTTTATGCATGTTCATGATTCTAGTTAAACAGGCAGTTCTCTTTTTTTGAAAACATGCCAGATAACCGACCATTAGTACTTGTGAAATACGCCATTATACAACCACCATCTATCTTGGAACCAACATGCAAACATGTAACTTCCGTTCTTTGTTTTGGCTGTTACAAATGACCAACGTCCTTGTAACTGTCATTCAATCTTAAATTATTAAATCAAATTAATAAAAGATAAACAATAATATTTTTTTTATTTATATCACTCGTAATTACATTTTTTTCTTTTATATATATAATATTTATTATTTATTAAAATAATTAAATAATTTATTTATTTCCAAAGAATTTTAACTATTCTGATTATCAAAATAGTATTACCTTAATAATATCATTCATTTGATAATTGCAAATTTTAAAATCAATCTTAATTAATTAGACATTCAAAAAGAGGATCGTGACATTCTTCCCCCTTTAAATTGTGCATCATCCCGATGCACATAAATTTCAAATGTGAGCATCAAATAATGACCAACAAGAATTCAATATAAGTTAACTTGTCACTAAACCAAAATGTAAGGCTTAACAAGGTTTTCATATCTAAATTCATCATACCTTATAATTAATTGAAACATCTATGATCTTCATAATGTACCTATAAATTCATGATAATAGGGTTCCTATATCCAACAATAACAAATATTTTCAAAATATCATGGATAAATAAAATAATCTCAATTAGTGGCCAAGTCGGAAATCCATAAAGAAAACAATTTTAAAATTATCATTAGTATCTTTGCTAATTAATGAAACATAAAACAATTCCTTTTCGATAGATAACAAGTAAAATATTCATTAGTCTCAATATAGATTTGGTCAAGCACTTTTCACTTTAATTAACTTGATATAAATATATTTATGTATGCATAATAAAGTCTCAATATAAATTTGGTCAAGCACTTTTCACTTTAATTAACTTGATATAAATATATTTATGTATGCATAATAACTCCATATTCATATCTCAACACACCATAAAACAAAAGTATTATAAGAAGGAAATTGCCATTCATAAGACACCTATGATATGAGAGTATAAAATATAGAGAGGTCACTCCTCATTGCATTTGATTGTTTTATTTGCCTATCTAAATAAGGTTTTCTTTAAATATCTTAACTAATTCACATTATTATCAACATAAATTCCACTCATGGTTCATAAGATGCTTAGTTAGCATAACATGATAAAATACTAAGGGTCAAAAGTTAATCATATAATCCATGAATCAAGTCCATAAGAATCAATTGGAAATGATATTATTAGCTCACCCTATAAAAATATTTCCACAACTCCCTTATTTGTATAATGGAGTTATGTTTAAATCAAGTGACTCAAGGGTACATATGTGTTGCTCTTAATGATTGATATGCTTCATCCTCTAGAATAATATTATGATCCCCATCCTTTATTTCCCCAGAACCCTTGACCAAATGATATATTCTATGTTTCCTAATCAAAATATCATGCTCCTCCTCTTTAAGGTTAGAACATTAATAGAAATAAGATTGCATACAATATAATTATCACCTGTGGTAAGTAAAACATCTAATTGTCAAGATACATCCCACTCAATCATTTAAGTAGATCTCATTATTAGAGCCAACTAATATTTTTTTTTTTTTATATATATTCTCAATGTTCTTTTCTATTATTGTGTTGTTTCTACAGTTTTTGTCTTTACATTGTTCATTTGTTGTTTGTACAGTTTTTTGCTTTCTATGAGCTAGTGATCTCCTACCCTTGTGGATTTTTGTGTAAAGGGTACAACACCCTATAAATTTTTCTTATTTGATAAAAAAAAATATTATTAAGAATGTTAAAACTTCAACCATCAAGGTTATTCACCACTTACTCAATATCCACATCATAATTAAATGCATTCTTCACAATATGTCCACTTATACATCTTCTTTAAGGGTCTTTCATGAACATGTAAAAGGAAAAATATTCAAGATTGATGATACCAATTGAAACATTCAAACATAAAAAAATTAAATATGGAAGCAACACCAAGTAGAATAAATATCCATTCCAAGGTAAATAAATGTATCCATTCCATCAATAAGGTATAAAATGAGCTCATATTCTAATCAACTATAAGGATAGTAAATTCTCAAAATTTGATGACTTAACTTCTCAAAACAAATCAAAAGATCATATACATAAATGCTCCAAGGAGTTCTTCAAAGGTCGAAAGGAATATCAAAATCCAAAAGATACACTCAACAAGGGAGTAGCCACTACACTTCACTTGGATTTTGAAGATCCAATGGGTTAGAGTTCATGCACAAGAATCATCAAACATATAATCTTTCTATCACACTTAAGAGATACATACATATCACATATTGATAAACTTTCATAAGATGACCTCTCTTGAATTATTTGTAGGCCCAATCTTCTCCAACCTACTCTTTTGTTGGTTTAATTAAATATTTAATTACACTTTATCAAGTTTACTTAGGTCATAATTAGGTTTTTCCTTTTAGGGTTTTTTCATCTTGCTCTATAAAAGAAAGTTATCTCATGTAATTATTTATTCACAATAATATTATTTGCACATCTTTATGCAAATTGCTCTTGCATCTTTGTTTTTTCTCCTTGTAGAAGGCTAATCCAGGTTTTGCAAGTGATCTTGGTTTTATGGAGTTTATTGGAAACTCTAACATGGTATCAAAGCAATGATTTGCAAGCCCCTTCTTGGATTCAAGATAAATTCAATCAAAGATTTTTTTTTGGGGATCCTCAAGGGATCAACTTTGAGCAATGTTTTAGTGCATTTTGGATAAAAAATGACCAATATCTTCTTCTTTATGTATTTTTGATAAAAATATTTTTTTGGTTTTGTTTAAAATCATGAAATACCATTCGAGTATCTGCCAGATTTTGTAGATAGTGAGAAAAACTTGCAAAAACGACTGTTAAAATTGCAGTTATTTTCCCTGTAGTGAAATTTTTGAGTTTTACCAAATCACATGTTTTGCTTTTTGGATTCAAAAATGCCTTTTGGGTTTTGTTTGCAGCACCAAAATATTATTTGGTTATTCATTAGTTTTTGCATGCAACAAGTAAATTTTTTAGAAATAAAATCAGAAGGTTCGTGTCTGCATTGTTGGCTGGCACAATTTACTCTTTTTTTGAAAATTCATAACTTGAGCATACGGTGTTCATTTTTCAAAAAAATTATATCCTCAAAAAGTTGATTTCATTCTCTACATTGATTTGAGGTCAATTTTTTTTATGGAGGCATATGTGAATATTAATCCTTGCATACAATATTTCCTTTTTGCATGGTTTATATTTTCATTTTCTCTTTGGTTTCTGCATGTTTTGCATGTTCTCTTTTTACAATCTTGGGGTATTGTAATAAATGAACTTCAATAAAGTTCCAGCAGGGGGGCTTCTTGCATAAAAATTTGATTATAGTTTAGTCACATGGCATGCACTTTGATCCCATCTTCACATTGATGACAACTCACATGAGTTGTATGTGGATTTTGTAGTTTCTTTTGGTCACAATCTTGCTCATAACTTGACATATTTTGGTTCGCATTTGTTCATGTCTCAGATTGAGAGTCTATGGTTAATGATTCTAAATCACATTAGATTCTCATCAGGTCATATCTCAGTTTGAGGGCCATTAATTTTATGTTTAATGTTCCTAATCTTCATGGTACTTGCTACTATAGATCAGTTTTAGTAACAGTTTGGCATTGACATCGAGATACACATAGCTTCTAGATTCTTTCATCATATCTTTCCCTATTATGGGGGGAATTTATTATGTATATATGTGATGGATGGTGTACTTGGGGGGTATTATGGAGTCCTCCATATTTCGTAACTTGGTTGCATTATTTTTTTTTTCCTCCATAATAGCATTGATTTATTGATTAATAGCTTAGGAACGAGTACAATATATAAAGAACGAGAAGAGCCATCTAGAATGACAATTGACAACTAGAAAATAAGCATGCAACTCCATGCAAGATTACACAAATAAGCAATCATTATCCTAAAAATAGATAACAAATAGAAAACTTATCTAAAGCAATATTTTAGGTAGAATATTCTACACTAACACCCCCCTTAAGTGTAGCTAGGTAAATAGAGAGACACACATTTTGATCCCACCTTCATATTGATGACAACTCACATGAGTTGTATATGGATTTTATAGTTTCTTTTGGCCACAATCTTGCTCATAACTTGACACATTTTGGTTCGCATTAGTTCATTTCTTAGATTGAGAGCCTATGATTAATGATCCTGAATCACATCATATTCTCATCGAGTCACATCTTAGTTTGAGGGCCATTCATTTTATGGTTAATTTTCTAGAATCTTCATGGTACTTGCTCCTATGGATCAGTTTTAGTCACAGTTTGGCATCGACATCGAGATACACATAACTTCCAAATTATTTCATCATATCTTTCCCTCTTATGGGGGGCATTTCTTATGTATCTATGTGATGGATGGTGTACTTAGGGGTCTTATGGAGTCCTCCATCTTTCATCACTTGGTTGAATTCTATTTTTTTTTCTCCCTAATAGCATTAATTTATTGATTAATAGCTTAGGAATGAGTACAATATATAAAGCACAAGAAGAGCCATCTAGAATGGCAATTGCCAACTAGAAAATAGGCATACAAATCCATGCAAGATTTCAAAACTAATATTATATTAAAAATTAAACAAATAGAAAACTTATCTAAAGGAATATTTTAGGCAGAATATTCTACACTAACACCCCCCCTTAAATGTATCTAGGTGAATAGAGAGACATGCATTTTGATCCCACCTTCATATTGATGAAAACTCACATGAGTTGTATTTGGATTTTATAAATTTATTTTGGCCACAATATTTCTCATAACTTGACACATTTTGGTTTGCATCAATTCAGTCTTAGATTGAGAGCCTATGGTTAATGATCCTAAATCACATCAAATTCTCATCGAGTCACATCTCAATTTGAGGGCCATTCATTTTATGGTTAATATTCCAAAATATTCATGGTACTTGCTCCTATGGATTAGTTTTAGTCACAGTTTGGCATCGACATCGAGATACATATTGCTTCCAGATTCTTTCATCATATCTTTCCCTTTTAGCTACAACTTAGCTATGCATTACTCTATTCATTTCTCTCTTTGCTTGTAGATTACACTCACTGCTCCATCATGGTAGGTTACTCCCACATTAACCATTCTCTAATTTCTTTCTTCTTGCTTAACTCCACTGACCTACAATCTCTACCTTGAGATACACATCACCATCTAGATTGTCCAATCTCATTACATGCATTACATCACCACTAAAGTCATCTGTTAGGGTTTCCATACTTTCTATCTTCACAACAAGCTTCCTCTACCTCAAGCCACTCACACCACTATCCAACTCAACATAAAAATATTTGATAGTGTTTACCAGCTATTTCCATATCTTCCATCGAGCAACCCAACATTTAATTCAATTATAGAGAATTTTCCCAAATTAGCTCTTTGTCAACCCTAGAATCTGATTATTCATTCAATACATTCTATTGTCCATTCGATTCGATTTGATCTTGATAAATCCTACAACCTATAATACCGTCTTGAAGATCAAATCTTCACCTAGAACATTGGTCATAGGTGTAGTTGGATCAATTAATTCTTTCTCCTGTGTTGACCAACAAGCGAAACCCTTGTTCACAAAGACCAAACCATTGTAGGTCTTCAAGATTTAATACTAGCTGTTGATCTTCTCTCTCGCACAAAGATCCTCACCTCATGCCAGTCACTTATCATCATCTGATCTTGACCACTTGATCTCCACCATTGATCATAGGGTTATTCACTATAGAACACCATCATTAAAGTCATGCCTTGACCAAGTGTTTTTTTGCAAAAAGGATGCAAAACAATGAATCATTGATCACAAAATGTCATCATGTTATTCGCTTTCACCACACAAGTCATTAGTTAATGTTTTATCTCTTTCATTATTTCGACCATTAGGTTGTCAAGGAGACATCCATTACAGTCTCACTGATGTCCATTATTGTCTTCAATATGAATCACCTTCAAACACATGAGAAGAAACACGGGCCCATATGCCATGCAATTCACAACAAGGATATGAATTGTCTATCGAGAAATCGTTGGTCACCATCCAACACTATCACCTTATTATTGGGTCCCACTTAGCATATCACTTCATCGAGGAGACATGCTTCACAGTCCTGCTGATAGACCAAAGTCACACACATGAAATAGACATCGGGTTATCAATGAGACATCTACTCCACTCCCATCAATATAGGGTTGTCACACCAATACCATTCACTGTTGTAGACAAGTGGTCCCCATGCCATCATGTCACCATATGTCACCATCCATTCTCATTTCCTTCCACATGTCATCCTGTCATTCATTCTCTAACTTTAACATGGATGCACGTAACTTACCAGGTCTCACTGTCATGTCCATCTTACTAGGTCCCACAACTGACATCCAATCTCCCATCGCCCTATCCTTGGGACTAGCTCCATAGTCCTGGCGATATGCTAATATCTCATCGATGAAATAGTCATCAGGATATCAAGGAGACATCCTTCAAAGTCCAATTGAAACTACTTTGTTTCATCGAAGGGTTACCATTGCTACATTGGGGAGTCCTTCTTCAAGGTCCTAGCAATATCACACTGTCATGTTGATGGGAAGGTCATCGTTGCATCAGAGGGACAACCTTTTAAGAGTCCTACCGATGATGGGATTTTATTCCAATGAAAACTATCGATGACTTCACTTGTCCACCTCATTGCCATGTCATTGCATTGTAATCATTTGTCATCTCATACCCCAGTTGGGTCCCACAAAGATACACTGTGGGCACTGCCAAATATTTCTCATTCAATGTCTACCATTCATCAAGCAAGGTCACATTGCCACTACAAACCAAAAATTTAGAACCTCTTTATCAAAGGTTATGAAATTCTAAAAACCTACAACTCACCGATAAATCTCTCCTTACTCCTTTTTGCTCCATCGAGGAGACTTCTCCCAGACTAGTGTCGATACATCAATGTCTCGCCGATAACACTACTACAATCCTTGTCTCTATATCTCATAAAGTCTAAACTTAAGAACCTCATTTCAAAGGTTATGAACTTTTGAAAGCTTGTGACTCATCGACAACATGATCATTGGGTCATCAAATAGACACTTGCTTGACTCTTGCTGACATTGAATTGTCTCATCGATTTTCTAGAGATGTATAACCTTGAAGCGCTAGGTAGAGGGGGCCGGTCAACTCCATGTGATGAATGACATAAGTTGTAACTTATGTGACTAGTTACCTATTGTTGATAGTCAACACTGAAATAGAAGCACATATTGGAAGCCATGAATGCAACAACTTAGGGTTTAACTGACAAACCCTAAAACACCTGACCATGGATATAATTCATTTTTGTGTGCATCCTTCACTTTCTGGACCTGTAGAGCACATCACTGGAATTCCCTCGATAAAACCATGTTGAATCTGGTACCTAATTTTCCATCAAACATCTAGAAGCAACTATTACAGAGTGGTGACAAAATTTTGTCAACTATGCAACCTATTGAATAACTTTCTCTTGTGCACCAAAAAATAATCCACATACTTTTAGAACTAGATCCACTACATCTCCATAACATCTAGGCACACCACTAAACTATCATCATACCAACAATCTCTTTATGCCAACAATCTCCTTTGCCTAATTTTCCCTTTTTACATCAATTACAACATTATGTGCTTGTGTACAGGATTAGCACACTTTTCCTTTGATCCCCTTTTGACATCAATGACAACATATTCCAACACCTCCACCCTAAACCCTTAATCCATCAACCATTAAACTCTCAACCTTGTACCCTCAACCCTCAACTCTTAAACCCTAAAACCTTAACCCCTATACCCTCTACCCTATACATTGGACCCTCAACCCTAATCCATCAACCCTATATCCTCAACCCTCTACCCTCAACCTTAAACCCTCAACCCTCAACCCATAAACCGTAAACCCTCTACCCTCTACCCTCTACCTTCAACCCAATACCCTCTACCCTAAACCCTAATCCTTCAACCCTATACCCTCAACCCTTAAACCCTTAAACCCAAGTAAATTCTCTACCCTAATCCCTCAACCCTCAACCCTTAAAAACTATACCCTCTACCCTATATTAAAAATTCAACCCTCAATTCCCAACCCTCAACCCTTAATCTCTCAATCCTCGACCCTTAAACCCTAAACCCTCAACCCCTATACCCTATACCCTATACATTGAACCCTCAACCCTAATCCTTCAATCATATACCCTCAAACCTATACCCTAAACCCTCTACCCTCTACCCATAAACCTTAAACCTTCTACCACCTACCCTCAACCCAATACCCTCTACCCTCAACCCTAATTCCTCAACCCTCAACCCTTAAAATCTAATCCCTCAACCCTCAACCCTTAAACCTTAATCCCTCAACCCTAAAACCCTAAAACCCTCAACCCTCTACCCTCTACAATATGCATTAAACTTTGAACCCTCAATTCTCAACCATCTACCCTATACATTGGATCCTTAACCATAATCCCTCAACCATATACCCTAAAACCTATATATTCAACGGTCCTATACCCTCAACCCTCAACCTTAAACCTCATCTCTCAACTCTTAAACCCTTAAACCCTCAACCCTTAACCCATCAACCCTTAAACACTTAAACGCTTAAACCCTCAACCATCAACCCTATACATTATACCCTCTACCTTGTACATTGGAACCTCAACCCCTATCCCTCTCTCTGCATCCAAATATCCTACCCTCTCTAATTGTCTCTATCTACCCTCTCCCTCTTTCTACGCACCTCTCACTCAATCAATCCCTAACTCCCTCTCTCTCACTCCCTCTATATCTCTCTCTCTCTATCTCCATCCCACTCCCTCTCCATCACTCCCTCCCTCTCCCACTCCCTCTCTCTCCCTATCTCTCAAGTCTCTCCCTCCCACTGCCCTCTCTCTCAAGTCTCTCCCTTTGGTACCCTACCTAGGTAATTCTCTCTCTCTCTCTCCCCCTTCTCTCTATCTATCCCTCCCACCCTACCTAGATAAGTCCCTCTCATTCTAACCCCATCTCTCACACTCCCTCTCTCTCTCCCTCTCTCCCTCTCATGTCACTCCCTCCCACACCCTCTCCCTCTCTCAAGTCTCTCTCTCACACAATCCCTCTCTCTCCTACTCCCTCTCTCTCATGCTCCCTCTCTCTACATATCTCTCAAGTCTCTCCCTTTGGCACCCTACCTACATAACTCTCTCTTTCTCTCCCTCTCTCTCTCTCTCCCCCTCTATCTCTCTCCCTCTCTCTCAAGTCTCTCTCTCCCACCCCTCTCTCTCTCTCTCCCTCTATCCTTACCACCCTACCTAGCTATTTCCTTCTCACTCCAACCCCTTCTCTCCCACTCCATCTCTCTTAAGTCTCTCCCTTCCACCCCCTCTCCCTCTCTCAAGTATCTATTTCACTACCTCTCTACCTCTCTCTCTATATGGTCTCTCCCTCCCTCTCCCTCCCACCCTACCTAGACAACTCTCTCTCTCTCTTAAAATTATCCCTCCCTCTAAAGACATACATAAATACATACATATGAGCAGACATACATACATACGTACATACATACATACGAGCATATATACATATGTACATACAATCTTACATACATACAAGAATACATGTACATATTTACATACAATATTACATACATACATCCACTGATACATACATACATATATATAGGCATACATACAAGCATGCATACATACATACATACATACATACATGTCATGCAAACATACATACATACAAATATATAAATATATATATAGATACTCAATAGAGAAACAATTAACAAAAAGCAAGACATAACATGAGTGTGTTATAACACACTAGCATTATGTCTTGCTAGACATGTCTTGGGCACAAACACAAAAACCATGTCAAAACTAAGAAATAATGTGAGTGCGTTATTTATTTATTTGGGAATCCCCAAGGCTTGGGCTTGGTATTTCCATTGGAATACTAAACCAAAGGCTTGGATTATCTTCCTAATGTCCAAAGATGTGTTTTTGCAAATTCTACAATATTTCACATAATCGTGTTTGTGCTAAGCATCAAGTTTGCATGTGTTTCAATGTCAAAAAAATTGAACACCTCGGTAATGTTAAGCTCTTTATTATCTATCTAATGATGTATTTTTTTCACATTTTGACAATGTTAAACATTTGATATATATAATTTCCTTATTTTATGTGTTTGTTTTTTTGGTAAAAACCAATGTTTGGTGTTTTTTCATAGTAAATTAACTCTTCATCAAAATTTGAAATAATTTACATTTTTAGAAAATAGACTCCACTCTACACATATTAAAATAATAATAATAATTTTCAATTAGTTTCCAAAATTTATAGGGGTAGCACGACCAAAATTCTATTTTTCAAGAAGTGTCCACTTTGAAAATTAGTAAAAAATCAAGCATAAACTACATACTGTTAGCTAATTTCTCACTGAAGCAATTTTAAAAATACTAAAAAAATAGTTAATTGTGCTAGGGAGCCACAAAAGTTGCTATGTTATGTTTTTTTGACAAAAAAACCGATGTGGTCCCCTCTTTTGAACCTCTAAATCTCAACCATTTAAAAAAAAAATTAGTAGTTTAGAAAGTAGACTCGAAGCACTATGATCCTTTTTTTGTTACATCTCAAAATTTTGAGTGTAACTATCATCAATTTCAGGTTCAAGGTCAGTATTTCTTGATTTTAGAAAAAAAGTGGCCACTTAAACCCTCTTTTTGGACCCTATATTTTTGCACTTACCCATACATCTTGAATCATCAAAACATATCACATAGAGAAAGATAATCAAAAGGAAAGTAAACCATGCATTTCATTTGTATCCATGACATACATCCATAACATCACATCATAAATCATGAACAATAGATCATAAGCATAAATAAAGGTATATACATCCATAGTGTATCATATGCATTCATACATCCATAAAGTATGAAATAGAAGAAATATCACATCATAAATGCCACATCAGAGCCATCTCATATATATATATATATAAATTAAATGTCACATCATACAAATTAGAATCAATGTGTAATATCATTAAAATAATATTCAACAGGCTATCAAAAACTCATCCAATGAATGTATTTACATCAATAATTTGGTTGTACATCTAAAAAGTTTCTACAATCAAGGCCAACTATCCATTAACCTAGCGATCACCTTGGTGAGAACCTGACTGATGACAACTGACAGATGGGGCACCATGGGACCCACTTGGTGCCACTCTACTCATCTACAAAAAATTAGGCTATTGTCGATGCTGAGGGCACTCCCTATAATACAATAAATTGTAATAGGAGACTTGATGCATGACCCTCCCATACATATTTTCTAGGACCATCACCCCACTTGTCCCTATGCTTGCTACACAATACCCTCTAACTGTTTCCTATGCCCTATCAACCCTTAAAACCTTAACCCTTAACCCTCTATCTCTCTCCCACTCTCTCTCTCTCTCTCCCTCTCTCTCACAAAATCCCTCTATCTATCACCCACTCTCTCTCCCTCTCCCTCTCCCTCTCCCTCTCCCTCTCAATTCTCTCCCTCCTACCCCCTCTCCCTCTCCCCAGTCTCTCTCTCACTCACTCCCTCTAACTCTCTCCCCTCTACCCTTAACCCTCTATCCTCTACCCTAAACCCTTAAACCCTCTACCCTGAACCCTCAACATATCTCTCTCTCCCTCTCTCTCTCTCCTCTCTCTCTCTTTCTCTCTTCTCCCTCCTACCCCTCTCCCTCTCTCAGATCTCTCTCTCCCACCCTCTCTCACTCCCTCTATCTCTCTCCCGCCCTCTCTCTCCCCTCCTCTCTCTCTCTCCCCCACCCCCTCTATCTCTCTCACACCCTCTCTCTCCCACTCCCTCTCTCTACCTACACAACTAGACAAATCTCTCTCTCTCTCTACCCTTAACCATCAACCCTATACGTCCTCTACACTATACATTGGATCCTCAATCCTAATCTATCTTTGTCCCTCCTAAATATTCTCTCCTTATCTATAGCTCACTTCTCCCTCAATCTCCCCCTCAATCCATCCCTCCCTCTCTTTCTTTATCCCTCAACCCTTAAACCCTTAAACACTCAACCCTAAACCCTAAACGCTAAACCCTCAACCCTTAAACCATCTACCCTCAACCCAATAACCTCACAACAACACAAAAGACAATGATCACCTAAAATAGTGCCAAATTTTAGTGTATTTGATTCCATCAATTGGACATGGCTCACGATGCAAAAGTCAACACTAAAAGGTATGCTTATTCTAGCACCAGATTTTGCACTGAATTTAGTGCCCACTTTAGCATCAAAATTTGTGCTAGAAAAATGGTGCCAGCAATAATGTCTCCTTTAGCGTTGGGAATAGCACTAAAAAATAACATCGAAAATAATGCCTAAATTAGCACCCAATTTGGCTTCCGGTTTTGCTTCTAGGTCTCCTTCTGAGTTTTCTTCTAGTTTTGCTTTCAGTTATCCTTGCAATTTTGCTTCTAGTTTTGCTTCCACTTTTGCTTCTAGTTTTGCTTCCATTTTTGCTTTTGGTTTCACTTCCAATTTTTCTTCCGATTTTGCTTCCAAGTTTTCTTCCAGTGTTGCTTCCAATTTTGCTTTTAGTTTTGCTTCCAATTTTGCTTCCAGTTTTTCTTCCAGGTTTGCTTCCAATTTTGCTTTCGATTTTGCTTCCAATTATGCTTCCATTTTTGCTTCTACTTTTGCTTCTAGGTTTGCTTCTAGTTTTGCTTCCAGTTTTGCTTCCGATTTTGCTTCCAATTTTTCTTCCAGTTTTGCTTCCAATTTTGCTTCCAATTTTGCTTCTATTTTTGCTTCCAATTTTGCTTCCAGTTTTGCTTCCAGGTTTGCTTCTGATTTTTCTTCTAGGTTTGCTTCCTAGTTTTGCTTCCAAGTTTTCTTCCAGTTTTGCTTCCGATTTTGCTTCCGATTTTGCTTCCAATTTTGCTTCCAATTTTTCTTCGAGGTTTGCTTCCAGTTTTGCGTCCGATTTTGCTTCCAATTTTGCTTCCAATTTTGCTTCCAGGTTTGCTTCCAGTTTTGCTTCCGATTTTTCTTCCAGGTTTTCTTCCAGTTTTGCTTCCAATTTTGCTTCCAAGATTGCTTCTGGTTTGCTACTAGTTTGGCTTCCATTGTTGTTTCCTTTTTTTTTCTTCTAAAAATGCTTCTTGTTTTGCTTTCATTTATTAATTTAATGTTTTATTTCAATTTAATTAGTTAAATATATCATGCCTCTTAAATAACTCATATGATTATAGAGTAAGTAATTTAATTATTTAACTCATATGATTAAATAACAAGATAATTATTATAAAATGATCATCATCTATAATTAAAACAAGTGAGTCAAATATCTATAATTTAATTGAATTTGACAACATCCATCATAAGCAATAAATTAAAATCATCATACATAATAAATATCCATCCAAAATTAATCATTGACCACTTTTAATATATATAAATTGACAAGTCAATATTGATAAGATCATCATCATTTATAACTAAAACAAGTGAAAGTAAAATATGCCAGTAAATCAATAACATGTCAAAATGATACATGTCCAATAGTTGAAATAAGTCAAAACGATACATGTACAAATGATATAAGTAAAAATGATAATTTTTTTAACTCAAATTGATACAAGTCAAGATGATACATGTCCAAATGATAAAAGTGAAAATGATAAATGTCAATATGATACAACTCAATAATATGGTACTGCAGGCCGTGAAAATGATACATATGATAGTACCCGTGAAAAGAGGCATCATAACTGTTGATGGTGTTTTCTGCACAACAACAACTTAGACAGAATATGATATCCTATCTCTCTTGAAAGGTAGATTTCTATGGAAAATAAATAACCCCAAGGTCTCTAATGTCAGGCCTTGACAATGCAGCAAAAGAACTCAGTGATAAATGTGAAAATGCTGGTAATCACAATGGGACCTTACTACGAGCAACACTGGATTTTGAATCTTATCAGATGTAAACAATAAATTAATAGTTTGAAACTTAATTGGAACCCTGATAATAAAGAAATAACAAAAGATAAAGGTTTCAAAGATAATCTTAAAACTACTTCTAACCCTAAGATTGAAAATGCCAAAGGATAAAAATGCTCAAAATGGACTGATCTCCCATAAACTACTTTCTGTTCAACCCAGATGAATCTGCAATTCCACAAAAATAGTTCAATCTTCTAAGGTGTTTAAAGATTTTCAAATCACAAACATTCATTCAGTCAATCCTATTGTAATTGAGATGAATAAACCTTCGTAATTGAACTAAGCACAAATATAAGTCCAGGCTAACTTTACAAAGCAGCTAACAATCAGCTAATTACAAAAAGTATGGACTAGAGATCGTTGCAAACATTCCAAACATGAAACCCTAAACATTACTAAATCATTTATCATAAACTACTAAGCAATTTGAAAGATAGAATAACAAGAACCATGCCAGATGAAATTCCAAAAGATAGATACCAAACACAATATCTTTCTTATATTAAATCATCCAAAGTGGCAACAACTCTAGTTTTCTGTTACAACACTTGCTTGAGAAACCCTACTTCGCTCTACTATCACTTAACTATTTCTCTCCTGATCTACCTATCCTTCTATATCTATTCTCTAATCCCTATATGTCTCAAATGAGACAACATGCCAATTTTATAGAGAATCCATAAGATAGGTCGGCCCAAATAACATTTTACAATAAAAACATGACCTACAAGAGGTCGGCCTCAAAGATATTAGAACATATGAAATGTGCCACTAGCACCAATTTCATCCAAAACTGCCAAGATGTCAAAAGGTCAGCCTAATACATGTGAATTAATGGGAAGCACAAATACCAATGTAACCCTATATAGTTACTCCCCATCCTTGTCCTTAGCTTTATCTTCTTCACCATGTACAGCCAACAAGACCCTATCCAACTCAACAACAGGTGGCACAGGCAAAACCCTAATATTTCTCTCAAGAGACTTGATATCTTCTCTCGCTTGCCTAAATGTACCATCCCAATTGGCCTTGTTGGTCAAATACATGTCAATGAATGCAATATAAGTTGTAGCATCATCCAGCTGATGTCCAGTAACTGGCCCTTCACTGACTAGAGAATAAACATCTCTCCACCATCCTCTAAGTTGCTCCAAATTGAGATGTTTTAGAGCAAACTTCTTCCTTCCAGTCATGACCTCAAAGAATGAAATGCACCTATCATGAATGCTGGTCAGAGCATCTTCAATCTGCCTCGCCTGTTTGTGGATCTTTTTCAAGGCCTTTTGCCTCATTTGCAGGATTTCAAACCATTACCAAGGTTCGAAAACTCTTGGAAAAGGAAGAATCCTACACTGTACCAATTTGTCCTCAATAAATCCCATGATTGTTGTAGTCTTCTACAACAAGAGGTTGGTATCCACATCATCTTGTGCTAATGCAACCTTTAACCAATCTATCGATCTTAATGCATCACCTCTAGTTGACAATATGCCCTTGATGGCATCATCTCCTTTAGCTTGGACACCACACAACCAGGCAACTGCAGCATGTGAGGTGCCCTTCATCTTTTCTAACTCAAAAATTATTTCCTGGGGTAAGAATCCTGCAACAGAAGAGGAGGATCCAATAGCTTGCAAGGGTTTCATCAACTCTTGCAAGTATTTCCTTATTTTTTCATTATCCTTCTCTAGCTCATGCCTAGTTTGTACTGTCTTCTTCAATCTCCCCAGAATCATTGCACCGGAGCCTTCATATTCTTCAATATCCTGCTCCATGGTAGCATGCCCCAAGTCAACAGTCTACACATTATAGTCCTGGGTAGTCACATTGTCCCTATCTTTATTTGGAGCAGGAGTAGAAATGTGGGCCACTCTGTTACCCGATCCATCCCTTTCAATTCAGGATACAACCCTTGCTTTCTTCTTAGTCTTCTCCTTCTCTACATTAGCCATGAGGGAATCCCAATGAGGAGGAGAATCCTCCACAATTACCATTTTATTCTTCAATTCCCTCTCTAACCAATCCGGAATAGTGGACCCAGCAGGCACTTTGTCTTGTTTATCTTGTTCCTTCTCTTGCTGATCAGCAGTTGCATCCTTTTCAACATTTGGACTTTTAGGAACATCCACAGCTGGTTTCTCTTCTTCTTGTACTTGCTCTTCCACAATCACATGCACTGGTGAAGGGGCCCTTACTGGTATCTCTTCCTCCTTTTGAGGAGACCTTTCTACTTGTTCCTTTACAGGTGAATCTGCATATTCAACCAAGGGAGATTGAACCACCCTATCAATTTCTGCCTCTGTGTTAAAGAGGTCTCCTTCTTGAAATTCTTATTCATCCAAATCCTTAGGAATTTCACCCTTCTTTAGTTCTCCCCGTATGCTACTAGCATCTTGAGGAATGGAGGGATTTACTTGTCCAACAATAGGGATACCTACCGAAACATTCTCCTTTACTACAGTATCCCTTGGGGAAGGAGTCCTTGATCTCCTCATATGTCTTTTCCCCTGAGCTTTCCACCTCTACAACTAGTGGCTCAATTTCCTTGTCAACCCTAGGGGTTTACTCCACCTTTTGTGATGGCCTTGTAACTCTTCTCTTCTTCATTAATGCATGAACACTTTCAACCTCCTCCTCTTCCTCCTGGTTCTTCTCAACTTCCTTCCTAGAGGCATGCTTCCTCTTCTTTGCAACAAGCCGCCTTTGTTTGCCTACCTCTGTAGCCTTCTCAGCTTGAACCTCTCTTACCTGGATTCTAAAAGGAGAATCCACCTTCTCTTTACCTTTTGGATTTGGTTCAAGTGAAGCCTCGGAAGTAGAATACGACTCTAAGTCTCCCATCAGTTCATAGGTGCATGGAACACCCTCGCTCTCCAACTCTAGTATTTTGTGCTTTAACAACATCATGGCATATTTGATCACTGGGGCCATAACCTAATCTAAATCAGTCTTTTCTTCCTCTAACCAGTCAACTTCCCCCACTGGTTTATCCTTCACTAGCTCATAAACATGACCCTGGATCACATTTCCATCCTCCTCTACCTGGTCTGGGATGGCCTTTACATTGTACAACCTCACCAAGTCCACTAGCAACCTGGAAAACCTCTTCTTTCTCACCTCAAACTCATCAACCAGGTTAATCCAGTAGTCCTCAATATTTGCCTTATGGCTATAATCCCTATTGGCCTTCTTCTGAGCTTCACCAGTAACATCAAACCTTGCTCTCTTAGAATGAAAAGAGAGCCCAAGAGTACCCATCTCTTCCTCTGAAGCATGAGCAGACTGAATGGAGGCACAAACTTCTCCCATCCCTATCTTCAAAGGGAAATTGTTCCCAAAACCTGTCTTATGCATTTCTCCCTTCATGATATTGTCAAAGTCACAGATTTATCTAGTGACTTCCAATAATATAATATGATCAGTGGGATACCTAGGGAGTCTTTAGGGAGCCCTCTGAAAACCATCAATTTTGATATATGAGAAGGTTGGGAACTGGATAAACCATGCTCCATATCTCCTTATCAACTCCTTTGCCTTCTTTGAGATTCTCATATGCTCTGCACCTTGGAGCAACCTGGTAATGTACATTGTGAAGGCATCATTTGACCTCCGGTAGCTTCCACCAGTCAGGTGCAACTGTGGATATACTTCATAGATAACATCCTGCCCAAAAATACCCCTAGTGCTCAACCCTTTGTATGGATGAAGTTTGGCCAATGAATACACTAGGTAAGAGGTCATAGTGAAAGTCTTGGTCTGCAAGACATTACACAACTGATGATGGATCACATTACTGATAACACCTGCTCAATGATAGTCAATCCCTTGTTCCATTCTGGCAATCACATTGAACATCTAGGTTTCAAAAACACCTGCACTCCTCAATCCTACCAACCTGCTGAGAAGAGTGATGGCATTGTAATACTCCCTCTTGAACTTAAGCCTGGATAGTTGCTTAGGCAGCTTAGAGAAATGAGATTTAGGCTTTTCTAGCCAAGAGTTGATCACCTATTGAGATTTGACAATGTTCTCTTCATAATACTTTCTCGCAACATCCATGTCAAAGCCCACCACATGGGACCTATCAGGCATGTCAAAGGTTGCAGCAATGGCCACATGACTGAAACCTGCAAGAATCCTTCCCTGGGGACTAATTATTCTTTGTGTCCCACTATCATAGTTTCTGTCACACTTAAGCACCAGCTCGTAGCACTACACTGTAGAAGGGAAACCTGCCACATGAGCCAACCCGGACTCCACCATTCATTTTGCCAACAAAGGAGGGCTCGGTGCTGACATCTCAGCCTTGAATTCCTCGTAGTCCCACATGCCTACGTTTGTATATGTGATCCCTGACCAAATTGAGGTCAACTTGCTCTCAAGAATTTTGCTCTTTATATCTAACTTAACATTTTCTGCATCTGAAATGGAAGAAGCCTTTGCACCTGGATCTGTTGCCTTCCCCTTGCCTCGACCAACAACATTCTGTTTCGATCCTACCTACAAACACATGCAGATGACCATAATTAGATCCATAAGAAGTAACTAGTGTAGAATATCATTGCCTCAAAATTTGAGATTCAGCTCCCCTCACGGATTCTACACTGGGAAGGATTTTCGGGAAAATCTGGACTAGGCGGATTCCAGCGAACCAAACATGCAAAAAAACCCTAACATCATTTAAACTCATTAATTAACAAAGGGAAATCATTAGAAACACTTAGCATAAGCTCCTTAAATCAATCAAATCATTTACCAATAAACCAAAGATCTATAACCATCAAATTCAACGTTTCCCAGAAAAAACTCAGAAGAATCCGCTAGAGACGGATTTTGGCAAAAACGACAACAATTACAACTAACCGGGAAAAACAAAGAGAGAGAGACAATTCGGGAAAATCCGAATGGAGCGGATTTTGGTGAAACCAAATGTAACCCGGTAAAAGGTGATAAAAGAGGAAGAGATAGAAAAGTCGGGGAAATCCAGGGGAAGCGGAATTCCATGAGGACCTCGAAAACCTGAACCTGTCTACATCTTCACCACTTTCACCAAATCAATTCAAATTACTCCAGACCTAGGAAAAAACTCTGAAACCAACCTAACCTGGGCCTCTAATGAATAAAACATGAACTAAGGACACTCTTCTCAATAATTTGAAGAGAATTGGCCATGCCCTAGGTTAAGAACCCTAAATGTTCGCCATGAAAGCACAGACGACTTGCTCATACACCAAAACAAAAAGTTTGAAACTACAACAAGCCTACACCCAAATAAGAAACAACACTAGACCAATTATAAACATTCAATCAACAAACGAATTGGTACCCTAATGGAAAACCCCAAGATTCCCAATGATGATGCACACCCAAATCCAGGAAACCACGAAGGATTCCCAATCAAATGAAGAAAAGCAATTGAAATCAACAGAGAAAAGGGCACACCCACATACCATGGAAGCAAAAATGTTGTAATTGATGAAGCCAACAAACAACCGTTCAACGCGAGCCAGATGCAATCTATGCACAAGAAATGCAAACTCATAGTCCAAACAGCTTCGAAAATCGAGATATCCAGCAAAACGCCAAGAACTCCAAGACACAAACTCAAATGATGGAAAATGCACAATCCCAAATGATCAATTAATTCTCAAAGAATCAATATATCAAAGCCCCAAAACCCCCACAAAAACGCCATTAATGCACTCGACAAGACAACCACAACCACAAAAAACTTTGAGAAATCAATACTGCCACGGACTTTGGGGATTCGACATAGTGACGGACTTCGGGAAAATCTAGACCATGCGGATTTTCCTGAAGGCAAGGCAAAAAGAAACCACTTCGGATATTGAGAGAAAACCGAGAGAATCCGGCCCAGGCAGATTTTCCCAAAAATAGTGAAAAACCCGAAATAAAGTTCAAAACTTCATTTTTTCAATAGATTTCAAAAGTATGACACTTCAATTGGCAAGATAGACATTAAAGCATGAACCCAAGCAAGAACAAACCCACAAAAAGAAGGGAAAAACAATAAAAAGATAAAATAAAGAGGGTCCCCACTTTCAGTGGGGCGTGTGTGCAAAAACTACACAACGATAACAATATATCAAAAATGATCCATGATGTAGTCTATATGATCATGAATGCCACTAGGTACTACCAAAAAATACCTCATCATCATCACCAATATCATGATCATGATCATCATGATCATCATCATAACGATATACCAACAATGATCCATGATGCAACCTATATGATCATGAATGTTGTTGGGTACTACCAAAAACTACCTCATCATCATCATCACCATCGTGATCATCATGATCATGATCATCATCATTGTCATCATCATTGCCATTAGCCTCGGTGTCTTCCAGATCCACGTCATCATCATCCTCTGCCATGTGATATGTACTGGTAGAAAATATATTTTCTGGATCTATATCATGATGAGGATCATGTTGATCTTCAGGAAGACCTGTGTTTTGCAGAAAAAATATTTAAAATGAAAAGTTATTATTTATTTCATGCAATAATTTATTTTTCTGTTATATATCTAATATTACAACATATGAGATGAAACCATAATCATATTACATCATATCAAAGTGCACATACCATAATAAAATTTCAAAAAAGTTATAGCTAATATGTCATTTCAATGATGTAAAACATGCAACAATTCTAATAACTATTAGTAAAGATCATAAAAATAATTGTTATACAATTTAAATATCAACTGTAAATTCTATTACATAACCTTAAGTGCCAAACCTCTGCAAAAGAATGAGACTGCAAGAAGATTGGCTGTAGGGGGAATTAGTACAGGAGATGGGTATGGCTCTTCCAAGCCATCCACTGAGACGGTTTCGTACAAAAATGTGGAAGATATCCCCATTTCTAGAGAGCTCATGATTTAGGTTGATACAAAAATGATGTTCTGGTACCCATATATGGCATCATGGTTCCATTTCATGTAGCCACCATCAAGAGTGTTACAAGCCAACAAGATGGAAGGAATTCTTATATAAGGATAATTTTCAATGTTCCAGGTACCAAATTTAATTCTAACTACATGCCAACATTGAAACTCCCTAGCAGTATTTATGTTAAGGAAATTTACTTTAGATCCAAGGATTCAAAGCACATAAACCATGTGGTACAAATTATTAAATCCCACAGACGATCTGTAGCAATGAAAGAGTCTGAAAAGGCAAAGAGAGCTACACTGGTGACTCGGGAGAAACTTCAGCTTTCAAAAACAAAGGCAATTAGGCTGGCAGACTTGTGGATCAGACCAACATTTGGTGGAAGAGGAAGAAAGATGAAAAGAAATCTAGAGGCCCACCATAATGGGTTTCAGTATTCAACCATGAGAGCAGAAGAGAGAGATGATATCATGTATCAAAATATTAAACGTGCATTCTTCCAGCCAATGGAGAAGGAGATGATTACTTTGCTTCATTTTCATTTGCATAACCATATCATGGTGTGGGAACCAAGAAGACCAAGGGTGTGCAGTTTTATGTGAAGGTAATAGACGTGGTCCAAAATTTAGGAGGGGCAAGAAGAAAAATATATAATCCTGATGAAATTGATGAAGAACAACAATAGAGGGATATGAAAAATAAAATCAATGCAGAGTTTCAAATATTTGTCAAGCGAGTAAGAGAGCTATGGGAGCAACCTCATCTAAAATATTTTGAACTAGAGTGTGATATACCATTTAGAGAGCTTGGTTTTCATGGAAGAGGAAGAAAGATGATTACTCTACTTCATTTTCATTTCCATAACCATATCATGGTATGGGAACCAAGAAGACCAAGGATGTCTAGTTTTATGTGGAGGTAATGGATGTGGTCCAAAATTTAGGAGGGGCAAGAAGGTCAATGTATGATCCTGATGAAATTGAGGAAGAACAACAAGAGAGGGACAAGAAAAATAAAATCAATGTAGATTTTCAAGGATTTTTCAAGTGAGTAAGAGAGCTATGGGAGCAGCCTCATCTAAAATATTTTGAACTAGAGTTTGATATACCATTGAGAGAGCTTGGTTTTCATGGAAGATGAAGAAAGATGATTATTTTTCTTCATTTGCATTTGCATAACCATATAATGGCGTAAGAACCAAGAAGACCAAGGATGTCCAGTTTTATGTGGAGGTAATAGATGTGGTCCAAACTTTAGGGGGGGCAAGAAGGCCAATGTATGATCTTGATAAAATTGAGGAAGAACAACAAGAGAGGGATAGGAAAAATAAAATCCATATAGAGTTTGAAGGATTTGTCAAGCGAGTAAGAGAGCTATGGGAGAAGCCTCATCTAAAAGATTTTGAACTAGAGTTTGATATACCATTTAGAGATCTTGGTTTTCATGGAAGAGGACGAAAGATGATTAGTTTGATTCATTTTCATTTGCATAACCATATCATGGCTTGGGAACCAAGAAGACCAATGATGTCTAGTTTTATGTGGAGGTAATGGATGTGGTCCAAACTTTAGGAGGGGTAAGAAGGTCAATGTATGATCCTGATGAAATTAAGGAAGAACAACAAGAGAGGGACAAGAAAAATAAAATCAATGCAGATTTTCAAGGATTTGTCAAGCGAGTAAGAGAGCTATGGGAGCAACCTCATCTAAAATATTTTGAACTAGAGTTTGATATACCATTTAGAGAGCTTGGTTTTCATGGAAGAGGAAGAAATATGATTAATTTAATTCATTTTTATTTGCATAACCATATCACGGCGTGGGAACCAAGAAGACCAAGGATGTCCAATTTTATGTTGAGGTAATGGATGTGGTCCAAAATTTAGGAGGGGCAAGAAGGTCAATGTATGATCTTGATGAAATTGAGGAAGAACAACAAGAGAGGGACATGCAAAATAAAATCAATGCAAATTTTCAAGGATTTGTCAAGCGAGTAAGATAGCTATGGGAGAAACTTCATCTAAAATATTTTGAAGTATTGTTTGATATAACATTTAGAGAGCTTGGTTTTCATGGAAGAGGAAGAAATATAATTACTTTTCTTCATTTTTATTTGCATAACCATATCATGGCGTGGGAACAAAGAAGACCAAGGATGTCCAGTTTTATGTGGAGGTAATGGATGTGGTCCAAACTTTAGGAGGGGAAAGAAGGTCAATGCATGTTCCTGATGAAATTGAGGAAGAATAGTGAGAGGAACAGGAAAAATAAAATCAATGCAGATTTTCAAGGATTTGTCAAGCGAGTAAGAGAGTTATGGGATTAGCCTCATCTAAAATATTTTGAACTAGTGTTTGATACACCATTTAGAGAGCTTGGTTTGCATGGAAGATAAAGAAAGAGATGGTGGAATTACCTTTCTTAGTAATCACTATTAGTGAGATTGAGATTGTTAACCTTGAGAGAGTAGGACTTGGGAAAAAGGCATTTGATATGGCTATTTTTTTCAAAGACTTCAAGTGGGATGTACTCCACATTGATGCCATTCCTCAATCTTCGCTTCATGGCATCAAGTAATGGCTGAACTCCATGGATATAAAGTATTATGAAAGCATAATTAACTTGAACCTATGGCCAATTTTTAAGACTATTATTGATGATCCAGATAAATTTATTGAAGATGGTGGTTGGGAATTTTGAATATGGAAGCTAGTGATTCAAATTCTGACAATTCAGAAGAGTCAGATCAAGGATATGGACCCTCTGATGTAGAAGAGGAATCAAAATCATATTTCATGTAGCCACCATCAAGAGTGTTACAAGCCAACAAGATGGAGGGAATTCTTATATAAGGATAATTTCCAATGTTCTAGGTACCAAATTGAATGCTAACTAAATACCAACATTAAAATTCCATAGCAGTATTTATGTTAAGGAAATTTCCTTTAGATCCAAGGATTCAAAGCACCTCAACCATGTGGTACAAATGATTAAATACCAAAAATGATATGTAGCAATGAAAGAGTCTAAAAAGGTAGAGAGAGCTACACTGGTGACTTAGGAGAAACTTAAACTTTCAAAAACAAAGGCAATTAGGCTGGTAGACTTGTGGATCAAGCCAAAATTTGGTGGAAGAGGAAGAAAGATGACTGGAACTCTGGAGGGCCACCATAATGGATTTTGGTATTCAGCCATGAGAGAAGAAGAGAGATCTGATATCATTTATCAAAACATTAAGCATGCATTCTTCCAACCAACCGAGAAGGAGATGATTACTTTGCTTCATTTTCATTTGCATAACCTTATCATGGTGTGGGAACGAAGAAGATCAAGGATGCCTAGTTTTATGTGGAGGTAATGGATCTGGTCCAAACTTTAGGAGGGGCAAGAAGGTCAATGTATGATCTTGATGAAATTGAGGAAGAATAGCAGGAGAGGGACAAGAAAAATAAAATTAATGCAGAGTTTCAAGGTGTTGGGACTAGAAAAATTTGGCATTTTCCACTAGCCTCTACCTCACCTACCTTCCATATACCACAAAACACACCACACTTTAATTTTATGATCAATACAAATTTTAGAAATTTGTGTGACCAGATCCATATTATAGCCTCCATTGCACCCATAAAATTAAAATCCCGTAGTCTTTCCTCCATTCCTAGCGAAATTCAATACCATTGGCCTAAAAATGCTTCATTGGTGGAACCCCCATCATAGCCCCACCGATGGCCCACTGAAAATATCTCATAACCTAGTATCAGAGTAGCAATACCCTATCAAGTTGACTCCTAAGGTGCTCTCCCCAATATACCGATAGAGTCAACAAAAGTAAACACATCACTGTAATAGATAAACATCGATGGAATGAATTATGGCATTCCCCCGATGGGCCGATATAACCATGAATAGTTCTTCAAGATATTTTGTACTTTGATTATACTATTTCTAAGTGAAATTTTAATGTATATAATCATATCATGTTCATACATGTTAATATAAGGCAACTATGGAGGTAGTTTTAAGAGATGGCCCTGAACTTTTTCCTCATCTTACAAAGTCTGCAGTAACATGAATAGGGATTGAATTTTGAGAGTTTGGTTTAAGTTTGAATTCAAGAAATGAAAAATTGTGAAGGCTGGAATGTATTTTAATGTATCACCTGGGTTTCATATTTTGTAGTTGTAGACTGGTAACCCCAAAACACATAATTATTCATTGCTCCTTGCTAACACTGTGGTTGTTAAGAATAAATGGTCTGAAAATGCAACTGGGGTTAGATCCAAAGTATACACTAATGTTGCATACTCATTTAACGATGATGATGAAGATGGGGAAGTTAAACAAAAACCCAAGGCTAAGGTAAATGGAGGAGAATCAGGCATCTCCAAGGAAACCTTATGATTTGATAATTAGGAGATGACTAAAGAAGAGCAACATCGTCAATACCAAGCATAAATTGCAAGGAAAAAGAATGAGGAGACTGCACAAAGATAGGTTGCAGGGAGCATTGGTACAAGAGATGGACATGGCTCTTCCCTGCCATCCATTAAGATGGTTTCCTACAAAAATATGGATGATATCCCCATTTCTAGAGAGCTCATGATTCAGGTTGATACAAAAAATGGTGCTTTTTTGGTACCCATATATGGCATCATGGTTCCATTTCATGTAGCCACCATCAAGAGTGTTACAAGCCAACAAGATGGAGGGAATTATTATATAAGGATAATTTTCAATGTTCCAAGTACCGACTTTAATGCCAACTACATGCCAACATTGAAATTCCCTAGCAATATTTATGTTAAGGAAATTTACTTTAGATCCAAGGATTGAAAGTACATACACCATGTGGTACAAATGATTAAATCCCATAGACAATCTATAGCAATGAAAGAGTTTGAAAAGGAAGAGAGCTACACTGGTGACTCAAGAGAAAATTTAGCTTTAAAAAACAAAGGAAATTAGGCTAGCAGACTTGTGGATCGGGCCAACATTTGGTGGAAGAGAAAGAAAGACAACTATAACTCTAGAGGGCCACCATAATGGATTTTGGTATTCAACCATGAGAGAAAAAGAGAGAGATGATATCATGTATTAAAACATTAAGCATGCATTATTCTAGCCACCAGAGAAGGAGATGATTACTTTGCTTCACTTTCATTTGCATAACCATATTATGGCATGGGAACCAAGAAGACCAAGGATGCCCAGTTTTATGTGGAGGTAATGGATGTGGTCCAAAATTTAGGAGGGGCAAGAAGGTCAATGCATGATCCTGATGAAATTGAGGAATAACAACAAGAGATGGACAAGAAAAATAATATCAATGCAGAGTTTCAAGGATTTTTCGAGCAAGTAAGAGAGCTATGGGAGCAACCTCATCTAAAATATTTTGAACTAGAGTTTTATGTACCTGTTAGAGAGCTTGGTTTTCATGGAGTTCCTTTCAAAGCCTCTATTTTTATTATTCCTATGGTAAATTGTTTGGTAGAGTTGGTGGAATTACCTTTCTTAGTAATCACTATTAGTGAGATTGACATTGTTAATCAATTAGGCGCTAATTGCCTATAGCAATGAAAGAGCTTGAAAAGGTAGAGAGACGTACACTAGTGACTCAGGAGAAACTTGAGATTTAAAAAACAAAGGCAATTAAGCTAGAAAACTTGTGGATTAGGCCAACATTTGGTGGAAGAGGAAGAAAGATGACTAGAACTCTGGAGGGCCACCATAATGGATTTCGGTATTCAACCATGAGAGTAGAAGAGAGAGCTGATATCATGTATAAAAACATTAAGCATGCATTCTTCTAGCCAACAGATAAGGTGATGATTACTTTGCTTCACTTTCATTTGTATAACCATATCATGGTGTGGGAACCAAAAAGACCAAGGACGTCTAGTTTTATGTGGAGGTAATGGATGTGGTCCAAAATTTAGGAGGGGCAAGAAGGTCAATGTATGATCCTGATGAAATTGACGAATAACAACAAGAGAGGGATGAGAAGAATAATATCAATGCAAAGTTTTAAGGATTTGTCAAGCCAGTAAGAGAGCTATGTGAGTAGCCTCATCTAAAATATTTTGAACTAGAGTTTTATGTACCA
This sequence comes from Sequoiadendron giganteum, assembly GCA_007115665.2. NCBI lineage: Eukaryota > Viridiplantae > Streptophyta > Pinopsida > Cupressales > Cupressaceae > Sequoiadendron > Sequoiadendron giganteum. The sequence continues at coordinate 73,199,012 of CM021108.1, forward strand.
TTTAGAGAGCTTGGTTTTCATGGAGTTCCTTTCACAACCTCTACTATTATTGTTCCTACAGTAAACTGTTTAGTAGATTTGATGGAATTACCTTTCTTAGTAATCACTATTAGTGAGATTGAGATTGTTAACCTTGAGAGAGGAGGACTTGGGCAAGAGGAATTTGATATGGCTATTGTTTTCAAAGAATTTAAGCGGGATGTACTCCACATTGATGCCATTCCTCAATCTTCACTTGATGGCATCAAGGAATGTCTGGACTTCATGGATAATAAGTATTATGAAAGAATAATGAACTTGAACTAGTAGCCAATTTTGAAGACTATTACTGATGATCTAGACAAATTTATTGAAGATGGTGGTTGGGAATTTTTGAATATGGAAGCTAGTGATTCAAATTTTGATAATTTAGAAGAGTCAGATCAAGGATATGAACCCTCTAATGTAGAAGAGGAAGGTTCAAAAGATGAATCTCTTGTGGAGTTAGATGAGGACAAAGAAGAAGAAGAAGATTCTAAAGGGGAGGAAGGTAAAACATGGGATGAATTAGAAGCTGAAGCCATAAATGAAGATAAGGAAAAAGGAGACGAGTCTAATAGTGAAGAGGAAAGGCGGCGATGAAAGGTAAATGCTATAGGGATGTCTCGGGCACCTGATATTAGAGATTCAAGAGGAATGCCTGCCAATAGGCATAAAGTCAGATGAATTGAGTTCATCTACATCCTTCTACTATTTATTCATGCACATAAATGGTTCAGCTATTTATACAAATGATGCATATATGTGGATATTTGTAGGATCATAATGGAAAAAAAATGCCCTTAAGTGGCAATCAAAATTTAGAAAATCAGAGTAAGGCAACTTGATGTAAAAATTTGAATAAGTTGTCTATATTATTTCAAAAATATGTAAGAATAAAATATGTAGCAAATTGAATGTAGTTTCTAAACTACTAGGTTTATTTTTATTTTTAAAAATCTATTTGGTGAAAATTTATAATTTCAATGGAGTAGTACTTAAATTTCAGGGAAAAAATAAGAAGTAGGTGTCTGTTTGACCACCCTAACCACAATAAAATGATAATATTTTAGATATAAGTAGAGGACTCATGTCCTGATGTGATACATATTTTTTTGAATTTTTTTTCGAAATCAACAATTAATTATGGATTTTTTATTACAACTTTAGAAAATCGAAAAATTCATATGTCTAACCACCTTAACATGGTCAAAAATTCATGAAATTCATTTTTTTAATCCTATAGTATGCAAAGCATAGAATGTGACGCATGTTTTAGATTCAAAAAATGTGATACCATTTGAAAGCTATAGATGTTTTTCAATCAGCCTATTAATCAAGACTTTAGTCATAATTCAAATAGAAAATGAATAATAATAATTTATTAAATTCAAAGTAAAGAATAATTTATATTGGTGGAAAGCTAAGAATATCCTTTAAAAACCCTTTTCGTTTCATCAATTTTGGGTAAAAAAAAGTCGTCAGCCACATGGGCCATCATATCACTTACATATCGCCACTTTTTGGCCCATCATGATCTTGTACATACCCATGTTAACTTGATTAGTGTTGTTAGTTCAGTAGTTTGACTTTTATGACAACCAACCATTAGGCCATTCCGTGTGGGAGCACGTTGGTGTTTTTAGTTAGCTTTTTTGGATAGCTCTACTTGGTGTTAAGGACATTGCATATATCTTTTGAATGTTAAGAAGTCTAGTATTACACCCTTCTCTATGTTGATCAGATTAGGTTGAAGGTTTTTTAACTGCTGATTTCTTTATTTGTGGAGTTTTTTAACTTGGAAGATAGGAATTTACTACCTTTTTTTAAATTAGATGGACAAATTAAGTGGCTAGTTAGCTCCGCCAAGTGATGTAGACTATAAGGATGTGTTAGATCTATAGGATGCCTGCCAAGATGAATCAAAAAATTCTTACATGTTAAAAGAATGGAAACATCGTGAGGAAGGATGGAAAATATTAATGTAGATCACTTAGTAGAATGGAAAAATGAATTCAAGGAAGCACTCCTTGAGATACCATGTTTGAGAGAAAAGAAGATAAATCAAATCAACATGGGACTAAGTTACTCAAATGATACAACTCATAACTTAAATGAGGACACTGAAGATATATTAAAAGACAATGGCCATTAATTAAAAGATGCAATGAAAATAAGGCTTGAATGTCACCCACTACCCTTTAAGACAAACAATATTTTTTCCTCAACATTAAATAATGGGACAATTAAGTGGGATCTAGGGTCAATAGATAAGCACTTTAGAACTCATCCTACACATCAATAAACAACTCAACACAAGAAATGAAAAATGACATATTAACACAACAATATCCAACTAAGTTATTGAAAGTCAACTAATAATACCTCGTTCTCCGTCTAGATTAAAAAAATGGCCCACGTTTTGCTTTGTAACTTTTCCTTTTCAAATTGCTTTGGATGTCGATCATATTTCTCCTCCTGTCAAAACATAGCACATGGACTAGTTAAACTAATTGATATGCAATCATTTAATTTTTCCTAGGGAATTAAAAAAATCATTTAACATATTAAATATACTTACAAATTTATAGATCAAGGCCTGTAAACCTTTTTGGCCACTATAATGCATGGCACGAAGCTTTTGAAGCCTAGCCTTGGAGGCCTTGTCCTGAAACATATACTAATTAAATTTAACTATGCACAAATAAAATTTAAAAATCGTTTAATAAATTTGATATAATCTTATGAGAAAATTCAAATACCCGTGTACTCTCCTCACCGAACTTCTTCCATGCTTCAGACTTCTCATATGCTTTTACAAGCTCTTTCAATACTTTGACACTTACATCAATTGGCCTTTTTTCAAGCCTTAGCTCAGGAGGGATTTTTTTTATCTTCTTTGTTTGGTTGCACCGAAATCTCTTGCAATTTTGAGACATTCGTAGCTTTACCTTCCTCACAAACCAACCTATGCCAAATTCAGTCTCCATGTCATTGATAACTGCTTTTTGTGGGTGTATGAGTATCTTTGAGAATGATAAATGTAGATGGTATTTGAATCGTTGAAGGCATGATTCCTTCAACCTATTCAAAAACTCTTTTCCAACAACTATCATTCAGACTTCCACTAAAACCACATTGTATTCTATCTTGGTATTGAAGGTACTAATGCAAAATTAAAAACTTGCCATGGTGGAAGAAGTTTGTGTCCCAAGAGTGGCTAGGACAGTGGAAGCCTCTGATCCTTGTTCTACATTCCTAGAGTTTATTGTTATTGATTTCCTCCTAGAAATTTTGCTTGATCCAGGACTGCTTGGGGAATCAATTGATTCCCGTTGACATGGTTGATTTGGTTGCAATGTTTGAGGGGCTTCACTAGATTAGTTTTCTATGTATTTGGAAAGCATTATACAACACACATCATCCAATTTTTAATTTCCTCTGCCCCTAATATGGAAGCCAATGCCTCTTTATCTTTGTTAGTCACATGTCCCTATATATATATATAAAATAAATTTCTTCTTTTAATTTTTTTATTTAAAAAAAAAGTAAAAATGAAAGAAACATTTACAAATCTATAAATTGACAATGAATTACCTCATCATGGCTAGAGTCTGCTCCCTTTTTTCTCTTCCCTCTATCGCTTGACATTTTGAGGCGACCTAGGGAGAATTATTTTCCTCGAGTCTGTGGAGGTAAATATAGTACACACTATCAGGTATGAAAGTTTTTATCCAATTTGTGGCATGAAATTTTTACCTTGAATGACTCTCTTTCTGGATTTAAATGCCTATGAATCAATTTCTAGCACACCTATATAGAATATAAATATATTTGAAAGGATATAAATATATGCAAAATTAAACAAATGTATTGTAAAAAAATCAATCCTTGCGCACTTGTATAGAGTGGTAATCTTTAGGGGATAAAAAGGGAGTAGAGTGTGGTTTTATTGAGTTAACACAAATAGGTCCCATACTCGAGTCACATCCACTAATTAGAAAGAAAATGAATGTGTGCGCACAATCAATTCGAAACCATGAGCTCATTATTTTATAAAATATTTGTGGGAACAAAAAAAATAATTCTAACCTTACCTATGGTGTTGCAAACTAAATCAAATTTCTGATCTACTTGCTTGTAGCCCTCCTTCGCGTTGTTTTTCCCTTTTTTGTCCTCTCTTCCTTCATGTGGCTTTTTTTATCTTGTCATCTCTTCCTTCTTGATGTGGGAAGTTTTAAATTTTTGTTCCTGGTTCAGTAGTCAAGACTATAGTCAGCAACACAAAGTGTGCCTAATTTAGCGCCACATTTTAGCCAAAAACTGTAATTTGTTTGGGATGCAAAAAGTGGCACAAAGTGTGCCTAATTTAGCACCTAGTAGTGCAAAATGATGTATTTTTCTTGGAAGTTGATAAATAAATTGATCCTAAATGACTTCATCTTCATATGTTCCAAGGGAGCAATCATGGTTCCCTATTTTATCTATTCCTTATCCCATGTGAATTTTGTGGGTGCAAAACTAATAGAGGTTAGATTTGTGAACTAAAAAAGAACCCTATACAACTAGATGAAGTCATCTAAAGTGTGAAATATATGTCAAATATATGTATAAAGTGAGGTTTCGTGTTGATATCATATTCGTTGAAATGATATAATTGGTGCACTAAACATTATTTACTATGTTGTGTATTATAGGGGTGAGACAAGGCCATGGCAACCGATCGTGTCATGTCAAATGAGGAAACAACAGTTGAAGCGGGACATCAGGTACTCAAATTTTGACTTAACTTATGAAAAGATGATCTGATGGAATTTTGTGATACATCCATCTTTTTTCACAATATTATAGAAATTTATAATGTATTATCCAATCTTGACATAAATTAATGCATGTTGTTGATTATTTTAGATGGAGATTGGAGCAAATACAGAGCTTGAGCATTCAACTAGCAAAAGAGGAATATATGTATGTGGACGTGGACCTGAAACTATTAAATCATGTAGATGATAGTGGGTGTTCGAGGATATGACAATGGATCTTGCAGACACAACAAATCAATGCATTGAACAAGAGGTTGGTCAAGACTATAGTACATGGGATGAATACTTTGAGAAAATATATGACTAAAGTGAGGTTTTGTGTTCGATAGCATATTCATTGAAATGATATAATTGGTGTAGTAAATATTATTTACTATGTTGTGTATTATCGGGGCGAGATGAGGCCATGGCAACAGATCATGTCATATCAAATGAGGACAAAATGAATGAACTAGGACATCAAGTACTCAAATTTTGACTTAACTTAGGAAAAAAGGATCTGATGAAATTTTGTGATACATCCATTATTTTTCACAGTATTATTGAAATTTATAATGTATTATCCAATCTTGATATAAATTAATACATGTTGATTATTTTAGATGGATATTAGAGCAAATGCAGGGCCTTAGTGTTCAATTAGCAAAAGAAGAAGATATGCACATGGACATGGACCTAAAAATATTAAATCACATAGATGAAAGTTGGTGGAAGAGGATATGACAATGGATCTTCCATACACAAGAGGTTGGTTAGGACTATAGTACATGGGATGAATACTTTGAGAAAATTTTTATTTGTGGATGTTATGTATGTCATGGAAAGAAACAATTCAAATGATAAATTTTACAAAGACATTACATATACGATAAGCTTAAAGTCAATAGTATGCCTCCTAAAATCGATTCAAATCTAATAGGAATTGTGGTAAGGAATTTTCCAATTTGATATAAATAACATGTATACTTTGTTTAAACATTGTTTTATATTATTTAAATAACTAATTTTTTTTCTCAATGGATAGTTGCATGATAAAGTTCTTGGTTTAAAGTTTCCTGGATCACCGACTTCCAGCCTAGAGGGCAATGATAATTTATCAGATGATACATCTAACAAAAATATGTGCCAATATACCAACTTAGAAGATGAGGAATTGATGAAAACAAGTCACAAAACAAGAACCGGTTTAAAGATGCATAATTTTCTTAAAGACAGGGGGAAGGTGGACTACATACCCTATGATAATGAATGTGATGGAGATGATGAATTGCCCCTAAGTTTGAGATCAATTTAGAAAGAGATATTTGATCGTTGACTATATTGTGCTTGGCCTAGTGATCAACAACTACCTAGAGTGTATGAGGTGTTTCAATTTTGGGGATACAACTACATAATATGACCCTCCAATATTCATGGAGTGAATCTAGGCCTCTTTATTGTCCAAAATATACATGTGGGATATAAACATAGAAATAATTTAGAACAAACCACTAGGAGATTAGTGCCATATTATGGTCCATCATATTACAATGGTGAATGGAGAAGGCTAGTAGAATATAAGCCTAACATGTCAGCATATGGTCTAAATTTGAATATGTATACACATCGTATCCGATTGGAAAGTGGAAAAGAAACTAATAAAGGTCATCTTATGTATATAGATGGACGTGCATACACACACAAAAATATTGCAGGATTTATAAATACTAGTAAGGGAAGGGACCCTAATTTAAGACCGAATTGTCAATTTGTTGATGTCATAAATGATAAAGATGGAGATATGGAAAGAGAGGTTGATAGATTGATAATGGTTGAGGCTATTAAGGATGTTACCATTGGGGATGAGTTATTGATTGATTACCCCTTCTTAAATTTCACTCCTCGCAAAAGAAAAGGTAAGAACAAGGTCTTCCTAAAGATGTTCTTAAGGGTAGAAAACCAAAGAATAATAAATGAGAGTGGACTGATGTTTTATAAACTATGTTGTCAAAATTGTGTTTTATTTAAATTATTGTATAAAAAACTTGTAGTCTATAAAATAATGTTCCATTATTCAATTGATGTATATATGTTCATATAATTTATATTTATATTTTTTAAGCTATATTTGATTATATTTCTTTGAAATTGATACATTTATGATTTATCTAATTGTTGCCAAACATTAAATAATGCTTGCATTTTTTGAGAGGTAGAAGATGTTGATGAAACACATACTAATACCCAAGATCCAACTATATTATTAATATTTGGATGGGATGATCCAAACCATCCTTTAAACCATACCAGGGCGAAAAGAGAAAGATTGACGAAAATGCTACCACCTGAGAAATTTGAAGAGCTAATGAGATTCACATACACTGATGACATGTCACCTAGCCTTAATGATGATGATCATGGTAGTGAAAATATAGTGCATGAAGAAGGATCGAATGAAATGATTATAGATTTGTTTGGGGATGGAAACAATGATGACAATAATGGTCATATGGTTGATAGTAATGATGATAGTAGGGGTAATTACCACCAATATAATGTTGATGATAACAACCTAAAAGACTCCATCAAGCAAGCATCAAAGACACTCATGTTCAAATTAGGTGCAAGTAGAACCTCAAAACTAGCATGCACATTAATATTATTAGAAATCAAGTCACTATTTGGTTGTTCAAACAAAGGATTCACTAGCCTATTGAAGTGAGGTGAAATCTATTTCTTACTTTGCATTGTCAATTGGTGTACATAATTCGTAAACATTCATCAACTTCATTTATATTTATTTAAGGGGATTTTAAAACCATAAATTATATATAAATAGTCCTAGTATAGATTGACATATCAAACATGTTCATCATAAGTCAAACATTCAATTGATTTAATCTTTGGAAATCTTACAAGGCACTAAAAGCGAAAATATTCCTTGAAGAGAATGTGTTGTCATCAACTTGCAGAGAGGTGTGTTTTTTGTTGGTTGAGTTGGGGATTGAATATAAGCAAATCCATTCATGTAAAAATGATTGCATTTTATACAAACATGAATATCAAAATAAGGTAGAATGCCCTGTATGCAAAGAGACAAGATATCATACAAATGTACAAGTTCCTACAGTTCCAAAGAAGGTTTTATGTCACATGCCAATTATACCTAGACTTCAACGAATATTTTTTTGCAAGTCACCTACACAATTGATGGACTGGCATGCAAAGAACAAGAGTAAAAATGGATTCATGCGAATTCCAGCCGACTCCAAAGCAATGAAACACATAGAGGAAAAATGGCCAAAAAAATTCAAAGATGAAACCCGTAGTATCAAGTTTGGTCTTGCAATTGATGGAGTGTGCCCATTCTCTTTCTTGATATAAAATTATAGTGTTTGGCCAGTTGGATTGATAGTATACAATATTCCCCCATGGATGAGTGTTAGAAAGGAGCACATTATGCTAACTCTCATTGTTCTAGGAAAACATCAAGTTAAAAACATGCATGTTTATCTTGTGCCTTTTATTGATGAGATGGAACTTCTATGGAAAGGCATACAAATATATGACATATCACGTCCTCCATGAAATAGTTCCTTCATGTTGTATGGTGTGCTATGTTGGACTATTCATGATTTCCTAGGACTTGGTGTTTGTTCTGGTAAGATAAATATTTATGTAATTACACTCATAATTTTTTTTCATCCCAACTTTCATACTTAGTTTTATACTACTTTTTTGATGTCATTAGCATTACTTGTTGAATTACAGGGCTTCAAATAAAGGAGATATTTGCATGTCCAAGATGTGCAAAATAATTTCAAGGGCAGTATTCTAAAGATCTACATAAATTTATTTACACAAACAATAGGGTTTTTCTACCACTAGATCATAGGTTTAGAAATCACCTGAAGAATCAATTTGATGGAAAAGTTGAAAATAGAGGCCCTCCCATGATTATGGGTCTAGGTTATTGGATTAAGAAGTATAAAGATGCTGAATTGAAAGCTTGGGAGGAGTTTTTTGATCGTGGTGATTCAATTCAAGAACCAGAACAAGTTTTAGTTAATATGCCAAAAGGAATGAAAAGGAAATCCATATTTTATGAGCTCCCTTACTGGAAGGATCTATTAATATCTCACCTATTAGATCCTATACACATCTTCAAAAATGTCCCTGATTCTATATTTTGACATATATTAAGCAAAGAGAAGGAAACCTTGTCTTCGAGGAGAGATATTGCTCTTTCATGTACCAAAATTGATAGAAAACATTTGTGGCCAAACAGGGAAAATAAAACATATGCAGAAGCTCCATGGATTTTGAAAAAAAAAGAGCTAGACCAACTAAAAATTGTCATCTGTTCAATAAGGACACCTACTGGTTATGGGTCATCATTGGCTAAAGCTTTTACAGTTGATGGACATATCACAAGATTTAAAACACATGATTTTCATAATTTTATGAAGGTATTATATATCATCATTTAACATTTATTGGTAACATTGATTAAGTACTAAATATATTTTGATATTTGTTGTGTGAGAAAAAAATACTAATGAACTTTTCATAAATGTGTTTGATAGCATATCATGCCATTGGTAATTAGGGGGGATTCTTGTCTTACAGTTGACTTAAGGAATGCCATAAGTTGATTGTCAACATTTACAAGGTATGTGGTTATATGAAATGTTCATGTGTGAGAGATATAGAGATATTATATTAAATTTTAATTTTTGACCTAAGGTCCATACTAATTTACTATTCTTATATTAGGTGGGTGACCTCTAAGGAGATCCATGAATGTGAAGTGCCAAAGTGGAAGCAGGAAATTGTATAAGTTGCATGTGTATTTGAGAAGGAGCTCCCTACAAGTTTCATGGACCTACAAGTCCATTTATTTATACACATAGTTGATGAAATTGAATTGGTAGGTGTCCTATCAATGAGGTGGATGTTTTTCTTTGAGAGGTATATGAAAACTCTTAAAAGATATGTCTGAGAAAAGGCACATCTATAGGGTTGCATGGCTGAAGGGTATGTATTGAATGAAGCATTTTTCTTCTTGTGTGAATTCCTTGGTAAGGATTTTGAAGATGGGCCATGCATCTGGGATGAAGAACAAGCATCATATATTATTGATGGAGAAAAACCACAATCTAATGGTGTTGAAGTACAAATTAGTAAGTAAATTCATAATCACTGTGGTTATTTTTCTTGCAATCATTAATTTACTTTGTAATTTATTTGTCAAATTAACATCATGACATTTGAAGTTTGAAATAAACATGTTGACATGTAATAGGTGTAGATGAAAGTTCTATACTCGACAAGTTCATTCTGTACCACATGGACTTTATGAACAAATAGATTGATCTTTATGATAAAAAGAGAGAAGTGTTAGAAGCAAGGAGACAGTTTAAGAGATCAAACCCAAATAACACTCCACTTCCCACTGATCTACTTGGGGAATGGGGCAAATATTGCACACTAGAATGGGTTATTGAACAAATTCAAAATCAAATAGAAGATGCGAATATAGATTCAGACATAATAGAAGATGAAATCAACATGTCTAGAGGATGTGAAGGAAAGGTACAGTTGGAATTTTAAAAAATGTTGTTTCCTTACAGTTTTGACACTATTAACTATTTTAATATTCGTCATTATATTTATTTTCACTAAAATAAATGGTCTTTCATAGGCGAGAAAATATCCAGCAATGTAGGCATATGGTCGACATTATTGTGTAGAAAATGTAGATGTAAAGAGATGATCCTTCGATTGTGGCATCATGGTTGACTTAAGGAAATCCAGTCGATCAAGATCAAAAGATAAGAATATAATTGAAGGGAATCTACAATATGTTGGGAAAATACAAGAAATTATTGAGTTGGATTACCGCTCTTTTAAATGTTTATTTTTAAGTGTAGATGGTATGAAGCATTGGAGAGGACACAAAGACATGATACCCATAGTGGATTGTTTTTAATAGATTCCTCATGCTTCCTACTAGAGGATAAGGAGCCTTATGTTCTACCAATTTATTGTGAGCAGGTATTTCTTTAACTCAAACAAGAAGCAGTAGTGATCATTAATCTATTAGTTCATAGTTTATTGTGAATATATTCATGTGTTTATTAATCGGTAAAATTGTTATAACATACATCTAATATATGTATTTCATTCATGTGCAGGTATTTTTCTATGAAGATATTTTGGATCCGAAATGGATATTTGTCATACATTATGATTCAAGATTAAGGCATGTATTTGATGGTGCATTAGTGGATATTGAGAAAAATAATGATGACCAACAAAATGAGAGAGAGGGATTAGAGAACATTGAAGAAATTGACATCCATGATGATGTTGAAGATGGTTATGTTCAGGCACAAGAAGACAACAATCCAGAGTTAGATGATGTTATCAAAGACAACAATATGGATGGTATAGAAAATGATGATCCAAATACATTTGGTAACAATATAGATGGTCTATAGTCAAATTTCAATGATGATGAAGATGATGCAAATAAAGATGAGGATGATGATAATATCAATTACTTGAAAGAACATTTGAACATTGACAATGATACACTGGATGACATTGTAGCAGACAATAATGTTAATGACCAAGACTTCTAAATTTTCAAAATGATTTTCAATCCATGTTTAAAAAAGGATGATTCATATGGCCTAAAATTTGAAATGCTTCAATAATATTATTTGTGTCAATCCAAATTACCTATTGCAATATCCTTAAATTGTTCAATCTTTGGTATGAATAGTTGGTAGAAAAAATTAGGATTAGTTGGATGCTTCTTCCATTCATTTTGTATCAACATATGTTCGTGAAGACATAAAAGTTAATAAAATATTAATGCACGTAACTCAAAATTATTTAAATAAGCAAATTTGTTAACTTTATTATTTTTAAATAGTTTCCATTTTTATCTTGACCATGTAACAAGGAAAATAAAGCTCAAATTTTCAAAAATTTTAGCAGCTGTACCAACATCCACAATAAATTCTTTATTGTATCAACACATTCATTCACATAAGCACAATATTGAGGCTCGATAACTAATATTCATTCAAATATAAGAAGAAATAAGTATGGAAAACATAAGAAAAATATAGAATAATAACACATTCATGGAGAATCTCTGATGAAAATATGTTCTCCATTATATTGCTTCAATTGATATTACATTGCTCTTCTTTAATAATCCCAGTGTTATCCCCTCAAGTTGTTATGGAAGTATGAAAGGAATTTTATTTGTTAAGTTGATGGAAACCAATCAAAACAATTTCTCTAAAAGGACTTTTAATCCTTAATAGGATCCAATTAAAGTAAACCATTTGAAAGGACTTTAATTCACACCTAACTAGAAACCAATCAAAGCATCCACATAGTAACAACAAATGTGCCCTGATAAATCTTGCAAACTTAAATAACTTGAAAAGATCACTTTGGAGACAACAAAGCAATAAATAAGCATGAAAAATTGACACAACAATTGAACAATGAAAATGGATTACGAATTATAATCAGTCATCTCCATTATATTTCCTTTTAAATAATGTGCACTATAAGAAATAATTATGATTTTTGATGACAAATAGTTAATTAACATAAATGAAAACATAGCACTTGAGCACATGAATGCATTAATCCGTTAATCTTCTAGCAGGTGCTCATGACCACTTAAGATCTATTCAAGGCTCCTACTCCATGATAATGAACCACCTATAGAGTGTATCTTCCTTATGATGTCGGTTGGTCTTTAAGCTCCAATGGCTGCCCCTATGTATTTGTTGTATCTCTGGTTTGGTTGATGAACAAGTTTATGGCAAAGAGATGACGAGTGTATTCCTCCTCAACATAAGTTTCCACGTTGGAAATTGGACCCTTCATATCATATTCCACATACATAATCTTTTCAAGTTGTTTATGTGTATTTTGTAAAACTATCTCTTCGTCATTTATTTCTTGCAATGCAGTAGGTAGATACATGGCGAGCTCATCCTTCCAATCATCTTGCTCCCTAGGATTGCCAAGGCTATCATGGAGTGCAGGATGCAAATCAAAATAGTCAAGGTCCTCTTTGAGCCTATTGTGGTACTTGTTGTGTGATTCCAACATCTTATTGTATGTCTCCAATTTCTGACCTTTCATGGCTTTCTCATTTAGGAGATCATCCCTTTTGTCAATAATCCATCCTTGCAATATTTCATTCTCCACAAGTGTTGTGTGTGTTTGTTTAAACAATTTCCAATATTCATCAGCACGATCCATCATCCTGTTGAATTTTTAAGTGATTATCTCAGACACAACATTATATTTAGTGGTTTCTATTCCTATTTCCAGCTCCTTGTATTTCTCTTAGGACTTCTGATGACAGTGTTTCTAGTAAGCTACATCTACTAATGCATCCAATATTATTTTGTCACTCTTTATCCATGGGTAATATAATTATGATCTAGAAGATGAATATGTTTTATCACTGTGACTAGCCACCCCCTTCCTTAATATTTTATCAGTTTTTCAATCCGTGTCTTACTGAATTTTGCAACATTTATATTTAGCTTAGCTGTTTCAATGGGGTTAGTGTCCCCTACCCTGTGGACCAAAAGATGTCCAAACACTTGGTTTGGATTACTAATGACATCAGGCCTTTTATCTTGAGGATACAATGCCCAAATTAGCAGGGCAACTTCATCTAGGTTGTACGCTGATCCTGAGTAAACCTTATCACTTGCCTCTTTCGTTAGTTGCATTGTTTTGTCTCCTCTTTTCCTAAAACTGTCAAACACTATTGCAGAGCTGATATCCCATCCTAGTAAGATTAGTACCCCAACCTCTTGAAGTGATTATTTTCCCCTTTTGGAGGTGATAGATTCTAACTCTTTTTCTATTTATTTTCTCAACTCTTCTAAGGCATCTGCCTCCTACTTAAGAGTGATATCCTTCATCCTCTGTCTTAGAATTCTGCTTTTATGCTCATAAAAAATGATTTAAATTCAAAATTCTTGAAAAACTCGTTGTTAGAAATAAATTCTTGCCCGACCTTGATTCTCACATCATTAGAGAGTTCATCTGATGCTTCAAATTTGATAATGTTTCATTATGGAGGTGGCTCATATTGTTTAACTACATGGGAAATTATCTGTTCGACCTCATCCTCCTCCTCATCACTCTCTTCTTCATCTTCTTCACTCATGGTTGTATCTACAAAGAAGTTCATTTCTAGAGTGGGCTATGAGGGTATGTAATCAAGAGGCTTTATGTCCTCAGCCTGCATTCCTGAGTAAGTTTTCCGAGGTGCTTCAAAGAAATCTAGGGGTCGATATTGTATTATCTCATCCAAATGAGTGATGAGCTACTCAATTATTTCCAGAGGATCATGTACTTCATTAAATTCCCCTAAATAGGATGGGACATTTCCTTTCTTCCAGGTCTTAGCAAGCACAAATTTGTTATATGCAGTCATCCTGTCTTTTGTTGAGGCCTCATCATAATTTATTATTACATCATCAACAAATAATTGGTGTTCATACCCTGATATTGCTTGTGACAATTTTTCCTTGTGAATAAAACCCTCTGTATCAAAATTCTTTCTTTCATTACCCAACGATAAATTGTATTTTTCCAATTTTGTATCATTTTTTTTATACCCTTCACTGGTGACTACTGTAAAATCTCCAAAGCACAAAGTGCTAGGCATAATAGACTGCTTATTGTATCTCTTAAGATATTTTGCATCAGATTTAGCCATTGTCTCACAATTTCCAAATAGGCTATTATGTTTGGAACTATTTTTTGCAATAGATGTGGGGCTCCTTCAAACCCATATACTCTAATCACAGTGCAATCAGGAAATGCATACCAATCCCCCTAGTTATGATTTAAGTTTTTCCTGGGCTCCTTTTCCTTTGGTCTCAAGAAATTCTATATTTCAGGGGACAAGTTATAATTACATGGATGTCCCAACGATTTCAACAATGGCTTGACAAAATATTCGTCAAAGTATAGATAGTGTGAGCTACCATATATGCTATCCCATATGGAAGTCGACATTTGTATAGGTTTATAATTCCCACTTTCATCTACATCTCTTATCCTTAATTCTTCTCCCCAGAACCTTCTAACTTGTCCTTCATGTAGAAGCAAATGCATAAACAAAGAGTAATGTTTGAAGTCATGAATGATATCATTGTTTCTTTTGATCCTTCCCATCCCCTAGTTCAGATAATTAGCTAAATAACCAACATAGTCAAATGGTCTGGCATCTTTGCTTTGTATGTCTGCAGCCAGGACCATTGGGGAAATTGACATGAAGGGTGGGACCTCTACTCCTAACACTTGTCCAGCTGAATAATATGTATATTGAAAATATTCTTCAAATAAATCCTCATGAAATGGAGGGTTTTCATTACTAGAAAACCTTCTGAGTTGGCTACCTTCATCCTTGGGCCTGTGTAGTGGTAGCTTCGATCTTTTGTAGCTCGTATTCATGTGATGGTACTCTATTAGAAGGTCTTTGATTGTAAATGGTAAATTCAAAGAGCATTCCAATTGAAAAATATTTGATATGAGATATTTGGAGATAATAAGAATGTTAGAACCATCATGTGATTGAATAGCTCTTCTTTAGGGTTATATTTATTGGCTAGAACTTTAACCAGCTCTGTATTAACAAACACATTGGGTACCACTAATCTTCCTAGGTTCAATCTCCATGGGTTATAGATTGGTTGAAACCTATACTATTTCCTATAATGGTATATGAATAGCTTATATCCCCACCATGGTGTCCACACATCTCCTAAACCTTTGTGCTTGTCCCATAACTTATGCATGGAAGGATTTGTATGTGCACTCCTTTTAGGTCTCAACCTTGACCCGAGCATTGGTCAATTAAGTCCTGGTTTAGAAGTCTTTTCTCTATTTTTTGATTTTTAATTTTCTGCCTTTCTAAGCTTTCTTCCATTGTTCATTTTTCTTGTAAGTCTTTATAGAAGTAACTTCTTAGTAAATTTTTGTATACTTACTTGGATTCACTTTCATTGGTTCTAAGTTATGTAGTAATGGTGAATTCCCAACCTCCTTTCTTTTTCTCCCACGTCTAGCGAATCCTTTTCAAGTCTTAATGAAAATATGTGATCAAATTGAAGTATAATTCACTCAACTCTAGCTCATAAATGCTCCACTTGATATCAATCTTGTCATGAGGCAAATCATTTATTTTGAATATCTCAATGATATAAATGATACATCACATCATTCAAAAACAATCGTCATCATTGCATTGGCTAGACCATGATTCCATTTTACCGATAACCAACTTCTTCATCGATGAACTCCTTCCTTTCGAGGTATCAGCAGGACACCAAATAATGTCTCCCCGATGTGCCCTAGTTCCTCCGATATCCTTCCTTAACATGTAATTGACAGTTCATGGTCTTATCGGGTTATTAGGGAGACCCTTGTTAGCCTTCCAACGATAAGTGTCACTTCCTCCAATGCCTTCAGCCTTTTATTGTTGCATCAGGGGAACCGGACTTTATGTTGGCCCGATAGCCTTTTGTTCCCTCAATATAATTTCACCACATGTTGAACTTTGTTACTGTATAATGTATCACTCCATTGGTAGGATATTGTGTTTCCTTCCACTGATATGTTCTAGTGTTGCTGATATTATTTATTTAATATGTTCTAATCCTCTTCAACTCTCTATCCTGATGACGGATCACAGAGTGTGATCCGAAACGTTGATGAAAAAACTCCAACACAATCGAATCCAGAAGCAGCAAAAAATATTTCATATGGATTGTGAAATCTAATTGCATTAATGTTATAATCCATAAGATATGCACATAGGACCAATCAATCATGAATTCAGCCAAAAAATTATCTAAGAAATAATTTTAAATAAAATTTATAAAAAAATCATAGAATATTAATCAAATCATGTTATCTCATTTGTTATGCATTACTCTCTTTTTTGATTCGTAATAAGCAACACAACTACATGCATTATATTGAGTATTGCAAAAAATTACATCCTTTTAGCCTAGCTAGTAACTTGGGAAAATTCGAATGGCACTGAGTGCCCATGACCACCCTTAAAAAAATCCAAAAATTAACAAGATCCGCCATAGGCTGTGGATTCGATAATGAGCCAAACAAGTCTATACTGATTCAAAACACTAGACAAAACACCCAACAACCACCACACCCGATACCATCCTTCATTCTTCTTTGTCATAGAATCTGGTGGATTGCACCAAGTTTCCAAACACATTAAACCATTCCAAGCCTTCCATTTCATTCAATCCCAATCGTCTACACAAGAAGTTGTAGCCAACCATTTCCCATCTCCTATGGTGCTATAGACCTTCAGATCTCACACCCATGATGAATGGATGCCACTCCACCTCTACACCTTGTAGAATTTTTTTGTAAATGTCGTTCGGTAATAGAACTCCAACTCCTAGTTGTGCCACCGGCACCACATCCAAATCATTGAGTAGAATTGTTGCCTTGAAGGCCATACTAAGAAGGATTAAGCACCTCAGTTTCGGTAGGTTTAGATCTAACAGTGATGCCAAAAAATGAGAGGCAATATTGAATTTTCCCTTGTCTGGTTATTGGAGAAGCATAAATTCTTCCCGATCACCATCCATATGGCTTCTATACATAGGATGTCTTTGTTCAAATACATCTTCTTAAGCTTTTGATTTTTTATGAAGCTTGAGAAAGCGGATTTCTTTTTTGAGTAACGAAACTTAATCAAAGTGTCCATTTTTGAGGCTATCTGCTCGATTCTTAACACTTCATCACTTGATATAGTTGCTTGGCTTTGCAGCGATCAAAAATCTAGCTAAGTCCATTAATTCTTTGTGCCTCTTAATTTCATATGACTCCCTCGAGGTGGAATTTAATTTCCTTTTGGAGAACTATACTTTCGCCACCCTTCTCAGTCTGTGCCACCAACTCTTGTTAATAAACTCTAAGGTATATTTTGCTTAGCTCTAGTTCATTAATTTTCCACTTTCTCTCAATCCTATCATCGAGGAGAAAATTTAATTTGAATATCTCCTCGATATCTCGACTTGTCAAATCACTCAAAAGTAATCATTATTGTTGTATCGGTGGAACCATGATTTTACTATGGCCGATATCCATATTTCCCATCGAAGTAAACGTATGTCATTATTTTTTATTTGAGGCATCGATGGGTTATCAGATGATGTCTCCTCGATACCCCTTAGTCTATCTGATATCATAACTTAGGTGTGTAATTAATCACTTATGACATTCTTTGTGTTATCGGCTCATTAGGGAAACTTTGTTTATATTTTGTAGATAGCAAGTGTTCCTCCCGATACCCTTTTCTTCTATCAGTTAATCGTTGTATCAGGGAAACCGTGCTTTTTGTTAGCTCGATAGGTTTGTGTCTCACCAATACCACTATGCAATTTATTAATAACTATCTTCATCATGCCACTATATCGGTCCATTGGTGAGACAACATGTCATCTTTCCCTGATATACTTTGGTGTCTCTGATATGCTTTGCTCAGGCTATCGGGGAGACAACAAGATGTGTTCTGGCGATATTTATTTCTTACTCCAATGAATCTCATTATGGTGCTACACTCGACACTAAACTCGGTGATAGACTAGGTGCTAAAGTATGCTCCAAAATAGGTGCATAATTAGGCATTAAATTAGGCCCTATTACCAATGCTACACTCAGAGCTAAACTCAACGAAA
This sequence comes from Sequoiadendron giganteum, assembly GCA_007115665.2. Lineage (NCBI taxonomy): Eukaryota > Viridiplantae > Streptophyta > Pinopsida > Cupressales > Cupressaceae > Sequoiadendron > Sequoiadendron giganteum. The sequence continues at coordinate 73,217,616 of CM021108.1, forward strand.
AAATCAGCGCTAAGCTCGACGCTACACTCAATGCTAAATTCAACATTGAACGTGGCATTGAACTTGATGTAAAACATGGCATAAAATTTTCCACTACTTTGCACCGAATTTAGCACTTGCTTGTTCTGGCTGGTGCAATAAACACCAAAAATAGTGTTGACTCGATAAATAGCACCAAATTTTTCAAAAAATTGGAGAAAAATACATTGAAATAGTGGGTGGAAGCAAAAAAGGGAGCTAATCACAGGGATTTGTTGTGGTGCCTCTACCATCAAGCCTATACCCTTAACACTCAAACCCTTAAACTCAAGTAAACTCTCTACCCTAATCCCTCAACCCTCAAACCCTCAACCCTATACCTTCTACCCTCAACCCCTATACCCTCTACCCTATACATTGGACCCTCAACCCTAATCCATCAAACCTATACCCTCAACCCTCTACTCTCAAACTTAAACCCTCAACCCTCAACCCTTAAACCCTTAAACCTAAACCCTTAAACCCTCTACCCTCTACCCTCTACCTTGAACCCAATACCCTCTACCTTAAACCCTAATCCTTTAACCCTATACCCTCAACCCTTAAACCCTTAAACCCAAATAAACTCTCTACACTAATCCAACAACCCTCAACCCTCTACCCTCTACCCTATACATTAAATCCTCAACCCTCAATTCTCAACCCTCAACCCTTAATATCTCAACCCTCAACCCTTAAACCCTAAACCATCAACCCCTATACCCTCAACCCTAATCCTTAAACCATATACCATAAAACCTATACCCTAAACCCTCTACCCTTAACCCTATACCCTTAAACCTTCTACCTTCTACCCTCAACCCAATACCCTCTACCCTCAACCCTAATCCCTTAACCCAATATCCTAAACCATCAAACTTATATGTCCTCAAACCTATACCCTCAATTATCAACCCTCATCTATCTTTGTCCCTCCCTCCTCTTATATCCTTCTCTCTATCTCACTTCTCCCTCCATCTCTCCCTCCATCTCTCCCTCCCTCTCTACCCTAATCCCTCAACCCTATACCCTCAACCCTTAAACCCTTAAACATTCGACCCTAAACCCTAAACCCTAAAATCTTAAACTCTAAGCCCTTAAACCCTCTACCCTCAACCCTAATACCTCAACAATATACGCTCAAACCTTAAACTCTCTACCCTAAACCTTGAATCCTCAACCCTTAATCCCTCAACCCTAATCCCTCAACCCTTAAACCCTACACCCTCAACCCTCAACCCTTAATTCCTCAGCCCTCAATCCTTAAACCCTTAATCCCTCAACCCTCAACCTTTAAACCCTAATCCCTCAACCCTCAACCCTTAAACCCCAATCCCTCAACCCTAAAACCCTTAAAACCTCAAGCCTCTACCCTCTACAATATACATTAAGCCCTAAACCCTCGATTCTCAACCATCTACCCTATACATTGGATCCTCAACCTTAATCCCTCAACCATATACCCTAAAACCTATATACTCAACCCTATACCCTCAACCCTAAACCTCATCCCTCAACTCTTAAACCCTTAAACCATCAACCCTTAGCCCCTCAACCTTTAAATGCTTAAACCCTCAACCCTCAAACCTATACATTATACCCTCTACCTTGCACATTGGAACCTCAACCCTAATCCCTAAACCATATACCCTCAAACCCTATCCCTCTCTCCCCATCCTTCTCTCCTACCCTCTCTAATTGTCTCTATCTACCCTCTCCATCTCTCTATGTACATCTCACTCAATCAATCCCTAACTCTCTCTCTCTCACTCCCTCTATCTCTCTCTCTCTCTCTCTCTATCTCCCTCCCACCCCCTCTCTCTCCCACTCCCTCTCTCTCACTATCTCTCAAGTATCTCCCTTCCATCCCCCCTCTCTCAGGTCTCTCCCTCTGGCACCCTACTAGGTAACTCTCTCTCTCCCCCCTCTCTCTATCTATCCCTCACATGCTACCTAGATAAGTCCCTCTCACTCCAACCCCATCTCTCACACCCCTCCTCTCTCTCTCTCTCCCTCTCTCTTAGGTCACCTCTCTCAAGTCTCTCTCTATCACACTCCCTCTCTCTCCCACTCCCTCTCTCTCAAACTCCCTCTCTCTACCTATCTCTCAAGTTTCTCTCTCACCCCCCCTCATACTCTCAAGTCTCTCCCTATAGCACCCTACCTACATAAATCTCTCTTTCTCTCCCTCTCTCTCTCCCCACCTCTCTCTTTCCCTCTCTGTCAGGTCTCTCTCCCACCTCCCCTCTCTCTCTCTCCCTCTCTCTTTCTCTCCATCTATTCCTCCCACCCTACCTAGCTAAGTCTCTTTAACTCCAACCCCTTCTCTCCCACTCCCTCTCTCTTATGTATCTCCCTTCCACCCCCTCTCCCTCTCTCAAGTCTCTCTCTCACTACCTCTCTACCCCTTTCTCTCTCAAGTATCTCGCTCCCTCTCCCTCCCACCCTACCTAGAAAACTCTCTATCTCTCTATTAAAATTGTCCCTCCCTCTAAATACATACATAAATACATACATATAAGTAGACAAATAAACATACATACATAAATGCATACATACATATGTACATACAATCTTACATACATAGAAGCATACATGTACATATGTACATACAATATTGCATACATACATAAATAAATACATGCACTGATACATACATACATACATAAATACATATAGGCATACATACATACATGCATACATATAGGCATACATACATACATACAAGCATGCATACATACGTATATACATGTCATACAAGCATACATACATACAAACATACAGATATATATGCATACATTCAATAGAGTTGCAATTAACACAAAGCAAGACATAACACAAACACGTTATTTATTGCTTTGGGAATCCCCAAGCCTTGGGATACTGAAACAAAGGCTTGGAGTATCTTCCCAACGTCCAAAGATGTGTTTTGGAAATTGTACAATATTTCACATAATCACGTTCGTGCTAAGCATCAGGTTTGCATGTGTTTCAATGTCAAAAAAATTGAACACCTGGGTAATGCTATGCTCTCTCTTAACTATCTAACAATGTATTTTTTTCACATTTTGACAATGTTAAGCCATTGATCTATAATTTCTTTTGTTTGTGTGTTTGTTTTTTGAAAAAAACCAGTGTTTGGTGTTTTTTTCGTAATAAATTAACCGTTCATCAAATTTTGAAATAATTTACATTTTAGAAACTAGACTCCATTCTATGCATATTAAAAAATAAAATCAATGAGTTTCCAAGATTTATAGGGGCAGCATGACCAAAGGCTTTAAAAACCTCTTACAAATGCCTTTAATGCCTCTTACAAAGGAATTATATTCCTCTTACATGCCATCTTGTCTCTTACAAGGACATTCATCCCTCTTACACCACCAACAATATTCCTTATATTCTCTCTTACATTCCCTTACATTCTCACCTACATGCCTTAACTCATCCCTTCTCCCAAAATGCGCTCACACATGTGGGAGCACATATACCCATAGATTTCATTAGCCTTTGATTCCCATTTTAATCCCACATTTCCCCAATTTACCCATTCTTCAATCCTTCCTTCCTATAAATAGAGGCTTCTTCTATTGAATATGGATCCACTATTGAAAGCATTGTTACTCTACTCATTTTCATCCATAATTACATGTTTTCTTTATCATTTTGACTTGATTTCATCACCATATTATCACTTTACATTAACATCTTGGAGCTTGTCCACAAGGGATTTGGAAAGGGCCACTTTCCATATCAAAGTGACACCAACCCCCCTATGGGATGGGGTTTGAGTAGGTAAGATTGGTTTTCTTATTATATTTCATGTTCTTTTGTGTTTGCATATGCTTTGTTTCCATTTCTTAGCATGCTTAATAATCTCATAGGGAATTCTATTTATGCTCAAGTTTAAATGACTAATGCTCTTTTATTTGTTCATGATTAACTAGGTACATATTTGCATTCACAATATCCATACTAATTTTTGTTTGAGTAGTGTCTAGTAGGTGAATAAAGCAATCCCTCATTAAGAAACAATCAAGATTCCCAATAAAGTATTTTGAATATAATTAAAAGTACTCAATAATTTCATGCTCTCTCTTGGAAAATTAGGATGATCACAACCATAGATAAATTGTGTTCTTTTTCTCAAACTAATACCTTGAGGACATTGGTGATTAATAAACCAACCCCACATAGCCTATACAAATTCAAATAGTTTCTCAATTCTAAGTACATTATTTCACAATAATGGAAGTAGGAAGGAATTCCATGCCATACAATTGTATAGAAAAATATGGCCATACAATATCAATCTCAATTTATAACTCTAAATCAATGTCAAGAACATGATCTAATTAATTTTCCTCTATTGGTATCAAATTTGAAATGAAATTATCGAGAAAACAATTAATGAATGTTGTGGGTTGTAGTTTGAATACTTCCAAAAGAGGAGAATTCAGGTCTATTTTGAAGCAAGATCAATCCAAAAAGTAAGAACTAGATGCTAGTGTAATCCTTATGGTAACGAATTTGATAAACAACACATTTGAAAGAAATGAAATATATATAAAACCTACCTTATTTGATATTTTAAGAATAAATATGTAGAAGAAAGAGAAAAAAGATGTTGATTTTTTTTACAAAATAAAAGAGTTATTTTATATAGAAAATGGATAAAAGATAAAGAAAAAAGAAAAATTGTATATTTTTTCCAAGTTTCCTCTTGTATGATCTTATTGGAAACAAAATGCCTCTTCCACATGCATAAGAATAGCATTACAACAACTATGAAATCTTCACTAATTAGTCTTCAATTATATTATGTGATGGTAAGCACTAATGAATTACTTTTATGTTTTGCATTAACAATGAGCTACGAATAGTTTTTTTTAGCCTTGAAGCTTATTTACAATTCATTTTCAGGGTTAGAAATTTGTTTTGGTCCATCCCAATCAAAGTCAAATATCAAAAAAGAATTAAAAAGTAAAAATAATAATAATAAAAAAACATAAAAGAAATTGCAAGTTTTATTTTAATTTAGAGCTAGATCCTCCTAGGGATCATTCTAGGTTCATCCAAGTGCATCTAGCACAACTCTTGAATGCATCTCTTGCAAAATTGAACCCAATCATGAACCCATATTTGAAAACTAGACAAGGTAAATTTATAATTTTGTAACTAATTAATACTTACTATATAAGACTTTATTAGCACTACACTCAAAGCTAAACTCAACGAAAACTCGATGCTAAGCTTGATGCTACACTCAGTGCTAGATTCAACGTTGAACATGGCATCGATCCCGATGTTAAACATGGTGTAAAATTAGGTGCTAATTTGCACTAAATTTAGTACTTGCTTGTTCTGGTTGGTGTAATAAACACCAAAAATAACGCTGACTTGATAAATAGCACCAATTTTTTAAAAAAATTGGAGAAAAATACATTTAAATAGTGGGTGAAAGCAAAAAATGGAGCTAATCATAGGGATTTTTTGTGGTTCCTCTACCATCAACCCTATAGCCTTAACACTCAAACCCTTAAACTCAAGTAAAATCTCTACCCTAATCCCTCAACCTTTAACCCTTAATCCCTCAACCTTCAAACCCTCAACCCTATACCTTCTACCCTCAACCCTTATATCCTCTACCCTATACATTGGACCCTCAACCCTAATCCATAAAACCTATACCCTCAACCCTCTACTCTCAACCTTAAACCCCCAACCCTCAACCCTTAAACCCTAAATCCTTAAACCCTTAAACCCTTAAACCCTCTACCCTCTACCTTCAACCCAATACCCTCTACCCTAAACTCTAATCCTTCAACCTTATACCCTCAACCCTTAAATCCTTAAACCCAAATAAACTCTCTACCCTAATCCCTCAACCCTCAACCCTTAAACCCTCTACCCTATACATTAAACCCTCAACCCTCAATTCTCAACCCTCAACCCTTAATATCTCAACCCTCAACCCTTAATATCTCAACCCTCAACCCTTAAACCCTAAACCATCAACCCCTATACCCTCTACCCTATACATAGAAACCTCAACCCTAACCCTTCAACCATATACCCTAAAACCTATACCCTAAACCCTTAAACCTTCTACCTTCTGCCTTCTACCCTCAACCCAATACCCAATACCCTATACCCTATACCCTCAACCCTAATCCCTCAACCCTAATCCCTCAATTCTCAACCCTCATCTATCTTTGTACCTCCCTCCTCTTCTATCCTTCTCTCTATCTCACTTCTCCCTCCATCTCTCCCTCCATCTATCCCTCCCTCTCTACCCTAATCCCTCAACCCTATACCCTCAACCCTTAAAACCTTAAACACTCAACCCTAAACCCTAAACCCTAAAATCTTAAAATCTAAGCCCTTAAACCCTCTAACCTCTACCCTCAACCCAATACCCTAAACCCTCAACCCTAATCTGTCAACAGTATACCCTCAAACCTTAAACTCTCTACCCTAAACCCTCAACTCTTAATCCCTCAACCCTTAAACCCTACACCCTCAACCCTTAATTCCTCAACCCCCAATCCTTAAACCCTCAATTTTCAACCCTTAATCCCTCAACCCTCAACCTCTAAACCCTAATCCCTCAACCCTCATCCCTTAAACCCAAATCCCTCAACCCTAAAACCCTTTAAACCTCAAGCCTCTACCCTCTACAATATACATTAATCCATGAACCCTCGATTCTACACCATCTAACCTATACATTGGATCCTCAACCTTAATCCCTCAACCATATACCCTAAAACCTATATAATCAACCCTCAACCCTCAACCCTAAACTCTTAAACCCTTAAACCATCAACCCTTAGCGCCTCAACCCTTAAATGCTTAAACCCTCAACCCTCTAACCTATACATTATACCCTCTACCTTGCACATTGGAACCTCAACCCTAATCCCTAAACCATACACCCTCAACTCCTATCCCTCTCTCTCCATCCTTCTATCCCACCCTCTCTAATTGTCTCTATCTACCCTCTCCCTCTTTCTATGTACCTCTCACTCAATCAATCTCTGACTCTCTCTCTATAACTCCCTCTATCTCTCTCTCTCTCTCTCTCTATCTCCCTCCCACTCCCTCTCCCTCCCACTCCTCTCTCTCACTATCTCTCAAGTCTCTCCCTCCCACCCCCCTCTCTCTCAGGTCTCTCCCTCTAGCACCCTACTAGGTAACTCTCTCTCTCTCTCTCCCCCTTCTCTCTATCTATCCCTCACACGCTACCTAGATAAGTCCCTCTCACTCCAACCCCATCTCTCACACCCCTTCTCTCTCTCTCTCTCCATCTCTCTTAGGTCACTCCCTTCCATATCCTCTCCCTCTCTCAAGTCTCTCTCTCACACACTCCATCTCTCTCCCACTACCTCTCTCTCACACTCCCTCTCTCTCACCCCCCTCATACTCTCAAGTCTCTCCCTATAGCACCATACCTACATAAATATCTCTTTCTCCCCCTCTCTCTCTCCCCCTCTCTCTCTCCCACCCCCCCTCTCTCTCTCCCTCTATTCTTCCCACCCTACCTAGCTAAGTTCCTTTAACTCCAACCCCTTCTCTCCCACTCCCTCTCTCTTAGGTCTCTCCCTTCCACCCCCTCTCCCTCTCTTAAGTCTCTCTCACTACCTCTCTACCCCTCTCTCTCCCAGGTCTCTCCCTCCCTCTCTCCCTCCCACCCTACCTAGAAAACTCTCTCTCTCCCTCTCTCCCTCCCACCCTACCTAGAAAACTCTCTCTCTCTCTCTCTCTCTTAAAATTGTCCCTCCATCTAACAACATACATAAATACATACATATAGGCAGACAAACATACATACATACATACATACATACGAGCATACATACATATGTGCATACAATCTTACATACATACAAGCATACATGCACATATGTACATACAATCTTACATACATACATGCATTGATACATACATATATACATACATATATATAGGCATACATACATACATGCATACATATAGGCATACATACATACAAGCATCCATACATACGTATATACATGTCATACAAGCATACATACATACAAACATACAAATATATATACACACATTCAATAGAGTAGTAGTTAACACAAAAAAAGACATAACACAAGCATGTTATTTATTGCTTTGGGAATCCCCGAGCCTTGGGATACTAAAACAAAGGCTTGGAGTATCTTCCCAACGTCCAAAGACATGTTTTTGGAAATTGTACAATATTTCACATAATCACGTTCGTGCTAAGCATCAAGTTTGCATGTGTTTCAATGTCAAAAAATTTGAACACCTAGATAATGTTAGGCTCTGTCTTAACTATCTAACAATGTATTTTTTCACATTTTGACAATGTTAAGCCATTGATCTATAATTTCTTTTTTTTGTGTGTTTTTTGTTGGAAAAAACCAGTGTTTGGTGTTTTTTTCGTAATAAATTAACCATTCATCAAATTTTGAAATAATTTACATTTTAGAAACTAGAATCCATTCTACGCATATTAAAAAATAAAATCAATGAGTATCCAAGATTTATAGGGGCAGCATGACTAAAATTCTATTTTTCAAGCATTGTCCACTTTGAAAATTAGTAAGAAATCCAATATTCATTTAAAAATTATCAGAAAAATCGAGCATAAACGACATAATGTTAGCTAATTTCTCATTGAAGCAATTTTAAAAATACTAAAAATAAAGTTACCCGTGCTAGGGAGCCACATAAGTTGTTAAGTGTGTTTTTTTGATAAAAGCAACACCAATTTCTGTAGTCCCCTCTTTTGAACCCCTTAATCTCAACCATTTAAAAAAAAAATAGTAGTTTAGAAAGTAGACTTGGAGCACTACCATCCTTTTTTGTTGCATCTCAAAATTTTGAGAGTAACTATCCTCAATTTCACGTCCAAGGTCAATATTTCCTGATTTTAGAAAAAAAGTGGCCACTTAAGCCCTTACCCATACATCCCACACCATCAAAACATATTATATAGAGAAAGATACTCAAAAGGAAAGTAAACCATGCATCACATTTGCATCCATGACATACATCCATATCATATCATATGCATTCATACATCCATAAAGCATGAAATAAAAGAAAAATCACATCATAAATGCTGCATCAAAGCCATCTCATATATATATATATATATAAATTGAATGCCATATGATACATATCAGAATTAGTGTGTAATATCATCAAAATAATATACAATAAGCTATCAAAAACTCAACCAATGAATGCATATACATCAATAATCAGGCTATACATCCAAGAAGTGTCTACAATCGAGGTCAACTATCCATGACTCTAGCAATCACCCTGGTGAGAACCCAATTGATGACGACTAATAGATGGGGCTCCATGGGACCCACTCAGTGCCACCTACTCATCTACAAAAAAATGGGCTATTGTTGATGATGAGGGCACTCTATGTAATACAATAACCTATAATAGGAGACCTGCTACATAGCCCTCCCATACATCTATGCTAGGACCATCACCCCCACCTGTCCCTGTGATTGCTACTGAATAGTTTCTAACTAATGCTTGCATCTTGTCTCTTGGGCCAAGGCTATATTGGCATCCTGTCGTAGCTCCCTCTCATGGTCCCTCTCTCCTGTGATAGTCTATAACTATTATCTAGCTTGGTCTCTCTCCAAATTAAGTGCCTATTGTGATCCTTTAAAAAATGTCAAGTCCTAATTTGAGATGCTAAAATGATGCAATAAGAAGAACTAACATAAGAAAAGGGCACCTCAATGATTAGCCTAAGAAATAGATAACATGAAAGCAAGATAAACAAATTGATTATTGATTGTTACACCTTCATGTTGCTCCTTCCTTGGTTGGCCCTTGATGTTTGGATGTCTTGTGTGCTCCTTGGATGGCAAATGGAGTGAAGTGGATGCAAGATGCAAGATGGATTTGATGAGAAATACTATGAAAAAACTAAAATGCTGCAAATGACAATTTGGAAAGAGTTTGGTAGCAAAAGACTTGATCTCAAAATGAGAGAAATGAAGGGGTATTTATAAGATAATTCAAATTCTCTAGAGAATTCAACGGTTGAGATTGATCCAACAAGATCAAGATGAAGGGATATGGTGAGTTGAGGACTCACAAGGCCTCACATCTTGTCATGTGGAATGTGAGATGTCTTAGGGTGGGGTGATGGAAATGAGGTGGAAGAGAAGTACATGAGGTGGATGAAGGACAAGTACCTTGGGGGATGAGAAGATTCCTTGGAGGAATAAAAGTGAATTAAAAATTCACAATGATTGGAAGAATCTAGTGGATAAGAGAGGGTCTCCAAAAAGCTGGAGATTTGTCACATGTGGGTGATGTGACAAGTCCAAGGTTCTAGAAGTCCTTGGCACATGTAAAGTGGCAAGTCAAGCCTTCTAGAACTTTGCATGGGGATGGGGAAGACTTTGGAAAGATAAAAGTGAATTAAAATTTCACATGGGGAAGAGAGGAGCCTTGGGTGAATAAATGTGAATTAAAAATTCACATGGGGAAGAGAGTCAATGCCAAGAAAGACAAATGGAAAGGTTGACCAGAAACGGTAAGCCAAATGTGGCTAATGACTTTGATTAAGGTTGTGCAAACACAAGATTATGATAATTAATGAGAGATTAGAAGAAAGTGGGATATTATGGAAGATGTGACACTTAATCAAGATTAAGTGGTGCACATCTTAATCACAAATTAATTAATTTAATTTGGATTAAAAGAGGGTTATGGAGAATGTGACAAGGAGAGAGAAAAAGAGGAATTTAAAATTGGTTTCAATCCAAATGGGTTAAAAGACTAAATTAAATATTTTTTTATATTTATTTAATTTAGAGAAGAAAGGGATAAGGTAACCTATTTAATTTATTTAATTACATACTTTAGGAACCTTAGACAGAAAATGAAATAATGATTAAATAAATTATTTAATCACTATTAATGAAATAGATGAATAAAGTAAATGATTTTGATCATATGGAAGTGACCAAATTTGGATGTCTACATCTTGCTCCTCTTCGAAGTGCCGTTAGAATAACTGTGCTTCGAAGAAAAGAAAGTGTAGATGACTCTATAGAGGAAGTAATCGGAAGATGATGCCCCACCGTGGGGAGGAGGACTTGAGCTGTCCAATTAGTGGGGAATGGATGAAGATGCCCCAATGTTGGAGGGGGCTGACCATGATAGGGAAAATAGATAAATGTGAAGGGTATGCCCCCTCGAGAGGGCGATGGGGGAAAAGAGAGGGGTCCCGAGTGACCTCTTGATAGAAAGAAATAGATGGTATGGTTGGAAAGAGCGTGAAAAATTAGACAACTTTTTCTTTTGAAAAAAGTCAAATGGACAAACGGTTTTGCATATGGTGGCCTCAGGAAGGGAAGGGATTAGTTTGAGGAAAAAAAAGATGAATAAGAAGTAAAAAAATATCCCTTAAAAAGGGAGGGAAAAGAGAGGGGTCCCAGAAAACTTCTCAATAGGAAGAAATGAAAGGTATGGTTGGAAAGAGATCAAAAAAATAAGCAAGTTTTCCTTTTGAACGAAGTCGATCCGACGCACGGTTTGCAAATGGCAGTCCCGAGAAGAAAAGGGAAAAAAATGCCTGCAGAGGGGCGGATTTGCTCCACTGTAGAAGGGCAGGTCCGCCCCAGGAGGGCGGGTCCACCCCGAAAAGGGGCACGTCTGCCCCGGAAGAGGGCGGGTCCACCCCAGAAAGGGGCAGGTCCTCCTTGGAAGGGCGAGTCCGCCCCCAAAAGGGCAGATCCACCCTAGAAGAGGGTGAGTCCACCACCCTAGAAGAGGGTGGGTCCACCCCAAAAAAGGGCGGAAGGTCAGATCTACCCCCAAGAAGGGCAGATCCACCTCATAAAAGGGAAAAAGAGTGGATGAGTGATGAAGGATGAAGGGATGTGGGAAAAGATGAGATATGAAGACGATGATGTAAGTTGATGGATAAGAAATGGTGATAAGTGATGGGAGATAAAGGTGAGCACAAATGGATTTGAGGACACATATGATGTTGCTCCAGTCAAGCTACAAGCAAGTTGGGCAGATGGTTGATGGAATGTTGTTTTGATAAGGACATGATACATCTGAAAACAACACAAGGATGGGGAAGGATGCATCCCGATGAGAGTGTTATTGATGAGGGAAGGATTCATCCCAGAACAATACAAGGATAGGGAAGGATACATCTCGCTGATGATGAGGATGATGATAACATTATTGAGGAGGGAATGATACATCCCATTGATGATGATAATGATAGCATTGTTGATGAGGGAATGATACATCCCCAAAATAACACAAAAGGATAGGGAAAGATACATCTCGAGGATGACGATGATGATGAGGAGGATGATTTGATCAAGACTTGTAGCAAGGTTGGGAACAAGACCAAGAGTGGGATGAGATGATTTGTTCTAGATTGAATGGATGATGATAAGATGGGGAGGCAAGATGGTTAAATGAAATGATGGGGGACAAGATGCTTAGAATAACCAATTGATAGTATTCTAAGAAGATTGAAGAGATGATGATAAGAGATTGGATGGATAGGGGAGGGATATTGATGAAAGATTATGGATTGGTGAGGAATTTTGATGGATGAGAGGATGAGGGATACATGCAAGATGATGGAATGGAAAATGACATGAAATCCTAATGCAATTTTCCATCTTCAGAGCATTGATTTTTGCTATAGCATAAGACATCGGGCATCAAGGTATGTAGACCAAGATGGGTTAGTGTCTAATGCATAAAACAAACACAACAAACAAGAAGGCTATCCCAACACCTCAAAGTCGCAATGACTTTGGTCGAGCCAGGTATTGGGATGACCACAAGCACACAAGGATGCCCCAACATAACACAAGACCACAAGAGTCTTGGTGGGTACTATGTGGAACAACCAAGAAGACATCAAACAAAAGAAAAATCAAGATACACCCCTGTGTTGACTAGTCAAATCACACCATGATATGATGGATCAAGGCGACCATGACAAGTGATGATAGGGAGCTCAAATGATAAACAAAAGCCAAAAGCATCAAAAGATCACAATAAATTTCAAATGTCCTTTGCCATAAGATCAAGATGATGGATGGGGTTGATGAGGTCTATTAGGAAGGATACATCCTGTTGAGACCGATGATGGATAGTAAACTAAAAGATCGATATGACACAGGATACCAAAAATTGATTGGATCTTGTGATACAAATGACCATTGTTTGTAAGCACCAGCTAGGATAGGGACATACTTGATGACATGACAAGATGACAGGACGACAAGACAACACACCCTTAAGACCTAGGGGCTTGAGGGTTGATCAAAGATCAACCTTGCCTACGTGAAAGCGTAGAGCCCTCGTAGTTTGATAAAAGACTAGGGATAAAAGCGGAAAGAGGAAAATGAAGACCTTAATGGATGAAAAATACCAGATGGAAAAACGCCTAGGGGGCGGATCAAAGGATTGACCTTGCCTACGTGAAAGCGCAAGGGCAACGTAGTTTGACATAAGGCCAAAGATAGATGATGGAGGATGACAAGATAGACAAAAGATAGAGCCCTAGGGGCAGATCAAATGATCGACCTTGCCTACGTGAAAGCACAGGGGCAACATAGTTCGACAAGAGACCAACGACAGACAATGGATAAGGGATGATGAGATGACCAAGATAAATGGATAAAAGGATGGAGTGGGTATGATGAGCCAGGATAGGCCATGCGGATGGGATGATTGATATGTTGGATGTGGGTTATGTGAAGCTCAGGGATGGGATAGTGATCTATATTATTAGAAGATGAATTGGGAGGATGAGAGGATGTATAGATGAATGATGAAGAGTGATAATATATAGGAAATATGTAGGAAATAGATAGGAGGGACAAATTAGGATGTGAATGGCATTGGAGTGCATGGGGGTAGCCTATAGCGAGATACCAATGAAAAGGGATGATGAGATAGGAGGAAAATAGAGGGAAAGGGATGGATGGATAAGAAGATGCGAGGATAGGTAGATAGATGATGGATAGATGAGTGATGAAGATTGAGAGGATATTAGAAAGATGTAAGGCTAGGATAAGAGGATAGAGGAAGGGGGTAGATAAGGATGAAAGGATGAAAAGAACTGGTGGATGAGAGTATAGGAAGATAAGAATTTGGTAGATGGAAGGGATGACTGGATGGATAAATGGATGGGGAGGTAAGGATGGGCAGGATGGGGATATGGAGAGGATTACTTGGCGGAATGGATGGACGATGTCTCCAAGGACCCAATTGCAAATAAGGAGATGCCCCCATTCTAGATGTGTCATGCATGACGAGGCAAGAGGGATAGGAAGATGGGTGGATAAGGGAGTGAGATGGGAAATGGAAGATAGAGAGAGGTGGATAGGATGCATAGATAATGGAAGATAGAGAGAGGTGGATAAGGAATATGATAGTGTATGGATGAGGGGAATATATGCTAAGAGGTGTCCAAAGCATGTAAATAGGTTTTCCCCTACATTTATCAAGATCACAAGGAAGATGGAGGGAGTGGGATAAATGGGATAGGATGGATAGGATGCGGAAGATAGGCAGATGTAAGAGATGGAGGAAAGGAATGTGTAAGAGGATGTTGCCCCCAATCGTGGAAGGAGACTAGATGGGGAATTTACGCATGATGCCTATTTTCCAAGTTTTCATAATGGTACTTATCCAAGGCGCTTGTTTGCCAAGTTTTCACCATTGGACGAATGATTTTCTCTTTACTATTTTTTTTTATTTTTTGATTTTTTTGTCTCTTTTTTTTATTTTGATTTTTTGATTTGTTTGTATTTTTGGGACTAGGATGTGGATGAAGATGGATAAAGATAGGGATATGAATATGCAGATTTGGATGATATTTGATAAGGATATGGATGAAGGACTCAAGCATCAAGTTTCATATGATATAATAAGAGCCCATGTGTAAAGTGACCAATGGATGTTGGTACAACCTTAGTAGAAGAAATGAATTATGCAAGAGGATGAATCAAAGGGGTTGGATGGGGGAGATAGGGGGGATAGTGGATGGGGTGTTGAAAAGTGTATGGATGGAATTATGGAGTGGATGTGTGATAGGGGAAGATGTTCAGGACCAACATTGGCACATGTGGTGGATGTGAAAATATAGATGGAGAGGGTGGCGATAATGGAGGAGTTGGGATAGTGATTTTTGGGATGTAGGGACCCAAAATAGATTTAGGAGATGGAGGAGGTGAAATATTTTCTGGGGGAATAACAACTTTGGATGTTGTCATGGATTTTTTATTTGAAGGTATGGCACCTTTTTTCTTTGGGATCCACATGGTTTTTATTTTTGCTTTGGTGGGCCTTCGTGGCCTTTTGGATTGATCTGGATTTTGGACTTGATTTTTCTTTTCTTCAACATGTCTTTTGAAAGGGACATGAGGAGCTTTAGATTCATGTGGACATTTGGATTTATACATTTTTGCTTTGGCATCCAAAGTGCTTTTAGTAGCAAGGGGATAGATGTGAGGAGATGGATGATGTGGAGTGATGGAGGTAGGGTTATATGGATTATGTGTAGATGGAGAATGTGTAGGTATGTGCCTTTTTTGATCCTGATTAGAAGTTATGAAGGTAGGATTTTTATGCTGTGTACGAGGGAGAGGGGGTGGATGAATGAAAGGATGAAAAGGATAAGATGGAGGGGGCGATTTTGGGATATAGGGACCCAAAATGGATGGTGTATATGGAGGATGAGTGATGGTCGATGGAGGGACATAAGGACCCAAATGGATTTAGAGGATGAGGGAGGAAGATGGATGGTTGTTTTGAGGTAATATGATGGAGGAGGGGGGATGGCAGAAAATGACTTGGTAGAACGATGGAAAGTACCTCTTGTGCCTTTAGAAGAGGATCATTTAGGATGTACGAAGGTTGTACCAACATCTTTAGAGTGCGGGTTTTGGGAGATATATCCAAGTCCATGTGTGCTTGGATGTTCTTTGACTTGGATGGGCTCTAAAGTACCTTGCTCATGAAGGCCTAAACCTTTTCCTTGATAGTTCATGTTTTATAGCATGTGATTAATGGTAGGATGCTTATTCTCTTGGAAGCATGATGTGAGCAAATTACTAGGTGGAAGAGGTAGGGTGGTGCGTACGCGTTGTTTTGCTTCTATAAGAAGGCCACCATGGATAAGTGTAATGTGACCAAGGTGATACAAAAGTGATGTTGGGATGGGCGATGAAGGATCATGCGATGGAGATGAGGGGATAGCAACATCAGGAGGAATGAGTGATAAGGGATCATTAGAGGAATTGGGGAGTATGATGGGATCTGGATTTAGGGTAGTGGATGATAAGGGTTCATGAGATGGAGTGATTGGATCTTGAATGCAAAGGGGATCAAGGGATGAAGTGGATGAGCTAGTGTGATCTTGAGATGGGGTGGATGGGAGGATAGGATCATGACTTGGTTGAAGATAGGAATCATGAGATGCAATGGATGGGGGATTATGATCTTGGGATGTAGTGAATGAGATGGTAGGATCTTGATTTGGAGGAGGGGATGTGCATGTATGCTTTGGATCAAGCTCTTGGCATGAATCATCTTGTGTGGGATGTATGATGATGGAAGAGTGTTGGAGGGACGCCTCAATTAGGGGAGATAGGAGGATGGATGATTCATGAAGGTTATGGGATTGAAGTTTGTGAATATTAGGACTGGGAGGAGGGGATTGGATGTCTTCAATGGATTGGGTGGATCTAGGAGTAGAAGATGGGGATTTAGTGGATTCGATAAGTTTGACCGGCTCAACTGTTTGGACAATGTTAGGAATGGTGATGGGAGGAATAGGTCTAGGATGGAGGAGGGCCTCATCACTAGTGATAGTACATGATAGAGTGGGAGGGCATGATGTCTCTTCTTGCATGAGTCCTTGGGCAACATTTGGAAGGGATGTAGGATTAGGTAGAGTGATGGGAATGGATGGAGGATTAGGATTAGGGATTAGTGGATTAGGATTAGGCATGGGGATGTGATTGGATGGAGGACTAGGAGGAGATGGAGGATTAGGATTAGGATTTGGTGGGTTAGGGTTAGATGTGGGGATGTGATTGGATGGAGTACTAGGAGGAGATGGAGGATTAGGATTAGATGAAGGGATGGGAATGGATGGAGGACTAGGAGGAGATGGAGGATTATGATTAGATGAGTGGATGGGACTAGATGGAGGAATATGAGGAGATGGAGGATTAGGATTAGATGTGGGTATGGGATTGGATGGAGGACTAGGAGAAGATGGAGGATTAGGATTAGGAATTGGAGAATTATATGAGTGGATGTGTGGATGAGGATTAGATGTAGAACTAGGAGGAGATGGAGGATTATGATTAGGTGAGTGGATGGGACTAGATGGGGGACTAGGAGTGGTTGGAGGAGATGGAGGATTATGATTAGATGGAGGATTAAGATATAATGCGAGAAAAGGGAGAGTGACGTAGGAGGATGTGGATGTTGGATTAGATTGGGAAGATGGGGATGGTGAGTGATAGTAGGAAGATGTAGATGAAGGATTAGAATAGGCAGATGTGAAATTAATGTAAGGATATTGGGATGGGGTATTGTGATAGGAAGGTGTGGATGTTGGATTAGGATGGGAAGATTGAGGTGGTGGACCACCATAGGAAGAAATGTATGGTGAGTTGGCATAGGAGGATATGGATGGTAGATTAGGATGAGAGGATTGAGATGGTGGATTAAGATAGGAGGAATATTGGGATGGGGGATTGTGATAGGAAGGTGTGGGTGTGGGATTAGGATGGGAAGATTGGGATGTGGGATTGAGGTAGAGATATTGGGATTGTTCATGATGATAAGGATAAGAGGATGTGGATGTTGGATAGGATAGAGGTTGAAAGGGAGGACATGATGAATATGTCGATGGTGAGGATGTTGGATATCCCTTGTCAAGGGTAGCATAAGAACCGTTATTAGATGTGGATGAAGGCATGGTAGGATAGTTCGAAGAAGTAGTGGGATTTTGGGAGGCCATTGGAGAGAGCTTGCTAGCAATGATAGAGTCAAGGGGATCTATATAACAATCTTCATGATCAACAAGATTTTTGTTATCGTCATCAACGGAGTTAGGATTCCCCTTCACTAATATTATTGGTCGTGTGAAGGGGGGATAAAGACTCATGATGGATATAGATTTAGCAAGAAAAAATAGATGATGGATAGAGAACTAGGATGGATTGGAAGCTCATATGGGGATTGGATGAAAGCTCAAATTGGGATTGAATAAAATCTCAGATTAGGATGATGGATTTAACGCTCAGATTAGAACTAGATTGGAGATTAGATGGGTATTGGATCAGATGATACGATAGGATAATTTTGTTTTGGATTGGATGATGGATTAATTGATGAGGTATCAATTAATTTGATGATTGGATAAGGATTGGTTGATGGATCAATTGATGATGTATCAATTTGATGATTTGGATAAAGATTGGATTGGTTAGATCAATTGGATAAGATTGGTTTTGGATTGTTTGGATAAGTTGATGAATCAATTGAAGATGTATCAATTTGATGATTTTGGATTTGGATTGGATTGTTTGGATCAATTGATGATGTATCAATTGGATGATTTAGATTTGGATTGGATTGTTTGGATCAAATGATGATGTATCAATTTGATGATTTGGATTGGATTGTTTGGATCAATTGATGATGTATCAATTGGATGATTTGGATTTGGATTGGATTATTTGGATCAATTGATGATGTATCAATTGGATGATTTGGATGAGGATTGATTTGATTGGATCAAATGATGATGTATCAATTTGATGATTTGGATTTGGATTGAATTGATAGAGGGGATCCTAAAACCTGATTTGGAAATCACCCTAAGTGACTTATGACGTTGGTTGATCGATTTGAGCTAGCTAAATCAATGATCACGACACCGAATCCGCCTTGAGATAAAAGGGGATTGATTTGGGCTAATGATGTTGACTTACAACACAAATCCACCTCAAGATAGAAGAAGATTGATTAGGTTGAAGACAATGATTGATATGTAGGATAACGATCAAACTTAACGCCTTGGTCAACTCAGAAGATAACTCCTAAAACAAGGTTTTAGGGGACTTTGTGATGAGAGATGATGATGAATGCAAATGAAAGATGCATTGTTGAAGTGATATTTTTAGAAAGTGCAAATGTTGAGGTCACACGGTAAGATGGTCAAATGGATATTTGGATTGGTTAGATGAGTGTTTAGAATGATCAAATGGTCAAATGGAGACTTTGGGAGTTCAAACGGGGGTTTAGAATGGTCTAATGGATGAAATTGTCCATTCAGGAGGCGTATCCGCACTTTTGCAGTAAAAAAATGTCAGAAACGTCAAAAAAGGTGGGCGTATCCGCACTTCTGCAGTAAAAATTGTCAAAAACGTCCGAACAAGAGGGCGTATCCGCATTTTTGTAGTAAAAAGTGCTGAAACAGGGGGGCGTATCCGCCCATCTACAGTAAAAAGTGCTGAAATAAGGGGGCGTATCTGCACTTCTACAGTAAAAAGCGCTGAAAATGGGGGCGTATCCGCCCCTCTCTAGTGGAAAGTGATGTGGTTTGGATGATGGAATTATGACAAGGACTTGAAATGAGTCAATGAAGCTGACTTATCAAAATTTACTATTTTTTTTTCTCATAGAAAGACACTTTGAACAAGCACAATCCTATGATTAGTATTAAGGGGTATGGCCAACAAAGGTCTTACTCTAGGATGAACAAGGTTTCTAGGGAGTCTTCGATATACGCTCGGTATGTGAGGCACAACCGTGAACACCAGTCAAGCGTGAGTCAGGAAACCCAACGAGATACTAAAAGCCTCAGACCAACTCTTCATGTCTATCTAGGTATCACCCTAGCTTCGACGCTTCGCCAATTGCGACGCAATTGGATTGGGGTACAACTTTAGCTCTGCCCCCTTTGTATACCCCACCAGTACGCATGGTTGGGATTGTCCCTTGGCGTGATGAAATCTCCAAGCATGTCCCTCTAAGAAGAAGACACTAATTGTTTCCAACTACCCCCTCAGATCCGCACAAAGTGCAAAGGGGAAGGTGAAAACAAACCAATTCCCCCTTAGGGTAACACAACAAAAAAGACACAACAAACAACAAGTATTACTTCCCCCTAATTATGCTAGGTTAATAGATAAAACAACAAAGAGAACTTTAAAATTTGAATGAAATAAAGGCCGTGCAAGCAAATGTTAGCTATGAAAAATGCTGGAACAAAAGGGCATATCCGCACTTCTGCAAAAAAAATGGTTAGCAAAAAATGTCGAAATGTGGGGGCGTATCCACACTTCTGCAAAAAAATAGTTAGCAAAAACGTTGGAATGCGGGGGCATATCCACACTTTTGCAGAAAAATAGCTAGCAAAAATGTTGGAATGCGGGGGCGAATCCGCACTTCTGCAGAAAAACAACTAGCAAAAACGTTGGAATGCAGGGGCATATTCGCACTTCTATAGAAAAACAGTTAGCAAAAATGTTGGAATGCGAGGGCATATCTGCACTTCTGCAAAAAAATAGTTAGCAAAAACGTTGGACTTTGGGGGCGTATCCGCACTTCTGCAGAAAAACAGTTAGCAAAAACGTTGGACTACGGAGGCGTATCCGCACTTTTGCATTTTTTTTTTTTAGCAAAACCATTTGACTGCGGGGGCGTATCCGCACTTCTGAGGAAAAATAGTTAGCAAAAATGTTGGACTGCGGGGGCCTATCCGCACTTCTGCAAAAAAATAGTTAGCAAAAATGTTGGAATGTGGGGGCGTATCTGCACTTCTGCAGAAAAACTGTTAGCAAAAACGTTGGAATGCGGGGGCGTATCCACACTTCTGCAGTAAAAACTGTCAGAAACGTCGGATCGTGAGCGTGTATCCACCCCTCTGTAGCGCCTGGGAGGGCGAATCCGCCCCTCTGCGACCTGAACCTGCAAACAAGCTAAACAACAACAAACGTAAAAGAAAGAAACCCTTTTGTGGGTCCCACCGAGCGTGCTAGAAATGTGATCCTTTAAAAAATGTCAAGTCCTAATGTGAGATGCTAAAATGATGCAATAAGAAGAACTAACATAAGAAAAGGGCACATCAATGATTAGCCTAAGAAATAGATAACATGAAAGCAAGATAAACAAATTGATTGTTGATTGTTACACCTTCACGCTACTCCTTCCTTGGTTGGCCCTTGATGTTTGGATGTCTTGTGTGCTCCTTGGATGGAAAATGGAGTGAAGTGGATGCAAGATGCAAGATGGATTTGATGAGAAATACTATGAAAAAGTTAAAATGCTGCAAATGAAAATTTGGCAAGAGTTTGGTAGCAAAAGACTTGATCTCAAAATGAGAGAAATGAAGGGGTATTTATAGGATAATTCAAATTCTCTAGAGAATTCAACAGTTGAGATTGATCCAACAAGATCAAGATGAAGGGCTACGGTGAGTTGAGGACTCACAAGGCCTCACATCTTGACATGTGGAATATGAGATGTCTTAGGGTGGGGTGATGTGGAAATGAGGTGGAAGAGAAGTACATGAGGTGGATGAAGGACAAGTACCTTGGGGGATGAGAAGATTCCTTGGACGAATAAAAGTGAATTAAAAATTCACAATGATTGGAAGAATCTAGTGGATAAGAGAGGGTCTCCAAAAAGCTGGAGATTTGTCACATGTGGGTGATGTGACAAGTCCAAGGTTCTAGAAGTCCTTGGCACATGTAAAGTGACAAGTCAAGCCTTCTAGAACTTTGCATGGGGATGGGAAGACTTTGGAAAGATAAAAGTGAATTAAATATTCACATGGAAAAGAGAGGAGCCTTGGGTGAATAAATGTGAATTAAAAATTCACATGGGGAAGAGAGTCAATGCCAAGAAAGACAAATGGAAAGGTTGACCAGAAAAGGTAAGCCAAATGTGGCTAATGACTTTGATTAAGGTTGTGCAAACACAAGATTATGATAATTAATGAGAGATTAGAAGAAAGTGGGAGATTATGGAGGATGTGACACTTAATCAAGATTAAGTGGTGCACATCCTAATCACAGATTAATTAATTTAATTTGGATTAAAATAGGGTTATGGAGAATGTGACAAGGAGAGAGAAAAAGAGGAATTAAAAATTGGTTTTAATCCAAATGGGTTAAAAGACTAAATTAAATAATTTGTCATATTTATTTAATTTAGAGAAGAAAGAGATAAGGTAAAGTATTTAATTTATTTAATTATATACTTTAGGAACCTTAGGGAAAAAATGAAATAATGATTAAATAAATTATTTAATTACTATTAATGAAATAGATGAATAGAGTAGACGATTTTGATCATATGGAAGTGACCAAATTTGGATGTCTACACCTATAATCGAGCTATCAATTGTTGTACCTGTGTTGTCAATGTTGCAATCTTAGCATCCCATGGATCGGGACCCAATGGTGGCTATTATGATGGACGTTGTGGGGGTCTCTATCCTATCGATTGTACTAGGGGAGGCTCCTAAGCCTACCTCTACTGATTATCCTATCTCTGATCCCACCCATCATGACCATCATGCCCACCATGTGGTGGCTATTGATGTTAATCTAACCGAGGACCCCTCTATCATCCTCTCCCTGGAGCCTATACCATGACTAAATCTATCAGTCATACTAGAGTGTGAGCTTGAAAATATGTGTCATATGCTACTATAGTGTTGGCATCTCGGGCCCCATCAAACTACACCCACAACTATGGTACCAACTACCCAAATTTGTCAAAAACAACCTGAGGAGGGATCTGCTATCCCCAGGTAGTCTCTTTAGAAGTCCTCATAAATATGGCTCTGTAACCATCTTGGGGTGCATCTTGTACCTCTCTGAACTATATCACTACCCAATTAGGGAGGTAGCACTCTATCATCTGGTGCTCACACCCCTACATATATCTAGTCTAATGGGCGTAGATCAACTACTAGTTATCATTGAACCATTGGTGGGCTTGGATCCATGGCCTCCATAAAAAAACTATCATCTTGTCTATCACCCATCTCTAGTGCAGGATACATGTGATGCCTGTATACTGTAGGGTAGTCAACACCCAATCTATACACTATAGGCTCATCATGGTTGGTGTCACCAAGTGTAATCACTAGTCGTAGTACTGCAATATTCTCATAGGACCAAATATGGAGTAGTGTCAGCTTGAATCCTATGTTGTGTGAACCATAATATATGACTTGATGCATGTCATGATAAAGCGAGGTGATAACCACTCGATCCCAGGTGTATACTACCATATCCTCCATCATCAACTCCAATACTATGCCCCAACCAACACTGAATCCTCTAGAACATCGATCGGGTACCAAGACCCCTGACATCAATGCTCCCATGAATAAAGTCAGGTCTATGGAAATCAACTCGTAAGCATGTAGGTCAATTTGGATACTATCAAGCTCACTACATTGAGCACCTAAAATATGGTGTCACCTCCATCCTTTGTATCATAAATAATCCTCTCACCATGGATGGGGATTTGTAGGATTTGCCACATGTCCTTGAGAGTCACTATCACCTCTCTAGTAGGTAGGTGAAATAAAGATGTATCACTTTGCCACTACTCGAGTAGAGCTTCCATCATTGCCAAGTGCGTGAAAATCACTAGCATGTGTGTGATGAACCCAAAACAAATGGCTCCTAAGAAATGTATCACCTCATCCTTCAATTTTATCGCCCGACACAAAATAAGACACAAATGGTCCATTGACAGGAGTGGCCAAAGAACCTCTTGCACTCATGTTCAGTGCATTGCATCAAAAGTTTTGAAAAATGATGAAAAAATCTAAGTCTGAACCCTAACAATGCAAAAGTGACTTTGTTTTCTAGGGAGATTGTTTATCTTTTTGACAATAGCGATGCTAAAAGAAAAAGTGACATGATTTCACAAAGGTGAATGAACAGAGGTAGTGATATTCCTGAATCCACCCATGTGACACTCTATAACAAAGGTGGATTGACATTTGGGAGGGACACCATACCTAAATCATATTGTGCGACACAATCTTTCAAAGGCATGTGAGCATTTTTTGTGTGACGCCATAGCTAAATTGTGCCCTATGATTCTATCCCATAAGAGTGGTGCTCCAATGTCAATAGCGACATTGAATAGAGCAAACGTGGCACAATACAATGTCGCTTTTGACTGACACTTCTAAACCCTAAAATGCATCAAAAACATGAAAAATGATATTTTTTTTATTTGTGTACCAAGGGTTCTACATCTAGAGGTCGTCGGTACTCACGAACTTGATTTACACAATGCCTGTGAAGCACACAACCATCCATAGTGTTAGAGACTCAGAAAAATCACAAGAATTCTCAAAGTGAGTGCAAAAATGAATTGAAAATGAACTCTCTTCTCCTATTTAAGCATGAAATTTAAGGGTTTTTTCCCTAATTGAGGTAGGAAGTTGTCATTTTGATCTTGTTCATCCATTTTTTGAGCCATGGAGCCTGTATTAACCATTTTTTTAGTGTCTAGAGCCTATGTTCATGTCCTATAGTCTATTTAAACATTTGTTAAATCTTTGTCGCGAGCTCGACCTAAAATTGAAATTTTCACCCGATCTCTTGAGGAGGTAGTGTAACAATGTAATTCCTTCTGCGGGGGAAACAATGGGACATCCAAAAAATCGAGAAATTTTTGAGTTTTGATTTTGGAGGTAGAGTGGTTTTTGAAACGCGTCAGTCTTTGAACAAACGCAACAAGTACCTTGCTTCAAAGAGGGGCAAAATGTAGACACTTAAATAGTTGTGATCGATATTATGCATTTAAATTTGATTAATTAACATCATTTCCTCCTAAATCACTTTAGACTAAACACTTAATTAAATAATGTATATTATTTAATTAAATTAATCACTTTCTACTATTAATCAAATAATTAAATTGATCAGGTTAATTCATCCTCTTCTCACTAACTCTCATCTTGCTTAATTAAATAAATCAAATTATTTAATTGAAACACCTATTTCTTATTTAATTAAATAAATCAAATTATTTAATCAAATGTCACAAACACCTAACCCACATAAGTTAATTAATTTTGAATTAACTAACCTTAATCTACTCCTAATCTTCATTATCCAATCCTCTAGCTTTTAACTTCACCTTAGTCAAATAAACCCAGGGTTTATTAACCAAGTTGCACATGAAATTCATTTATTTTAATTGATAAATAAGCTATTTATGCTCACAAAGGTATATTCTTTGAGAATATTCTCTCAACAACCCACTTATTGACTTTCCCTCCAAAGGCTTTAAAAACCTCTTACAAATGCCTTTAATGCCTCTTACAAAGGAATTCAATTCCTCTTACATGCCATGTTGTCTCTTACAAGGGCATTCATCCCGCTTACACCCCCAACAATATTCCTTAAATTCTCTCTTACATTCCCTTACATTCTCACCTACATGCCTTAACTCATCCCTTCTCCCAAAATGCGCTCACACATGTGTGAGCAGATATCCCCATAGCTTTCATTAGCCTTTGATTCCCATTTTAATCCCACATTGCCCAAATTTACCCATTCTTCAATCCTTCCTTCCTATAAATAGAGGCTTCTTATATTGAATATGGATCCACTATTGAATGCATTGTTACTCTACTCACTTTCATCCATAATTACATGTTTTCTACATCATTTTGACTTGATTTCATCACCATATTGCACTATTTTCATCACTTTACATCAACATCTTGGAGCTTGTCCACAAGGGATTTGGAAAGGACCACTTTCCATATCAAAGTGACACCAACTTGCCTATCAGATGGGGTTTGAGTAGGTTAGATTGGTTTTCTTAGTATATTTCATGTTCTTTTGTGTTTGTATATACTTTGTTTCCATTTCTTAGCATGCTTAAGAATATCATAGGGAATGCTATTTATGCTTGTTTAAATGACTAATGCTCTTTTATTTGTTCATGATTAACTAGGTACATATTTGCATTCACAATATCCATACTAATTTTTGTTTGAGTAGTGTCTAGTAGGTGAATAAAGAAATCCCTCATTAAGAAACAATCAAGATTCCCAATAAAGCATTTTGAATATCATTAAACATACTCAATAATTTCATGCTCTCTCTTGGAAAATTAGGATGATCACAACCATAGATAAATTGTGTTCTTTTTCTCAAACCAATACCATGAGGATATTGGTGATTAATAGACCAACCCCATATAGCCTATACAAATTCAAATAGTTTCTCAATTCTAAGTACATTATTTCACAATAATGGAAGTAGGAAGGAATTCCATGCCATACAATTGTATAGCAAAATATGGCCATACAATATCAATCTCAATTTATAAGTCTAGATCAATGTCAAGAACATTATCTAATTAATTTTCCTCTATTGGTATCAAATTTGAAATGAAATTATCAAGAAAACAATTAATGAATGTTGTGGTTTGTAGTTTGAATACTTACAAAAGAGGAGAATTCAAGTCTATTTTGAAGCAAGATCAATCCAAAAAGTGAGAACTAGATGCTAGTGTAATCCTTATGGTAACAACTTTGATAAACAACACATTTGAAAGAAATGAAATATATATAAAACCTACCTTATTTGATATTTTAAGAATAAATATGTAGAAGAAAGAGAAAAAAGATGTTGATTTTTTTTTACAAAATAAGAGAGTTATTTTATCTAAAAAATTGGAGAAAAGATAAAGAAAAAAGAAAAAATGCATATTTTTTCCAAGTTTCCTCTTGTATGATCTTATTGGAAACAAAAGGCCTCTTGCACATGCATAAGAATAACATTACAACAACTATGAAATCTTCACTAATTAGTCTTCAATTATATTATGTAATTGTAAGCACTAATGGATTACTTTTATGTTTTGCATTAATAATGAGCTACAAATAGTTTTTTTTAGCCTTGAAGCTTATTTACAATTCATTTTCAGGGTTAAAAAATTGTTTTGGTCCATCCCAATCAAAGTCAAATATCAAAAAAGAATTAAAAAGTAAAAATAATAATAATAAAAAAAACATAAAAGAAATTGCAAGTTTTATTTTAATTTAGAGCTAGATTCTCCTAGGCTCATTCTAGGTTCATCCAAGTGCATCTAGCACAACTCTTGAATGCATCTTTTGCAAAATTGAACCCAATCATGAACCCATATTTGACAACTAGACAAGGTAAATTGATAATAGTGAAACTATTATATACTTACTATATAAGCCTTTATCACCTCACAAATTTTGAGTGGCATAATAGTAAATATGAAATGAAGTTAATTACATAACCCATTGGATGACCAAACACTGAAGTAATAGTTCCTTTGGAAATCTTGAATAAGAATAGTAATAACACTTGAAGGTGCTATCAAATAGAAAATGGGCATAAATATTTATAGCTATCTCATTAAATAGTGCATATTTTATATTTTTGTAAAGCCATTATGTGTATTATTTGTGGAAAAGACTATAAATATTTGTCTCTATTCACCATTTAATGGAGCTTCTAAATGTTGTCACTATTTTTAAAATATATTATTCTTAAAATTAAAATAAATCATG
Source organism: Sequoiadendron giganteum (assembly GCA_007115665.2). Lineage (NCBI taxonomy): Eukaryota > Viridiplantae > Streptophyta > Pinopsida > Cupressales > Cupressaceae > Sequoiadendron > Sequoiadendron giganteum. Next base: position 73,245,283 of record CM021108.1, read on the forward strand.
AGATTATATTTATGGTTGAACCATGTTTATTAGCCATTTGATAACCTTTAGGTAGTTTTACTAGTTTAATAATTTAAACTTGAGAAATGAATACTTCATATAACACTTCTATATATTTTTAAATGTGTCAAAATGTTCTAAAAATAAATTAAATAGTAACAAAAGGGCTCGCAAATTTTTTAAATGATGTTTGCATATTAAGATATCCACATATTAAGATAAATCAAACTACAGTTTGTGCAATTGCCATCGCAGAAGCAACTTTAAAATAAAAGAGATTGAAATTTTGAGAACACTAATATGTCAAGATACATGTCACATTGTGGATGAGATTAAAATCTATATACTCTAAATTACTAAATCCTATATGAAATAATGTATTATTGTTCATTATAAGTATTGTGAAGCTTTGTACATTCTTTACAATAAATAAATTAGATAATTGTAATTAAAACTAAATGCTAAAATAATACTATGAAACATATTTGAATAAATACACAAAGAGTTATTTATAAACACATGGTGAGTTAGTTATCTTTTCCTTTCTTCCCTTCTGAGTAAGTCTCTATTACTACCTTTTTCACATGTAGCAGTTTTTGTATTTAGTATTGCAAGAGCATATTTTAAATTTTACTTGGTGATTATGGATGAAATCCTCATCACTATCACCCATATCCGGAATAAAAGGAATGAAAGTTCTAAACGTTGGGTAATTAGGGTAGTAAAGCAATAGTTTAAGATAAGCACAACTCCTTTTAAGGTTGGTTAAGTAAAGGTTTGATTATCATCTTGTAGTCACACATTTCACCATGACTTCTCCAATTATAATGGAGCAACCATACTAGAAGGTTTAGCAATTATGACATCTAATGTAATTGCAACAAATATTAAGCTATTGTAGATAAACAGAAAAGAATGCACATGATTCATAACCAACACCTTTAATTTCACATTCCTGGTTCTTGTACAGAAATAGCATAGCTTGTAATACAAACTAAGGAGAACTTCAGACAGAGTAGATTCCCTAACACTGAATGGACATATACATGGGAAATTGGAAGGTAAAGTAAAGCACACTATGAAGACCACATAAAAAACATTGTCAAAAGGTTTATGCAAATACTGGATATCAGACAGTATAGAATGTGACTGCCATATAACAACATTTCTAAAGGAAGACACAAATCCAGGTCACAAGATATATTTTAGCTTTCAATTCAGATCAAGATATATGTTTAGGGCTTAGAGAACGTTTTAAAAGATAAACAAGGCATTTAAATTACTGGAAAAATTCATACAATTTTTTTGCTATGAAGTATATTAAAAATGTCAAACAAGTGAAATTGATTGGAGACACTGGCATATGTCAACTGTATGGTGAAATACTAACGTAATCCTAACGACAAATGCAATGGTATAGTTAATTAAACGGTGCTTTCAAGACCTATAAAATCTTCCAAACAAAAGCATTCATTGACTACTAAACTATTACCCACTGAGCAGGAGGAAATCTGATTTCCTTGCTAAATATCTGGGACAAATAGCAAAATGCTGATGATGCCATCTGTTTGACATGGAATCGCGATGAAACAGAAAACTCCATGAATAATTATAGTTAGCTTGAAACTGTGCTCTTTGTTTGCAACTTTTCAGTACTAGAGGATTTGCAAAACAGCCAATGCTAATGCTCAAAGCAGTGCCAACATCTCCTATTAAATAAATTTTCAAGTTCAAGATGGGTTTTCAGATCAAACCTTAGTTAAGATGATTGAATTGGCATCGTTTCTATCGGGGTGTTCTTGTCAGGCAGATACACTAAAAAGGACGAAAACCTGGAGGATTGCTTTCATATGGCGAATCCATATTTACTGTAGTACAGAAGATTATTTAGATGAGATTCCTGCATACAGCTGTCTGATCCAAGATCAAAGGAGTTAATCAAATGCCACAAAGATAGTCATTGATCTAAATATTTTAGTATAGTCATCTCTTATCATTAATCATCACCTTGGATTTAGGTGAAGATGTTGATTTAGAAGTTCATTGATATCTGTAGATTTTGATGTAACTGCAAATCTATACCTTTTAACACTCGAAAAATAAACTGAGTTACAATTTCTATAAATGAAATTTTGAGAGGTTTTTTATAATGTCTTTGTATCTCTGTAGTCTCTGATGGAAAATTATGTAATTTGAATAGTAGCAGTTGCGTAAAGATTGTAATCAATTTCTCTGTGCAATAAAAATATCGATAATTTGTGTGGTGGATGTTTCCTTGACATCTTGTCAAGGTTTTACCATGTAAATTTATGTCTTGTCTGTTATTCTATTTCATTTTCTTTATTATTTCTTTGCAACTAACTTGTGCTACAATATCGTTTAAGTTTGTAGACTTACTTTTTCGTAACAAGTGGTATCAAAACAATTATTTTTCAGCATCTATGCCAAGATTTGGTGTTTGTTTTGCAACATCAAATAGTGAAAGTTCCAAATGCAAGGTTCAAGGTGGAGAAATTCCATGGAAAGAATAACTTTGAGCTATGGAAGATCAAGATGTCTGATTTTTTAGTGCAACAAAGATTGCACAAGGCGTTGGTAGGAAATTCAAAGTGACATGTAAATTTGATTGATGAGGATTGGGGGGATATGGATACAAGAGCTCTTAGCATAGTTCAGTTGTGTTTAGCAGATGATGTTCTTTTCAATCTTGTTGGAGAGGAAACAATAGTAGGCTTATGGAGTAGAATGGTCAAGTCTTTACATGACAAAATCCTTGACAAATTGGATCTACTTGAACAGGAAGTTGTATAGTTTGTGAATGAAAGAAGGTATAGAAATTCATAATCATTTTATATTTTAAATATTTTCAATACTCTTATATGTCAATTAGCTAGTATAGGTGTAAAATCAAAGATCAAAACAAGGCGATTATGTTATTGTGTTCATTTTCCAAAACTTGAAATCACTTAGTCACTTCCATTAGCTTTAGCACAATTGACACCATTGAATTTGATTTATTGTGGAAGCTTTGTTGTTTGAAGGGGTGCAAAGGAAATCTCACATAGAAAGCGCCACACCAAAAGAAATTACCTAGCTAGGGATCAATCCACAAGAAAGGGGAAGATTGGAGAGGTACATCTAGATCTATGTCAAAAGGAAAAAAAGGGAAGAGAAAATGTTGCTACTACAATAAATCAGGGCATCTCAAGAAAGATTGTTGGAAGAGAAAACAAGACAATGATGAATCGAAAAATGAAGAGAATCCAATTGAGAGAAGTTCAGGTATGGTTGATGAAGTATTATCTATTTGCAATCCCTGACAATATCATGAGGAATGGTTGCTCGATTATGGTGCTTCTAATCACATGTGTCCACATAGGATTTGGTTTTCTTCCTACCAAGCTATTAATGGTGGTGTTGTTTTTATGAGAAATGAATTTTTATTAAGACTATTGAGATTGGAAGCATTGAGATTAAAATGCTCGATGGTATTGTAAGGACATTAACAAAGGTAATGCATGTATCTAGACTCAAAAATAATTTAATTTCCTTGGGAGTTTTGGATTTTGGATGCTATAAATCTACATGTCAAGGTGGATCATTGAAAGTGTCTAAGGGCATTTTGGTGGTCACTAAGGCCAAAAATATTAGGAACATTTACAAGCTAGGAGGGAGTACTGTAATAAATGAAGTAGCAGTGGTATTCGAGGAAACAAATGAATCTAGTCATTCATGGCATCAATGACTGGGTCATATGAACAAGAAAGAGTTGAAGGTATTGTTAAACTATGAATTACTTCCAAAAGCAATGGTATAGTAAATTAGACAATGATTTCAAGACCTATAAAGTTTTTTCTATGAAGTATATTAAAAGTGGCAAATAAGTGAAATTGATTAGAAAAGACATTGGAAAATGTCAACTGTATGGTGAAATACTAATGGAATCCTAACAATGAAAGTAATGGTATAGTAAATGAAATAGTGCTTTCAAGACCTATAATTTTTTTGCTATGAAGTATATTAAAAATGACAAACAAGTGAAATTGATCGGAAATGGCATTGGCATATGTCAACTGTATGGTGAAATACTAATGGAATCCTAACAAAAAAAGCAATGGTATAGTAAATGAAATGGTGCTTTCAAGACCTATAAATATTTTCTAAGAAATATATTAAAAATGGCAAACAAGTGAAATTGATCAAAAAAGACATTGGCATATGTCGAATGTATGGTAAAATACTAATGGAATCCCGACAACAAAATCAATGGTGTAGTAAATGAAAAGGTGTTTTCAAGACCTATAAAGTTTTTGCTTTGAAGTAGATTAAAAATGGCAAACAAGTGAAATTGATTCGAAAAGACACTGGCATATGTTGGTGAAATACTAACAAAATCCTAAGAACAAAAGCAATGATATAGTAAATTAAACGGTGCTTTCAAGATCTATAAAAGTTTTGCTATGAAATTTTTCGGAAAAGACACTGACATACGTCAACCGTCAACCGTATGGTGAAATACTAACAAAATCTTAACAACAAAAGCGATAATATAATAAATTAAATGGTGCTTTCAAGACCTATACAGTTTTTGCTATGAAATATATTAAAGATGGTAAACAAGTGAAATTGATGAAAGGACACTGACATATGTCAATTGTATGGTGACATACTAAGGGAATCCTAACAACAAAAGCAATGATATAGTAAATTAAACGGTGCTTTCAAGGCCTACAATGTCTTCCAACAAAAGCATTCATTGACTACTAAACTATTACCCCACGATAGTAGGAAATCTGATTTCCTTGCTAAATATCTAGTGGTAACAACATAAAGGACACATAGGGGACAAGATAGTCTGAGACAAATAGCAAAATGCTGATGATGCCCTCTGTTTTACATGGAATCGCGATGAAAGAGAAAACTCCATGAATAATTGTAGTTAGCTTGAAACTGTGCTCTTTGTTTGCAGTACTAGAGGAATTACAAAACAGGCAATGCTAATGCTCAAAGTAATGCCAACATCTCCTATTTTACAAGTTATCAAGTTCAAGATGGGTTTTCAGATCAAACCTTAGTCAGTAAACTTCTAATTGCCATTGTTCCTAATGGTGGCGTTCTCGTCAGGCAGATACAGTAAAAGGACGAAAATTTGGAGGATTGCTTCCTCGGTTGGAACCAAATTATTTCATATGGCGAATCCATATTTACCATAGTACAGAAGATGGTTAAGCGGAGATTCCTGCAATTTTTTTAGCAACTACAATATACTCTTCTTTAAGGACTGAAATTTCCTCTATTCTCCATCGTTCTATAGGTTAGACATTATTTTTGTTTTCCTTTCCTAAGGACTGAAATTTCCAATGTTATGACAATAAAATTTTGGTAGATAGCACCTTTCCCAAGGACCAACATGAAAATGAATCTCTTCAAGTTTCCTACTCATTGTTTTGTTTTAAAGAACTGTTTTCAAGACTACACATTAGCACTTACAGTTGAATTTATTCCAAGATGACAATAGTTAGTTTTATTATACAAGAAAATGACTGGAATGTTTTCTTCTACAACGGAAGTTTAGAATGCCCCACATAATTTTACAAAACACACTTCCACCAATGCATATCACAACAGATGTTTTTAATTACAATATGTTCTTAGAAACAATGCATATAACGTAAACACCAAATGAAATCAAGTAGACACCTTAATCAAAAACTTCATATTGACATATTCAATTCAAGACAAAAAGTTTATTGTTTCGTATTTGTGCAGCAATCAGAATTGAGAAGCAACATTTCACGTGAAGCCAGTGCAACTATTCTATCACTGTCCAACTTTATGACAGTATACTGATTTTAATATATGCCCTGCATCATCTTATTAAATAATTCCACCCTTACTTTCAAATGCAGTTGTTTTCAAGTAATGCATATCTATATAGTATATTTAAATTGCCTATCAGAAGAACGATAACACCATATTGACATTTACCAAATTCAAGACAGAAAGCAAACAATGTAATTTCAAAGTACAAATGAAAGTACTCACCATTTTTTTTTTTTGTTGATGAAGATTTGAGCAGCAGATAAGAATTGAGAAGAAAACCAGAACTGAACAGCGTATTGCTTGAAGTCAAATAAATGCATCACAATTTATCAAGATCCGAAAAGGGCCTGTAGTTCGGTAGTAGGGCATCACAGCATGCTGATGGGAGGTCTACGTTGAAGTTTTAACAGGTCCGCGGAAAATACAACATTGCTCTAGAACAGCGTCCATAACAATTATTGAAGATAGGCTGAAGAACTGTTGACGTCCATAACAAGTATTGAAGATAGGCTGAAGAACTGTTGTTGGGATGGTTGCTAACCCATCCAACACCTAACCACAAAGGAAAAGTTAAAAAACTTGGCATTCACCTGAAAACATGATTTTTCAGAAGGAAGGTTAAACAGTGGAGTTACCTGGTCTCGACGTGCCTGCCCTTGAATAGAATTGGGTGATTGTGAAAGTAGTAGGGAGCAGATGGCTTTTACAACTTCATCTCGAAGACGCACCACATCCTCAGCTTCTTTGAACTCCAAACCCTTAATTGACCTTATTTCCTTTAAAGCCCTATGCCATTCAGCCCGAGTCTCATCAGCTACCCCCAAGTCTTTCCATACTTGGTTGTCTTCTGTAATTTCAGAAAGGGACTTTGGTGATGTCATAAAGAACAAGGGTAGTATTTTCATGTTTGGATTTTTGCCAGAAATTTTAGCTTTGAGAAAAGCGGAAAGTTCCAGCATTGGCCACTTTGAGTGGCTGAAATCCTTGGAGAGAACCAACACTGCTATTCTGCATTTCTCAGCGGCTTCAAAAATATGGGGAGGGAATTTCTCAGCAATTGGTAAGCTTTGAGGATCCTCATCAAAGAAGCAGGACACACCTTTATTTGTCAGCTCCTTGTATAGCTCCCGAACAAGGATCTTCTGTTTGCCGCCGTGACTAAGAAATACCTCCATAGGCAAAGATTCGTTTATTCCCTCACCATCTCTGTTCAAAACAAAACAAAAAAACGTTAATAGGTTAATCGCTTCTTACAAGCAACCAGACCTTGAATTTGATAAAGCAATAATTGCAACTCTTAGGTAGAAAAATGTTCAACAGGGTGTATGAGAGCTATAATTTTGTTCAAACAAATTAGAGAAATTCTAAAACGTATTTATACTAGGTAAAAGAAAACCATAAAATCAAATTTGCCTCACCTTTGTGTTGGACTCATTGTGGAACACCTGACATAAACAGTTAGCAGGTTCGGCCACTTTAAGGTGAAAGCTACGGTCGCCGTAAAGTGGCGACACATTATTGTCTGACAGTTTAAGCTCTTCCATATTAAGGGCCGCGTCTCCACCCGTGCCAAAAGCACAGCACTGGAGGACTGCCCTCCAGAAACACCAGCAAGCCTTGCAAGCATCTTGGGCCTCTCCACCCTTGCCAAAGGCACGGCACTGGAGGACTGCCCTCCAGAAACACCAGCAAGCCTTGCAAGCATCTTAGGCAAAATGACTCCTCTTACCAGTGTTAAACCCTGAATAACCTTTCAAACTCCCAAGCCTGTAAATTACAGGTCAAACCAGTCAATCAAGAAAGTAATCATAAGCGTAGAAAACAAAAGGGCCAAATATGTGAATGGATGGTAAATGTAAAGATTGTTCAAAGTGTTTCCATCGTATTATAAAACAAGAAATATAGAAAATTGTTCACTCACAACATAAGAAAACTACATAAATAGCTAGCTTAAAAGGTACAATATAAGATTGACCATTCACCAGCTTTATGAGAAGCAACATTATGTTCAACTTCCTACAAGAATTATAAATCTCATGTGTTAAGACACCAAGCCACTCAAATTACCCTCTTAAAGAAAAAAGCATTCTCTCTTCTTGAAATGATATTACTTACACAGTCAGCCTTACAGCCCAACAAGAGTTTCCGGATTGATGTTCTGCGGGGCAAGGCAGTGTTTTCATCTACATTTCCTCTAAGAGGCAGCAAAATGCACCCAATAACCCTATCAAATTCATATACTCAAACAGACAGCTTTGTATCATGCATGACAAGTTTTCATCAAAACGAACACTACCAATACAACATTAAAAATCAGTCATTAGAAATAAAACCAGAACTCACCTGACTTCTCGCAACTTCCTTGTGACCGAAATGCATCTCTAATTGAAATCACCCTTTTATAGACAGCTTACCAGCATAGAATGCCATTCGAATCCGAGGAAAATAGAATCCTCTATGGATCACATAATTTTACAAGAGCATGGCACATGACACTACCTAGTGCTGCATCTAGTCGTTAGATTTACTGCTTCAAAAAGGAAAAATAAGGTGAGATAACTCCATAACAACACATTAATTGGTTTTTGACTGACGAACACCTAACACTATGTGAGACAACCCCACCCACTCGACTAATCTTTAGGTTTGGAGATGCTCGATGGGCCAATCAGTAAAGGTTTGATTGAGTTGGGATTTCACTACACGAGATTTTTGTTTGCCAGTAGTGCTTAGCATGTGAGTATGTGAGACCAGCCTGCCTATTTTGACGACTTTTGTTTCAAGATTCTCAATAGCTTTAATCATTCCGCCATTACAAGAGGAGGACTCAACGTTCAGATTATAATTGATTTGATTGAACTGAAATCTCCTCCTCCAACTGGCCTTTTGTTCAACGATTCTTAGATATTCTGTAAAAATTAACCGTAGACTCACCAACGGGTCTTTTGACCATGTTAATTTTCTTAACCTTTGACTATATTTAGGGTTAGTAATATCATTTTAAATAAGACAAATAAATAGAGCTTAATAAAATTAATTATTTTAGAAATTGTAATCAATGGTGTGTTTAATTAGAAATATAAGGGTTTTGGGTTATGTTACTTGAAGTGAAACTTATTCAATTTTTGGAATTTAGGATTCGATTGCGAATTTGAAGGTTCAAACAAGTGAATACTTAACATTTAAAAGTTTCTAAGATAGAATCACATTTGGAAGGATGGGTTTCAAAAACTACATTTATCTAGAATCTTCAATTCTATCCTAAAAAATTATAATTATATCCTAGAAACCTGTGATCTTAGCCAGAGTAGAGTTAAAATTGTAAACAAGGTTTACTTGGTTTTATTTGAAGTAAGTAATGATTTATTCAAGTGCTAAGGACTTTTGCGAAGCTTTCTAAGCCATGATGCAAAAATGTACTATCCTCTCCCTTGCACCTTTGTCAAGACCTAAAATTGAGTTAATAGTAAAAAGAAAGAGATGAAAGAGGTATCTAATGAATGCTTTAGTATAGATGGTCATGTATGTCATTAGATTGATTTTTGAATTTGTAGATGTAAGTCACTTATGTACTTTGTGATAAAGTGGGCCTTGAAGTGAACTATGATAATGGATGTCAATTGATAAAGAGAAATGGATCTTTTGTTGATGTATGAAAATGGACAGGCTTGGCACACTTAATTTACTTACATAAAGGGAGGAGTCTTGGTTTATACTCTATGAGTATTCAAATCATATCCTCATGCGTTCCTCTTATATGAAAATTAAATATAGAACCTTAAACACATGAAATTCTATTTTTTTGTGTCCACATTGGTGAACAATGGTTTAATCCTAGGTTTCTCAATATTATAACATATAATTTTAGATTTTAAAAAGAGAGAGGATAAACTTAGGCTAGCAATCTTGTTCAATGATGGGATTGTAAACATATGATATTTCCTTGGGTGGATAAGTTGTTGGAAACATAGTTGAAAAGATTTTGAATAAGAAAATGAGGTAAATTTGAGTGGTGTAATTAGGTCTTAAGCTAGTGAATGTACCAAAATGTTCAAATTTTGACCAAGAAGCATGCATCCTAGACATCCACCCTAGTGGGAAAAAATATAGAGGGGAAAGTGCTAAGAGTACCCACTTTTTTGCTCTAAGATTTTCACCTACTTTGATATATGTACTAAAAAAAATAAGCATAAATGCTAAACCAAGACTGCATAGCAAAAGCAAAATTTAATAGAAAGGATATCAATTTTTATAAAGAATATGAGTTGTTGAAGAAAATGCGTGTGTTGGACCTAGGAAACATACACATAAACTAAAGTTAAATTAAATAGATAATATGTTCCCCTTAGTTTGTTCATCCTATTTCAATAAATTTAAATATTATTGGGCTATGTAATTAGAGATATTATTTGATGTTGATTGGGTAGGTGAATTGAATAGTTGAATGTACACTAGTTGTTATGTGTTTTCTCTATTTGGCAGTGATATTAGTTAGATGAGTAAGAGGAAAAACATATTTACTTTGTCATTTATCAAAGTAGAGCATATGGATACTAATCGTGCCTATAAGGATAAAATTTGACTATAAAGATTGTGTTTAGGAGTTTTTTTAATTGAAAGGTAGCTTTGATCAAATTTCATAGTTAAAGTACTATTTTTTTGGCTAGGAAGCAATTGTACCCAGCTTGTATAAATAATATTGATGTTTAGTATTGAATTAACAAAAAAAGTATCCCCTTTTCTTAATTTGGGAATAATTAATATTAAAATGAGCTTAATGTTGCCTTGATTTAGTGCTGTAATGTGTTTTAAACTTTCACACTAAGTTTAGGGCCCTTTTAAACCTAAATAGGCTTAATTGTGCCTTATTTATGGTATTGTAAAGTGTATCTTTATAGTTTTACAATAATCTAGGGCTTCATTGATTAATTGAGGCTAATTTTCCTCAATTGGCCCTTTCAATTATAATCCAAGCTTAAGTAAATACAAATTTTGAGGCATAAAACTTGACATTCATAAATTCCATTACACAACACTTAGGTTTTGAAGGTGTTTGTCCTAGGTAGGTGACCTAGGAACTATATTCCACATTTTCCTCACTTTCCTCACTAGGTCCTAGGACCCTATTTTTACATAACATTTAACAGTGTCTGAATTGTGTCCTAGGTATGTGGCCTAAGATGGAGAATGGGTCCTCACTTAGACCTAGGACCCCTTTTTGAAATATGTTTTTGGTGGTTTTTTAATGATTTCAAATCCATGATTTGATGTCGACTTGTGATATTTGAATTTTGAGAAATAATGATAATATATATGTATAAATATAAGGCTATTTCACTAAGTTTCATCTAAGCAGTCCTAGCAAGATTTCAAGTGTTCAAGTCTTAATAGCAAATTTATGAGGTCAAGAGAAATTTCTAAGGCATTCAAGGGTAGATTTATTGAAGCATATTGTAAAAATCAAGATTCCATTTGTCATGTCAAAGATGTCTTGCATCATGTATGTTGTTGAGCTACTGTGTTGATGTAGCATTCAAGATCTATCAAAGGAATTATTTCACATCAAGTGTATGATCAAGATCTAAATTCATTGAGGCCACTTCATGCTATATTGTAGATTTGCATGGACAACGTTTCAATTAAGGTGTGGTGAGTTGTAAAATTTTATTTGTTCATTCATCATTCATTTATGCATTGTTTTATTTTAAGGTTTAATTACCAAAATGGGGTTTGACCAAGGAAAACCCCTATTCCTTAAGAAACAACATTTTTCTCTCTTGGATATGTGATTGTAGGTTTTAGGTTGAAGATCATTAAAAGAGAAAAATTAGAGAAAGTTGCGAAGTTGTCAAAGTTGTCACCTTTCTTGCAAAATCATGGAAAATGAGCTACAAGATTTATTTTTAGCTTTTCAATAGTGCCCGATTAGAATTTGGGAGTGCATACTGAGAGGAATAGAACCCAGAAACATATTTTCTAGAACCCTAGCTAGGACCCATTCACCATAGGGCGAATGAGTCCCCACTGAGGTCTACAAAAATAATTTCTATAACAGGTACACGACATTTGACCCTCTTCAAACTCACCTTTTGATTGCTATATCAGTTCAATGTAATTTATGTTACTCAATTACACATCATAGTACACATATTGAATGAAATATAGAAAAATAGGGGGTGCATCACACTTATTTCATTTTGGTTCACCCCTCACATTTTTCAATGTTTCATTATGGTAAACCCGACCTTTTCAGAATTTTAATTTTCTGATTTGGAGTCCTTTTCACCCTAGATTTAGATCTTGCATTCATTTGCATTGAATTAGGTCTCATTTAGGGTGTCTATTTTTCATTCAACTTTGAATTGCATATAAGGTTTTAGGATTGCATTGTTTGCATTCTTTAAATCTAAAAAACATAAAAGAATTAGTCATCTTGTATATCATTTCCATCATATAAACTTGCATTTAAAAATTGAAATAAAATTGCATATCAAACTGGGTGTTCTAGGTCATCATTTTGTCATAATTAGCACTTGCATTTCACATTGCATTTTACAAAAAATCAAACTGAAACTTACTGTAACAAATTTGAATATGAAAACCACTAGAAAACACTTAAAAATTAGTAAAAATCTATTTCAAAAACCTAATCTTGGACCCATTCACCCTAGGGTGAATGATTCCTTGATCAGGTCATAACCTAAATTTTTGGGCATTAAATATTCATTTTTGTGCTTTTGTTTGTTGTTTTCAATTTTTTGTTACTATTTGTTGAGTTTCCATTTCATTAATTTGATCATAATTAGCTTAATTTGGTAAATTTAGTGCATTGTTTGATTTCAAATTTTCATTTACAAGATTTAATTTTTATATTTTTGCATAGTATAATCAGCAAATTACTTTGTTTAGAATTTTAAAATTGCATTTACACATTAAATTTTAGGTCACTACATTGCATTTTAAGCCTCTTTCCATTTTGGGTTTGTACACTAAGGTTATGAAACTTGTATGAGCTTAACAAATTGGAGTCATATTAGCAATACTATTGTGAGATGTAGTTTGAGGGTAAGTGCACCAATCCGTGACACAATTTTGGCTCTTAAGATGCCACTTTTTTCTTTCTTTCTGAAATTAGGAAAATCTGATTTGCACGAGAAAATGAAGATAGTTACGCTCAAAATTTCAAGATGCGGCAAGAACAAAAGTTGAAGTGCTCCGAGTCTAGTTTCTAAGCTACTGTTGTTTTTTGAAATTAATGAATATTAAGGGTCTCAAAGGGGCAAAACAGGTCATGTTTTATTAAAAAAAGCATAGCCTGAGGGCTCCCCCCTTTTGGTTTTTTTTTTTAGAATTTCAAAAATCCCAACGGTGAGAAATTAGCTAACACCATGTAGTTTATCATCCTTCTTTCATATATTTTTTTTAATGAATATATAATATTTTATGAATTTTCAAAGTGGACACATCTTGAAAAGCTGAAATTTTGAGCATGCTCCCCCCCAAACGTTTTGCAAACTAATCAAAAATTGATTTTTTTTTTCATCATGTGTAGAATGGAGTCAAGTTTCAAAAAACGTAATTTGTTTCACATTCCGATGAACGTGTAAAAATCTATCCTAAACCTAGCACATGTTGGTTTTTGACCAAAAATGAAGGCATTTACAATAGAAGCCATGGATCAAAACCTTAACTAAATCAAAATGAATTTTTTTTTATATATTTAGATAGCTGAGACAAAGGTTAACGCTATCATGTTTTTTTTATGAACTTGCATTGAAAGACGTGCAAATGAGACGGGGAGCACGAACGAAAATATGAGAAAGTTTAGCAAATCTTGTTAATTAACATGCCTAAAGCAGGCCTTTTGGTGAGCGCCAAATGTGATGAGTCATTTGGTAAGCACTAAATGGCCTGCTTTGCACAGAATTAGATTTTCACTTTCTCCATCAAGGAAACTATATACATGAAATAAACATATGGACATTTACTTTTTTATACTTTAAGTTATATTTCATGTATATATAGGCAGGATGTTTAAGAGTGGTTTCAGATCTCTAAGAGTTATAATGCAAATTCTAGTTTTTGGAAGATCTTAAAAAATTTAGACTTAGTCAAATTTCAGTAATCAGCATGTCAAATTTCAATAATCAGGAGGTCAAATTTTAGTACTCAGGAGGTCAAATTTCATCTTTCTCTCTCTATCTCACTCATTTTCATCTCTTATTCTCTAGACCTCTCTCTCTCACTATCTCCATCCCTTTATCTAACAATATCTTCCTTGAGCTCAAGAACTATGTCTCTACATGTCCATCTCTCTCTCCTTCCCTCTCCAATATCTATCTCCCTCCTTCCTTCCCTCTCTACATTTTTCTATCTCTCATCCCTCTCCTTTTATCTCTATATATCTCTCTCTACTCTCTATACCTACCTATCCCTTCCTCCCTTCCTCTCCTCTCTTTCTCTCTCTCTCTTTGCTTCCCTCGCTCTCTCCTCCCCTCTCTACTCTCTATCATGTCATTCTCTCTCTCCTTCCCTCCCTCCCTCTCTAATTTTCTCTATCTCCCTCTCTCTCTCCTTCCATTTATACTTCTCTTTATCTCACCTCTCTTTCTCCCCCCCTCTCTCTCCCTCTCTCTTCCTTTCACCCACCTTTGATCTCTACTTCTCTCTATCTAACCTATCCCTCTATACATCTCTCTCTCTCCCCCCTCCTTCCATCTTAATCTCTCCACCTTCCTCCTTATTTCTCTACTTTTAAGCTCCATCACACATCTCACTTCTCTCTTTCCCCTTCCCTCTCTACTCTCTTTCTCTCTATCTCACCCCTCTCTCCCTACCTATTCCTCCCTCCTCTCTCTTATCTCTCTCACCTCTCTCTCTCCATCCCTACCTCTTCCTTCCTCTCTCCTTCCCTCTATTTTTCTCTTTATCTCCTCCTCCCTCTATCTACCTAGACCTCTCTATTTTTGTCTCACCTCTCTCTCCATCCCTACCTCTCCCTATATCTCTCCTTTCATATCTACTTCTCTCTACCTAGTTATCCCTCTATACCTATTTCTCTCTCCCTCCTTGCCTCCTCTCTCTCAATATCTCCAGCTTCTTTCCCTCTCTAATTCTCTCTCTATCACCCCTCTATCTCTACTCCCTCTCTACTCTCTCTATCTCTCCATCCCTCCCCCTCTTTCTATCTCTCCTCTCTCCCACCCCCTCTCCCTCTCTCAAGTCTCTATCTCTGTCCCCTCTACCCTGAACCCTTAAAACCTTCTACCCTCTGCCATAAACCCTCTTCCCTCTATCTCTCTCCCACTCCCTCTCTCTCTTTCTCTCTCTATCTCACGTCTCTCCCTCCTACCCCCTCTCCCTATCTCAATTCTCTCTCTCTCTCTCACTCACTCACTCCTATATTTGTCCACTCTACCCTTAGCCCTCTACCCTTAACCTTTAAACCCTCTACCCTCTATCTCTCTTCCAATCACTCCCTCTCTCTCTCAAGACTCTCCCTCCTATCCCATCTCCCTCTCTCAGTTCTCTCTCTCTCACTGACTCCCTCTATCTCTCTCCCCTCTACCCTTAACCCTAAATCCTTAACCCTTAAAATTTAAACCCTTAAACCCTCTACCCTTTATCTCTCTCTCTCCCTCCCTCCCCCCTTCCCTCCCTATCTCTCAAGTCTCTCCCTCCTTACCCTTCTCCCTCTCTAAGGTCTCTCACTCACTCCCTATATCTCTCTCTCCTTTACCCTTAACTCTAAACCCTAAACCCTTAACCCTTAAACCCTTAAACCCTTAAACACTCTACCTTCTACCCTCTACTTCTCTTTATCTCCTCCCACCTCTATCAACCCTTAACCATCTACCCTTAACCCTCTACCCTCTATCTCTCTCCCACTCCCTCCCTCCCTCTCTCTTTCAAGATTCTCCCTCCTACCCCCTCTCCCTCTCTCAGGTCTCTCTCTCTCCCCTCTCCCCTTAACCCTATTGAAACCCAAAATTTCATGAAAATCGTAAGGTCTTTTACCTATTTGAATAGAATATTTTCCTATCTTTTCCATAAAAATTCATTTTTTCCATCCAAAATCATTCAAATTCCTTTACCGTCATTCAAAAAGCCTAAAAAATGACTTATATCCTATACCGCTTCCCTAAACCCTTCTATTGCTTTACCACTGATAGCCTTCAAACAGTCCGCGGTTGTGCAATAGAGGGTCAGCCTAGTGGTCATCAAACAACCACCGCTATACCGTGCGCAGTAAAATCTATACCCGCAGTAACGCGGTAAAAAGGGAAGCAACCGGGGACGGTGAGGGTAGCGGCTAATGATCAAGCACAAAATTTTTACCATGCCACCATGCACGGTCTAAACATAGACAACGATGGCATGGTGGCATGGTGATGGCGAGTCATCGGTGAGGAAGCAGTCAATGAAGGGCCACTGCGGTACTGCTGGTGGTCAAGCCGGTGACCGCGGTGATTGTGGTGGAAGTGGAGATGGTGAATGGTTAGCGTGCTAGTAGTGGCAATGTAGCGGTCGATAAGTGGTTACCACTATACCACAACCTATGAAAATGGTAACCGTGGTAGTGCTGTAAGGTGATAAATGACACCAAAGCAGTCAAGGTCAAGGTACCATGTTACCACGAGGAGACATAAGTTTGACCATTGTAAGGTGGTAGAAATAAAAAGGACTTCACAGCAACATACAAAGTGAAATAAAAGGCAAGAAAA
The DNA here is from genome assembly GCA_007115665.2 of Sequoiadendron giganteum. Lineage (NCBI taxonomy): Eukaryota > Viridiplantae > Streptophyta > Pinopsida > Cupressales > Cupressaceae > Sequoiadendron > Sequoiadendron giganteum. The sequence goes on from CM021108.1 coordinate 73,261,830, forward strand.
TATTAAAGTGAAGATTTAAAAGCTAGAACCATAGTCAGAAATATTTAATTTGCCGAGAGGCAATATAATTAAATATTTTAATCTCTATGATAAAACGGAAACGACCATAATTGGCAAATGAAGGGTCACTATTTTAACACCCATGGTACCAGGGTGGCTCTTCATTGACTGTTGCCTCGCCGATGATTCACCATCACTGCGCCACTGTGGTCTATGTTTAGATCGTGCACGATGGTGTGGTAAAATTTTTGTGCTTGATCATTAGTCGCTACCCTCACTGTCACCAGTTGCTTCCCTATTTACCACGTTTCTGCGGGTATAGATTTTACTGCACACAGTATAGCGGTGGTTGTTTGATGACTACCAAGCTGATCCTCTATCGCACAACTGCGAACTATTTGAAGGCTATCCACGGTAAAGCGGTAGGGAGAAAAATTTAAAGGGTTTAGGGCAGCGGTATAGGATATAAGTCATTTTTTAGCCTTTTTGATTGGCGGTAAAGGAAAGTATAGGGTATAAATGAATACAAATTTAATATTTTGATGGAAAATATTAAATTTAAACAAGAAAACCTTAGGGTTTTTTAATGATTTTTTTGGGTTCTAACACCTCCTACCCCCTCTCCCTCTCTCAAGTATCTCTCTCTTAGTCACTTCCTTTGTCTCTCCCCTCTACCCTCTACCTGAAAGAGGGAGAGGGGTTAGGAGGGAGATACTTGAGAGAGAGAGGGAGGGAGTGGGAGAGAGATAGAGGGAGGCATGGTTAAGGGTAGAGGGTAGAGGTTTTATGGGTTTAAGGTTTTAGGGTTTAGGGTTTAGGCTTAAGGGTAGAGGAGATAGAGATAGAGGGAGTAACTAAGAAAGAGACCTAAGAGAGGGATAGGGGGAGAGGGGGTAAGAGGGAGAGGGTTGAGAGAGAGAGAAGAATGGAGGGATTTGGAGAGAGATAGAGGGAGGGAGGGTTAAGGGTATAGGGTAGAGGTTTTAGGGTTTAAGGGTTAAGGGTTTAGTGTTTAGGGTTAATGGTAGAGGGTAAAAGGGTTTAATGGTTTAGGTTTTAAGGGTTAAGGATAAAGGATTAAGGGTTAAGGGTAGAGGGGAGAAAGATAGAGGGAGTGAGTGAGTGAGTGAGAGAGACCTAAGAGAGGGAGAGGCGGTAGGAGAGAGAGACTTGGGAGAGAGAAAGAGGGTGGGATGGTTAAGGGTAGAGGGTAGAGGTTCAATGTTTAAGGGTTAAGGGTTTAGGGTTAAGGGTAGAGAGGGATAGAGATAGAGAGAGAGAGACTGAGAGAGGGAGAGGGGGTAGGAGGGAGAGACTTGAGAGAGAGAGAGGGAGGGGAGATATATAGACTCTCCCTCATCCCCTCTCTCTCTCAAGACTCTCCCTCCTACCCCTCTCTCTCTCTCCCTCTACTCTCTCTCTCCTCTATCTCTCTCCACTATACACTTAAACCTCCCTCCCTCCATCTCTCTCTCTCTTTCAAGTCTCTCCATCCTACCCCCTCTCCCTCTCTTAGGTCTCTCTCTCACTCACTCAATCCATCTATCTCTCTCCCATCTCCCTTAAACCCTATACCCTCAACCCAATACCCTAAACCATCAACCCTGTAGGTCCTCAACCCTATACCTTCAATTCTCAACCATCTACCCTATACATGGGATCCTCAACCCTCATATATCTTTGTCCCTCCCTCCTCTTCTCTCCTTATCTCTATCTCACTTCTCCCTCCATCTCTCCCTCCATACATCCCACCTTCTCTTCCCTAATACCTCAACCCTATACCCTCAATCCTTAAAACCTTAAAAAATCAACCCTATACCCTAAACCCTCAACCCTTAAATCCTCAACCCTTAAACCCTCTACCCTCTACCATAACCCAATAACCTCAACACTTAAACCCTTAAACCCAATTAAAATCTCTACCCTAATCCCTCTCTTAGGGTTTAATGGTTGAGGGTATGGGGGTTTAGGGATTAAGAGGGTATAGGGGTAGAGGTATTAGGATTGAAGGGTTGAGGGTTGAGGGATTAAGAGGATATGGGGGTCGAGGGATTAGGGTTGAAGGGTTGAGGGTTGAAGGATTAAGATGGGGGTTGAGGGTTGAGGGATTAAGAGGATATGGGGGTTGAGGGATTAGGGTTTAAGGGTTTAAGGGTTGAGGGTTGAGGGTTGAGGAATTAAGAGGGTATGGGGATTGAGGGATTAGGGTTTAATGGTTGAGGGTTGAGGATTGAGGGGTTGAGGGATTAAGAGGGTATGAGGGTTGAGGTATTAGGGTTTAAGGGTTAAGGGTTGAGGGATTAGGGTTTAAAGGTTGAGGGTTAAGGGTTGAGGGTTGACATGGTATAAGGGTTGAGGGATTAGGCCTCACTTATCTCACAACCCCTCTTTGTTAGGCCTCACTTACCTCCCACCCTACTTTCTTAGGTCTCTCCTTCCCACCCCCTCTCTCCCCCTTTGACTCCCTCTCCTTCTCTCTAGTGTCTCCCTCTAAACCTCTCTCTCTTAGGTTTCTCCCTCCCACACCCTCTCCCTCCCCCTCTCTCTCTCTCCCACTCCCTCTCTCTCTCACTCCCTCTATCTCTCTCCCACTTTGTGTCTCTCCCTCTCTCTAAAGTCTCTCCTTTTTAGAGGAACATATTTGGCATTCGCCAAATTTGGCATTCGCCAAATTTGGAGAGCGCCAAATTTGGCGAGCGCCAAATGGGTTTTACCTTGAAATGGTAAAAATAAGGGTTGACCTAGTGATTCAGGCCCACATTCTCCTGTGTTTGTCTAGTACAACGATTTATCTGAGTCAGAAACACCTTTTTTCTGTAGTTAACTTCATATTGTACCAATCTATTCTTGATCCATCACCTTTTTACCACCAATCTGCATGGTAGACAACGTAGAAGAAGATATTTTGAAGTTTCTAAATCATTTTACATTATCTGAGGTAATATATTCATTTTGGTAAATTGAAATGTTTGTATTTAGTATATTTGTTTGTTTTTGACAATATAAACTAAATTTCCTTAATGATTTTATTAATCAAAACAATTGGACTTAGAATTCAACATTGAATTAGATGGGATTTGCATAAAAAAGTTCAATTTTTATGAGTTTGAAGAACAAAAAAAAAAAAAAACATGACATTTACTTAACATAAATTTACTTATGAATTCTATTTGCATTGCTTATACTAGTCCATTTCTAGCATGGCTAGTGGAATTCACTGTATTTCATTCTTTTTTCAACTAATTTGGAAATTTTTTATTTTCATCTAATTTGGAAAACCTCATTGCCAAAGAAATAGTGAATAATGATAAGATATAGCATCACAAACCCTTCTTTCAATCCATATTCTTCATGAATTTGTTGACAATCAAAAATTTGGTTTTGAGAAATATAGACACAAGAGTCTCTAGTTTTCATTTAGGTGGCAACAATTTATACCCTAGGTTTGTGATTCTCATTGATTTGTTGTATTGAATGGTTTCCACCCCTCTCTGCTTCAATTTTTTTGTAAAATGCATTACTTAATTTCATTCTATGTGCGTTTGTGGACATGTAGCATTTAAGGTCATGTTGAGGAAACAACCAAAGCCTCTAACACTAGAAGAATATGCAGTTAAAAATGAAAGTAGAAGAGAATAAAAAAATGTAGATTTTGAAGCAAAGGAATTGTAGCCCATACAGCCACAAATTCCCGTGCAATCTAAGAGAGATGTCAAATTGGCAAAAAAAAGGGCACGAATGAAGAAAGTTCGTGGAAGGATAGGAATGGATACAAAAGTTGGGGGAACATCATCATCCATAGGTGAAGCTCAATGCACATCTCCAGTTGAAGACACATTGACAACAACATGTGGTTTTCCAGGTACATCGAAAATCACATCTCCAATTGAAGACACACCATCAAAAACATTGCGTTTTGAAAGTACATCAGCAAACACATCTCTATTTGAAGGAACTCCACAAACGACATCTCAAGTTGGAGGTACAACATCGTTTACATGTCAATCTCAAGGTATGTCATCAATTATGGCTCCAATTGAAGGTACACAATCTATCCTTGATGTTGTTGACCTTTCCAATATTGACACAAATTTACATTTGAGAACTCCTAGAGTTTTCCATAGAAAACCTACATGTTTGATTGATATTGATTCCAATGTTTTGAAATGGATGCCTAATAAGATTCCAAAATGTACATGTCAAAGATATGCAGAAAGGATATGGATTTTGTTTTTTGCACAGCTAAGTGAGGGTGGAAGATGCCAACTATTTGTTGAAATAATGAGGCAACTCAAATTTAGGACCACCATGGAGACTCTTGGGCTAAGAGTTTTGAATGAATCAAGTGAAAAATCCATTGTAAATAACTTGATGAGTGCATACGAGAGTGTGGGTTTCACCTCACGCATGAAGGATAGTTGTGCCACATGACCTGTGATGACAACAACATTGTTAAGCAGCCAAACAAGGAACAAGGTGAACCTTACAAAGGCAAGTAAGTCTTTGAAAATAAGTAGATCATCTCTAATGAGAGCCAAATGAAGGCGTGAAAGAGTGAAGGATCCAAATAGCAATGAGTTATGGGCATTTTCGGGTAGAGTGTCATGGAAAGACACAAGAATTGCTCAAGCCTTGAGATCTTTAATTGTGAATTATTGGAAGGATAACACAAGGACCTCTCCTAATAAAAGAGATGTTGTAAGAAGGAGAATTGGTAGTAAAAACCATGAGCCACATCCAATGCATTATTTGGATACCACTCAAACCCAATTTTTTCTGATTTTGTACAAAAGTTTTCCAGAAATTAAACTATGTCAAAGGTATTTTGAAATGCTAAAGCCCTTTTATGTCAAAATAAATCACACACGCACTACTTGTTGTTGTAGGTTTCATATTGAGTTTTCTAACCATTATGATTTTTATTGATGTATATGTGTAGATACGCATACTAACAATGTTTTGTAGGAATGTAACATAATGCCTCCACCTAAATCGTCAAGGAAATTTTTGTCTTCCATTTTATGTGAAAGAGAGGATGGTCAATTTTTTTACAAAAAATCATGTTTGGATGGTACATGTGATCATTGTGGTGGCATGCAACATTTGCCAATTTTCCAACACATGGCTAGTACACACACAATTGGAGACAAAATTGTGGAATTTGGCAAATATAAGACAGTGGCATACAATCGAAAAGATGGGAAAGAAGCAAAGAAGTGTGAATTGGTCAGTGATAAGATTCCAGTGTATCAGTTTATGGGCATTTTTCGTGATCGGGTGGTTTATGATTATGCAACGCATACACACAGAGAACAACGGTTCGACTCACAGTTCAAGTTATGCAAGGACAGATTTCCACTTCGTCATATTGTTTCAGTTGTCCACTTCACTGAGAACTACATACTACAACCACAGAATGAGGTGCAATCATAGTACTACAACTTCGTACAGGTTGCTATATTTGTACATATAGCATTCATTCATGTAAATGATAGTATAGTGGAAAATAGGAAAGTATTAAGGGGGTATCACTTTTACATTAGTGATGATCGCACACATTCTACAGAGTTTGTTCAAGGTTCCTTTCATATGTTCTATGCCGATCTGGCTAGGAAGGGCATATAATTTAGTCAGCATATCATATGGTCAGATAATTGTACATCACAATTGAAGAATGCCAGAATGTTTTACTAGTTGAGCAGGATGCATAGGATTAGTGGTGTTCAGCATATGTGGAACTTCTTAGAGGCCAGGCATGGAAAGGGGGAGCATGATGGAGAAGGTGCATGTATCAAAAGAGCCCTAGCATGAGAAGAGTTAAAGTACACAAACAATGTAAAGTTGACAGATGCAAAAGATCAATTGTCCTGTGGTGCAATGGTTCAATGGGTCCAGGCAGTGAAGGTAATTCTTTAGTTCATTTAATTTTTCATTTAGTAGATGATACTAACATTGCAAAATATGAGGATTGTTGTACACTAATAGGATCAAGTGAGCTACGCCCTTTTAGAAGCTCCAATGCAGGTACATGGACTATCCATACAAGGAAGATGGCATGCTTTTGTTATGCATATACAATTCAATCATGGAATGATTGTGAGTCAACAGAGTGGATTGATGAATGGTCTGTAAGAAGTCTAACCCCACTTGACACATATCAACTCTCAACAACTCTACAAATCATGAAGATGCAATCATCCATTGACTTTGATCATGTATCAAACCTACTAGAACAAGGTAATATATCTTACTTTCAAGTTTTATTATGTTTCTCAGTAAATAAATCTAACAAGATGCACATATCAATGCAGGACACATTTATGCGGTGATTGCAGATGAAGACAATGAAGAGGATACAGATTATTACCTATGCCATTGTATTGAGGCCAAAAAGAAATTGGAGTCCCCAGTTATAGATGGAGAAAACATAGAATATCCTACAGGTTCAGTGGTTGTTACTGGAACATGGCTTCAAAGGTATCCAGTTAAGAATGTTGCAGTTTGGTTGTTTGAGGAATTCAATACGCATTGGAAAATTATTCACTATTCGAACCTTGTCGTCACCACCAACGTTCATTTGATCAAATATAAGGGTAGACCCGCAAACTAGAACTTGTGGAAAGTGCATGAGTCTAACCACGAGGCAATACTCAACACAATAAAGACTAGAGCATACCCAGATGGTTCCCTGGATTGATTTGTAAGTATGCACATTGAATTTGTAAAGCCATGTTATTGATCACTATTTTGGACCAATACCTTGCAATAATGCTTTCTCACCATTACTGTTTGATGTCATATGCATTTACGACTATCATTGATCCTTTTCTGATTTTTACTGTAGGTAATACTGAAGTTTGTCAAAGTATATAAGAAAAGAACAACATCGGTTGCTGGTGCAAGTGTTCAGTGGTATGAGAAACATCAGTTGGTGGTGCATTTTTTGGTTGTCAATCTTCTCTTTCTTTTCCATCTCCTAGATTTATCGGATTCTTATATGCTGCACATTTTATGTTAAGCCTCTCAGTGATATATTTAAAATTTATATGTAGGGTCATCGAGAGATGATATAGTAGTGAAGGGGCACATCACCATTATAGGACCTTCAATTGACCTCCTTATATAGCATGCATGAAGGTGATAGTAGGTCGCGTCAGCTGTATGACATACATTATTTAGTTATTTCTCTTTTAATGATTTTTATGTGAGTCTATGTCTAAGATTGAGAGGCTTTTGCAGGTTTTTTGTGGACCAAATTCCGATGATACTACACAACCACAAAGAGGCTACTACCCATGTGTTTCGTAGGGAGTAGAGGATGTACATGTTTTGAACCATTTTGGAATGCAAATAGTTGGGCCAGCTAAGGTGGAATGGAAAAACGAAACTGGGTAGCAACTCCTTTTGTCCTTTTCTCAAGTACAATATATTTCATGATTTGTGTTGGAAATGGGAGGATTATTTCCATGCATGTATTGCTACAAGTATTGACAAATGGGAAGATTTTCAAGATGTTCTTCCATCACTATTGTAATATTTGTCATTGACTTACTATATTTTTTGATATATTAAAATCATGAGAAATTAATACATGCAAATGTGTATATTACATTAAAATTTTGTTGTAATGCTTTATGGTTTACATTTAAAGAGTTAATTGAAGACTCCACATTCATAAGGACCTATTGCTGCATACACAACCCTAGCTCTTGGAGTCTTGAGAACTATTCCAATGCATCCTGGTGGACCTACGTTTATGCTAGGCATGGTCCTCTTTCGCACCTAAACATGCGAAATCGCTTTGAGCTACGTTCAACGAGATCGATCCCTTAAGGGTCCAAAGTGCAAAATGACTGCAAAATTCAGTATGCTATTACTCAGATACCATGATGCTTAGAAAATTCTCATCTAATCCTATGGTATCATGTTGGGTCCATCTACAATAACCTCTCTCAGTTTTTTCTATCTCGGAGGCATTTTCTTGTGCTGGCAAATTTTCACTCGAGGAAAAAGTTGTCAAATGCAAAAAGTTGAAAGTTGCAAAGTGGTGCAACTTTCATTTTGCAGCTCGTGTGACCAAATGAACTATTCCAATAGGTATTTTTATGCTAGGCATGGTCCTCTTTCACACCTAAACACATGGAATCGCTCTGAGCTACGTTCAACCGGATCGATCCCTTAAGGGTCCAAAGTGCAAAATGGTTGTGAACTTCAGCATGCTATTAATCGGACACCATGATGCTTAGAAACTTCTCGTCTAATCCTATGGGATCACATTGAGCCTATCTACAATAACCTCTCTCGGTTTTTTCTATCTCAGAGACATTTTCCTGTGTTGGTGAATTTTCACTTGGGGAAAAAGCTATCAAATGCAAGTACTTGAAAGTTGCAAAGTGGTGCAACTTTCGTTCTGCAGCTCATGTGACCAAAAAAAATGTTCCACCACATTTGAATAGGTATTTTTACGCTAGGAATGGTCCTCTTTCGCACCTAAACATGCGAAATCGCTCTGAGCTACGTTCAACCAGATCGATCCCTTAAGGGTCCAAAGTGCAAAATGGCTGCGAAATTCAGCATGCTATTACTCGGACATCATGATGCTTAGAAAATTCTCATCTGATCCTATGGGATCATATTGGGCCCCTCTACAATAACCTTGCTCGGTTTTTTCTATCTCGGAGGCTTTTTCCTATGGTGGAAAATTTTCACTCGAGGAAAAAGTTGTCAAATGCAAGTAGTTGAAAGGTGCAACTTTCGTTCTGCAGCTTGTGTGACCAAACAAACTGTTCCAACGCATCCAAATAGGTATGTTTACACTATGCATGGTCCTCTTTTGCACCTAAACATGCTGAATTGCTCCGAGCTACGTTCAACCGGCTCAATTCCTTAAGGGTCCAAAGTGCAAAATGGCTGCGAACTTCAGTATGCTATTACTCGAACACCGTGATGCTTAGATACTTCTCATCTAATCCTATGGGATCATGCTAGGCCCCTCTACAATAATCTTGCTCAGTTTTTTCTATCTTAGAGGATTTTTCCTATGGTGGTGAATTTTCACTCGAGGAAAAAGTTGTCAAATGCAAGTAGTTGAAAGTTGCAAAGTGGTGCAACTTTCATTTTGTAGCTCATGTGACCAAACAAACTATTCCAATGCATCTGAATAGGTATTTTTATGCTAGGCATGGTCATCTTTCACACCTAAACACGCGGAATCGCTCCGAGCTACGTTCAACTGGATCGATCCCTTAAGGGTCCAAAGTGCAAAATGGCTGCGAACTTCAACATGCTATTACTCGGACACCGTGATGCTTAGAAACTTCTCATATGATCCTATGGTATCATGTTGGGCCCCTCTACAATAACTTGCTCGATTTTTGCTATCTCGAAGGATTTTTCCTATGGTGGCGAATTTTCACTCGAGGAAAAAATTGTCAAATGCAAGTAGTTGAAAGTCGCAAAGTGGTGCAACTTTCATTCTGCAGCTTGTGTGACCAAACAAACTATTCCAATGCATCCAAATAGGTATATTTACACTAGGCATGGTCCTCTTTTGCACCTAAACACACGGAATTGCTTCGAGCTATGTTCAACCGGATCGATCCCTTAAGGGTCCAAAGTGCAAAATGGATGCGAACTTCATCATGCTATTAATCAAACATCGTGATGCTTAGAAACTTCTCGTCTGATCCTATGGGATCATGTTTGACCCCTATACAATAAGCTCTCTCATTTTTTTCTATCTCAGAGGCATTTTCCTGTGCTGGCGAATTTTCATTCGGGGAAAAAGTTGTCAAATGCAAGTAGCTGAAAGTTGCAAAGTGGTGCAACTTTCGTTCTATAGCTCGTGTGACCAAACGAACTGTTCCAACACATCTGAATAGGTATGTTTATGCTAGGCATGGTCCTCTTTTGCACCCAAATATGTGGAATTGCTCTGAGCTTACTATTATTCTTTGATAGAATTTTTCCAAGCATCCATAGCTTGTTTGAAAGCACCTATTTTAGGCTTTTAGCTATAGCAGCAAGGCAGTGAACTGTTTGATAAAATTACTTGGTAGAAATGTATGAAAAATGTCATAGCATAGACAAGGTATTGAACTATTTGAGAAAATGCCTCAAAGAAATTCCATCTCATGGTGATGGAATGCCATGACAATCCATAGCCATAGGCATTCGTCATGGCATTCCATCACCATGAGACCACATTTCTTCGAGGCATTTTTTCAAGTAGTTCACTACCTTGTCTATGCTATTTCTTACTATTATGCTTCAATAGATTTTTTCCAAGCATCCATAGCTTGTTCGAAAGCACTTGTTTTAGGATTGTAGCCTGTGGATGCTAAAATCTGCAAACGAAGATCATCTCAAACAATTTCATGTTGTTAGCATGAAAAGTTAGTTTAAAACAACAAATTTAACATCCCTATGAGATACTTAATCATGTCTAAATATGCAACTAATGAGCATAAAAACAAGTTAAACTAGAAGCATATAAAAGGAAACACGATTAAACCTTCATCCCATAGTGGATTGGTGCCACCATTGTTGTGTAGTAAGCAGCCCTTTCCCAATCCTTGAACAAGCTAAATGATAGTATGAGTAAGATTAATTCTCCAATGAAGAGAATAACCTTGCATGAAGATGTGGAATGTTGAGATGAATTTGAATATATTGAGTATACTTAAAACTGTTTGTGGATGAAATGAAGTATAGTATACTTGCTTGAATTGTGGATGGTCGAATTTTGAGTATAATAAGTTTACTCAAAATTGTGGATGGATAATGAGGAGAAAAGCCTCCAATTTATAGATTTCCAAATTGGAAAAGAGAGTAAAATAGAGCAATGTGGGATCATTCAACATCCAGTGGCCAAGTGCCACTTGTCAACATGTGAATGGCTAAAGGTTGTGCACATTTTGGCCAAAGTGCCAATAAATGCAATTAGGTGGCATTTCAAATTTGAGAAATGACATGTGAGAGGGAAAAAGGAATGAAATAAATGCCACTTGGCTCAATGCACAAGGACATGTAAGAGGAATAAATGTCTTGTTGGAAGGACCAAGTCCACTTGACCTTTTTTTTGAATTAAAATTGAGAGAATATTCCCTTTTGATGCTTTGTGAGGGAAAATAGAAGAATTAATAAATCAAAGTAATTGATTTATTGTGCAAGTTGCATTCTCTAGAGAATTTTAGTGATAAGGATTAACTTAATCAAGGATTTGATTAATTTAATGAGGAATTAGGAGATGTGACAATTTAGACTTAAATTTATGAATTGATTTAAATCAAATTGAGAGGAAATGATTTAATTAAATAAATGATTTGATTTATTTAATGAAGAAGGAATGTGTTAGATTAAATCAAATAAGGTTTTAATTTATTTAATTTAATGAGGAGACTTTAGAGATTTTAATCAAATAAAATGATTTATTTAATTAAATAGCAATGTAAGGTTAATTAAATTAAATCGATTAATTTAATCAAAGGAGGTGATAGACTTAATTAGATAAATGATGATTCATTAGATTAAGGGATAGAATTATGATGAAATGTTGAGGATTTGATCTGAGAGGAAATGTTGTCAGTAATCGGGATCAGGTGTGCCAAAATGAACTTGTACATTTTCCATGTCTATATTTTTTCCCTCTTTGAAGCAATGTACTTGTTGCATTGATTCAAAGAATAGTTGTTGTAATCAAAGTTCAAAATTTCATCGATTTTTAGATGCCCCACTATTGCCTCAGCAGAAGGATTACACTGGTATACTGCCCCCTCGAGAGATCGAGTGAAAATGTATGATTTTTCGATCGAGATTTTGATAAAATGCGAGAGGAGTGGTTCTATTGATCAGAGGACGTAAGATAATTCTTTGATGTAGACAATTCTATATAGACAGTCATCGGCCATGGGTAGCCTCGTGTATATTTTGATATGACACACTAATTTTAGATAGAAATGCTAGTAGAAATAGAAGAATAAGAAGAATAAGATGGATGGAAGGAAGATCCACACAAGTTCACATTATTACCGATCGTGATGATGATATTGCTTACCAGGAGTTGGGATTTTCAAAGGGCCAATTGCTTTATGTTTGATAACACACATAGGTACGAGGCATCAAGGTATAAAGGACCAGGATGGCATTGTACCTAGTGTGATGGATTTTGACTTGATAATCAGATAGGAATATTCTTTATCACACTTAGCATACATCCTTCGTTCAGGATATAGTTCAGACATTTTAAATATCTCGGGCCAAAACACAAGAAAGCAAGCTTTCCTATGTGGTCAACAAGATACCCAAAATATCTTCCCTACAAATTGAACAAAACATGCACAACTAAGTTATTTTACAAATGTATCCCACAAGCATAGCAGATAAAAAAAGATAATGATCATTGCCCCATTCCTTTCTCTCTAAACCAGTTTTGTTTAGGCATCATGGAGAGGTCCTTGGAATGAGTGTAACATAAGATAAGTCTAAAAGACCAAGATAAAGTAAACAAACAAGCTAATGTTCTTCGTACTGCTAGCCAAGACTAACTACTGTGAGGAGTACCTGATGCTTATGTCCATCGCAGGAAAGCTTCATCCTAGGACATGTAGTGATCAGGGTTTGATGGGATTGATTGGGTGATAAGCTATTGATACTCCGAGGTGACTAACTTGCTTGCTTGCTGCTCTAGACTTGAGACTTTGACAATTAAGCGTTCACTTTGGAACCTGCTAGACTTGCTTCTGATTGACTCACCAAAGGGTGAAGGCGACGACTGACTTTATTATGAGTGTGACGCTCACAGGTGAAAGAAAAATGAAATGGATGCACCATTTTTGGTTTTTTCAAATGTTTTGAGGCTGTTTTTGGTATTTTCAAGATTTACAACAAATAGATTAACTTAAAGACCTATCCTAGGGGTCTCGGGAGTTGATCCATAGATTAGCCTTGCCTACGTTATATACGTAGAGACCACATAGTTCAACTGATGACAGACTTGACTTGATGATAAGATAGACAAATGGATTGCCATTTTATTGCTTTAAAGAACTGACTTAAGATGCAGACTAGATGGGCAAACAGATTGCCCATGCAATAGACACCTAAGGACTGACTCTATTGTCTCGGGGGATGATCAAAGATCAACCTTGCCTATGTTCAAGCTCAGAGACAACGTAGTTCGACAAGGTGACAAACCAACAAGACTCAATGATGAACTTTTTTTCTTTTTTTTTAAGATTTTCTGATATTTCGACATGTTTTTGGATTTTTGATGATTTGGATGTTTTTGATTTTTTAATTTTTTGAATGTTTTTGAGTTTTTTGATGAATTTGAAGAAGATCACGAGAATATACATGAATCTGATCCGATGCTGATACAGGAACATGCCCCCAGCATGGTGTGATAGACTACTTTGATAAAGGCATGATAGACTGACCTTAGGAATACGCCAAGTAGTACTATGATGGACTATGATATGGACACTAGCTCAGGCTATGGTACGGATGCGAGTGGATGAGTGGAAAGTGATGGAATGAATGAGTCATGCAAATCTTGGTAGATGGGGAAGGTGCTTTATTTACACTTGGCACCTGTTTGCCAGGTTTTCACCAAAGTACTTGCCCAAAGCACCATCGAAGTGGTTTTCACTAGAGGACAATTTTTTTCTTTCTTTTTTGTTTTCAATCCTTTTCTGATTTTTTTTTGGATTTTTGTATTTTTGTATTTTTTTTGTTGTTGCCAAGATGCCTGTTTGCCAGGTTTTCATCAAGGTAACCATTTTTTCAGGACATTTTCTGATTGTTTTTGTATTTTCTAGCTCTATACCTTGCAAGATTTAGGCATAAAACTTTTTCAGATGTGAACTGTTCATGGGCTCTTGCAGGGGCTCACCTTCTGGTGTCGACAACTGATATGCCCCTGATTTGTAGCTTGCAGTGATGATAAAGGGTCCCAACCAGTTGGGCTCAAACTTTTCCTTTGTATCTGGATTTGGCATGTTCTTTTGGTTTTCTTTCAGCACAAGGTCACCAACTTGGAAAGTGCGTTGTCTAATCTTCTTGTTGTAGCTCCTTTTTAGGCGATTCTGGTACACTTGTAGATGATTAAGGGCATCCATGTGCCTTTCATCTAGTAATTCCAGCTCATTGAGTCTTGTGACCCTGTATTCCTCATCTGTTATGAGGTTTTGCAGTGATATCCTCAGTGACGGGAGCTCGATCTCAATGGGGAGGATGGCTTCTGAGCCGTAGACCAATGAGAATGGGGTGGTGTTTGTTGGCGTGTGGATGCTAGTGTGGTAGGCCCATAAGGTAGGATTTAGCTATAGATGTCAGTCACGACCAAAGTCATTGACTGTTTTCTTGAGGATTTTCAAAATGGTTTTATTTGTAGCTTCTGCTTGGCCATTGCATTGTGAATAGTATGGAGTGGAAAAACGGTGTTGGATTTTAAATTTTTCACACAAATCACGGACATCCTGATTTTTGAAGGGCATCCCATTATCAGAGATAATGGATTGGGGAACACCGTATCAAAAAATGAGGTAATTCAGGATGAACTTGGATATTTATTTTCCCGTGATGTAGGTCATGGGAATTGCTTCGACCCACTTTGTGAAATATTCAGTGGTGGTGATAATGAACTTATGGCCATTGGATGAGGTGGGTGATATTTTACTAGTAAGATCGAGCCCCCATTGTGAAAAGGGCCAAGGTGTAACAATGGGATGTAGTTCTTGAGCTGGTGCATGAATAAGGTCTCCATGCTGTTGACATTGTAGGCATTTCCTGACAAAGTTGTGTGCCTCTCTTTCCATCATTGGCTAGTAGTACCTTGTTCTCAGCAACTTTTTAGCCAAGGTCATACCACTTGAGTGTGAACCACATGTGCCATTGTGTACCTTAGTTAGAGCAGTCAAGGCTTCCTCGGGTTTTAAACAACATAGCAAGGTTTCGTCGGTACTCCTATGGAAGAGGGTCTCTCCTAGGATGACGAATCATGAAGTTCTTTTGATAAAAGTGCGTTTTAGGTTCGAAATGATGTCAGTGGGGAGGATTCCTAAATTTAGGTAGGTGTATATATCATGATACCAAAGATCGTCAGGACCAATGAGTTCACACGCATATTCTGACTCTGGTACCTCGAATGTAGGTACGAGAAGCTGCTCTACAAGGAATTCATGTTTTGAGATGTTACGAGGGATGTCCATTAAGGATCCAATTGTCACCATTGCATCGGTCGCTCTGTTGTTTGTCCTTGGTATCTACTCAAAGGTAATGTCAATGAAAGATTCCTTGAGGCTTTCTACCACCTTCTTGTATGGTGCGAGTTTATCATCCTTCATTTGGTGTTCACCGTTGACTTGGTTGATGATAAGTTGCGAGTCCCCATAGACTTTTAGTGCCATGATTCGCCACTATGTTGCAATCTTGAGGCCTATGGTCAAAGCCTCGTATTCTGCAATATTGTTAGTACAAGGGAATGCCAGCTTGTATGATCTAGGTATGCAGTCTCCTTGCGGCGTGATGAAGAACATGCCAGCTCTTGATCCATGTTGTGTGTGAGAGCCATCAAAGTATAACTTGCAGTGGTTTGCTGCACCAAGGTTAAAAAGGGACTCATTTAGGAATTCTGATATGAGTGGGTTGTCTATGTAGAGGGGAGCTTTTTCCAGTTGATCCGCAATGACTTGTCCTTTTATGGCTTTTCATTCTACATACTCGATATCATGTTCAAATAATATCATTACCCACTTAGCCATTCTACCTATAAGCGCTGCTTTTGACAATAGGTATTTTAGAGGGTCTATTTTGGAAATCAATTTGGTTTTGTGCGCTAGCATGTAGTGTCTAAATTTCTGAGCCGCAAATACCAGTGCTAGGCAAGCTTTTTCTATTGACGTGTAATTGAGCTCATGTCCCACCATTGTTCTGCTGATGTAGTAGATAGCCCGCTTGGTTCACTTTTCATCATGTTAGGCTAAAAGGGCCCCCAGGGTGGTTGTTGTTGCTGAGATGTATAGGATTAATGATTTCCCCATAATTGGTGGCATCAATACAGGTGGTGTAAGTAGATATTCTTTTATTTTGCTAAATGCTTGCTCGCATTTGTCATCCCATCTGAAAGCTACTCCCTTGTGAAGTAGGTGTGAATAGGCAATCTGTTTATTTGCCAGTTGTGCTATGAATCTCCGGATGGACTAGAGTCTACCTTGCAATCCTCTTAGTTGTTTTAACGTTCTTGGTGCTTCCATTTCAAGGATTGCTTTTATCTTTGTAGGGTCCACCTCTATTCCTCTCATTGAAAGTATGTATCCTAGCACTTTTCCTGATTGTACCCCAAAGACACACTTCTTCGGGTTGAGTCTAACCTTATATTGTTTGAGCCTATTAAAGATAACACTTAGAGTTGCTATATGGTCTTGTCTCTTCTTTGATTTAGCCAGTATGTCATCTACATAATCTTCGACTGTTTTATGGATCATGTCCTGGAAGATTAATGTCATGGCTCTTTGGTATGTAGCTCATGCATTTTTCAACCCAAATGGCATTACATTCCAGCAGTAAGTGCCCCAAGGACATGTGAATGCTGTCTTGTGTTGGTCTTCTTTTGCGATCATTATCTGATTGTATGCCGAGAAGCCATCCATTAGGGAGAGCATCTCATGTCCGGCCATCATATCCACTATCATGTCAAAGTTGGGTAGTGGAAAGTCATCCTTGGGACATGCTTTGTTTAGGTCTCTGAAATCAGTGAAAATGCGGATGCCTCCTTTTGGTTTTGAGACTGGTATGAGATTTGATACCCATTCTAGATAGTCGATTGGGCGTATGAAGCCAACATCCAAAAGTTTTTGTAGCTCAATCTTTACAAGCAAGGCTATTTGTGGGTGCATGTTCCTTATTTTTTGTCTGACTGGTTTTGCTTCGGGGTAAACAACCAAATGATGAACTACTACTTCAGGGTCCAAGCCTAGCATGTCTGCATAGGTCCATGCAAAATTCACCTTTCTTTCCTTTAGGAATGCTGCCAATAGTTCTTGTTCTTCTTCTAGGAGGGATTCTGCGTAGAAGGTGATTTGTGGCTCTGTTTCTGTTCCCAGGTTGACAGGGTTGCACTATTCTGCCAATACTGCTGACTTCTCCTGGTGTAGAGTAGTAGGGGGGAGATTGAATCCTTCATCCTCTGGCACCTCGGAGAGGTTTTTTCCATCGGATGCGTCCTTTATTTTTACTATTTTATGGTTAGAGAGTGCCACAGTGTGGTTTTCACTCAATAACTCTGAGCTTATTCTCGATCTTTTTCTTTTGCGATTGAAGGACTCAATCGTCTCCCCATAGTATGCTTGTGTGTCTAGTGTGATGTTGAATCCTACCTTATGATCTCCACATGGGATTGTATCCCTTAGTCCCATGAATTCCAAGAGAGCCTCATCATTTTCGAACGAGTCTAGAATTGGTGGTCCCCGTTGGTCGTGATCGATGAGTTGGGGGTACACTAAGTGGATTTGGTGGGTTCATTGGATTGGCTCAGTGGGTGAGACACTAATCATCAGTAGGGTGGAATCTTCAAAAAGCCTAGGGAGACTCGCTATGGTATCCTCGTCATCACTACTAGCACATACATTGGTAACGTCAAAGGTGTAATTGTCGATTGGGATCCCTAAGCAAACATGTGGTCTAGGGATTGTTGTTGTTACCTGAGGAGAGGACCAGACTACTCTTCTATGCTTACCTCTGCCACGTACGGTTATACTCGGAGGAGTATAGCTGAGGCCAATGTTTCACATCCTTCTTTCCACCATGATGGGCTCCAACCATCCATCATTGTTTCTTCCTAGGCTTTCATTCCTATTATAGCCCATGCCGAACATCATTTGTAAGCCTCTGTTTGTTTCCTCCATGGGTAGGGTGGGAGTGGGTCTTTCATCTTGGTATAGGGTGTTTGTGATGTCCTCCTTGTCCACATTCTCCTGACTGAGATCCCCCCAAATGTGAAATCCAGAGGGTTCCGTTCTAGTGCGGTCAGGTGTTTGAATCAATTGTGGTTGCCCATGTGACCTAGGAGATTGTGGTAACTCTCCTACAACAAAAGCATTTCTCTTCATTCTATAATCACCGCATCCATTGTCCTGTATCATGTTTTTGATCTCGGATATGTCGGGGATGGCGGGTGTCTCTGTCATAGAAGTGGAGGCGAGATTAGCTGGGCCTATGTATGAAGTGGATGGTCCTTCATCATTTTTAGGTACTTGAGGGATCTTGTAAAACTTGGCTTCCAATTTTTTGCAATAGGCGAAAGGTTCGGGATCCCCATGTATAGTAACCTCTTCATTTTGATACGAGAACTTAATGCATTGGTGATAGGTTGAGGCCACTGCCTTCATTCCATGTATCCATGGGCGTCCCAGGAGGATGTTGTATGGTAGATCAGTCAAGAACTTGACAGGTTGTTTCCATGGTTGCTGGCCCCACTTGGATGGGGATCTTGATAGTGCCCTGAGACACTCTTTCCTGGTCATCGTATGCTCTTATCGTGATGCTTTTGTTCTTATTGATGGAATCCTCGGAAAACCCAATTTTTTATGAGTTTTAGCAAACAAATATTAAGACTTGCACCACCATCTACCAGGACTCTCTTGACTTTCTTTTTATGGATTAGGACTTGGAGGTGGAGTGCGCGGTTATGAGATGGCTGTGGGGGGAAATATTGGTCAGAAAATGTGATGAGATTTGGGGTAACAATGTTACCCACCATAGCCTAAAATTGCTCTATGTCGAGGGTGGCAGCAATGGTAGACACAGCTAATGCTTCATCTAGGATTTTTCTATGGGCGGCGGAGATTTTTAGTAATTCCATGATGGAAATTTGCACGGGTGTTCTTTTCAACTGGTCAATTACATTGTAATCATAGGGGACAGCCTTTGTGTTGGTAATGGGGGTCTTAGCAGGTGCCCCAGCAATGGTAACCTTTCCGCCTTGTGTGGTGACTCCACAGTCATTGTTGGCTCCCGTGATATTTATGATAGTAACCATCTCGTCGACACATCCGACTATCTCCTCGTACACTAGATTAGCACTAGCATACTTTTGTTTACCCTTGTTATTCCCTTGGTTATTTCCCTAATTATGATTCGACATCGGATTCGTGTAGATTTTCAAGTCTTGTTTTCTGGCTGGCTGCTCGATGTTGATGACCTTATCCTCGATGAGGTCTTGGATGATATTCTTGAGTCTCATGCAGTTGGTGGTGGTGTGTCCTTTGACTTTGTGAAAGTCACACAGGAGATTCTCATTGTACCATGGTGGTTTGGTCATGGGCTCCATGTATTGTTCGGAGTTAGAGATCTTGATTAGGTTCTCCTTGACCAGTTTCTTCATGACAAACTCAATCGATTCGCCAAGGGCTGTGAACTTCCTCTTGGGGGGAAACTTGTTGCGGGGAGGTGGTCCTCCTTGATTACCCACATTGCTGACTTGATTGGTAGAAGGTGGTTGTGACTATGCTACTACCGCATTAGTCTGCACATTATTGTGATTATGATTTTGCGGTTGATGATGGTTTTGGATATTTTGCTTAGGAGCACTGATGACTACTTTAGCATCGACTACACCGTTGTTCGTGATATTTTTGTTCCTCGACCAGGTTCGAGGTTTATCATTGTAGTTGTTAAAATGGCAGTTATCCTATGGTGGAGTGAATGTTGGTGCACCTCCTCACGTAGTAAGGGCTCTTTTGATGTTGAGCGCCTTTGGAATTAGTTGATCATAAGATGTGATGCACTACATTTTTAGGTAGAATGCCAAGTTTTCATCTAGATTGGCTATGATGGTGCAAACTTGTTGTTCCTCTAGCATGGTAGACTTGCTCTGATTGGCCCTGGATTGCCATCTTTGCAAGAAGGATGTGAATATCTCTCCTTTTCTTTGTTTGAGTGCAGATAGTTCTTCTAAACTGACATCCGTACCCATATTAAAAGTGTAATTTTTAAGGAAAGCCTCCACTATTTCCTCGAATGTTTTAATGCCCGTGGGTAGGCGAGAAAACCATTCCATAGCTAGACCAGTCAGGCTTCGGGGGAAGAGCTGCATTAGATACATGTCATCATATGCGACCTCCATGCAGTGCACCTGAAATTCCCTAACGTGGTTTTCAGGGTTGCCCGTTCCATTGTATTTATCAAATTTGGGGATCTTGAATCCCTTTGGGAATGATACCATGGTGAGACTTCTATCGAACAGATAAGGGCACAAGTTGCCTGGTGTCCTTGTGGTTTTTCCTGCTTGCGAGTCCAACACCTGCTGCGAGAGCAATTTGATCTGTGTTGCGATATCCTTGCTTGGATTGGGAGGTGGGATGAATGAGTGGTGAGGTGTTGGAGGTGTTTGATGGGTGGGGAGAGTACTGGTGGGCATTTGCTGCAAGCTAGGCTGTGCGTTTAAGGCTTGTTGGTAAGCCTGCATTTGTGCCAACAAGGCCTGTTGTTGATCTTGCTGTTGTTGTTCCAATCGCGCTTGTTGTTGGTACATCTGCTATTGTTCCCATGAAGCCTACTGTTGGTCAAGTTGTTGTTGAGCTAGTAACGCTTGTTGTTGGTCTAGCTTCTGTTGCACCAACAATGCTTGTTGTTGGTCAAGCTGCTATTGTGCCAATAAAGCTTGTTGTTTAGCTTGATGTTGTGCCTAAAAGTCTTGCAGGGCTTGTTGGTAGGCTTGTAGATGGATTTCTTGCAATTGCGCTTGGTATTGAGCTTGTGCCTGTTGTTGGGCTTGAGCTTGACCTTGTCCTTGTGCTTGGGCTTGAGCTTGCGCTTGGGCTTGGGCTTGAGCTTGCACTTGCGCTTGAGCTTGAGCTTGTGCTTGGGCTTGGGCTTGAGTTTGAGCTTGGGCTTGGGCTTGAGCTTGAGCTTGGGCTTGCTACTTTTGCTATAGTACTCTTTGTTGGTTTGCCTTTTGGAAGGTTTGGATTAGAGTGGTGAATGAATTTGTTGTGTTGGCTTTTGGTGGGATTGGTGGTGGAGCAGGAATCATGCCAATTGTCATGGTGGGTGGAGGAATTGTGGTGGCGATTGTGATTTGGGTTATCCAGGGGGTGTTTGAGATGATTGGTCCTTAAGGAGGCATGCTTTGGGAGACTTGAGGACCAATAGATGCATTAACCATGGTGACAGGAATATTTGCAATTTGTTGTGAGGATATGGGCAAAAGAAGTGGGTTCAAAGTGGTTGTCAGATTACTTGGATTAGCAAAAATTTCGATGGGAAAAGGTGGAAGACCTATTCCAAGAGGTGATGCAGATGCGAACGGAAGTGGGGGAAGGGATGATGCACCTATTTGGAAAGAGAAAGGATTGATAGCTTCCATCATTCCAAGCAAGCCAACTTCCTCATGCGGTGGGGCAGTTGGTATATTCGATTGATAGGCTGGTGTGGCGTGAAATGAGGATGAACCAGCGGGGTTATGAAATGGGAGCGGGACGTATGGGTGAGATGGGTTTTCCGGAATAGATGTAGCCGGTGTGGGGGTGATGATTGCTTCTTTATTAGCCACAAGGAGGTGTTTTTGCAATTCCTAGAACATGGCACTCCCCTTATTCACATTCGGGGAGATTGGTGTGATGATTGATGTGGTGCAAGGTACTTCCTGGTTGATGTTGGACAATGGGGATGCATCTGTACTAGTGCTTGTGTTAAGGTTGGGAGGGGGCATGACCCCTCCTCTTGCTATCGTATTTAGGTATTTGAACATAGCACTAAAAATCTTGTGGTTCTCTATATTTTGAACCATTTCCATGATTTCATTTGGTGTCATCCCCATGTCTTCATTTGTGCTATCCTCTTGATGACTCTCCTCTTGAAGATTTTGTGATGATAAGGGAGAGTTGCTTGGGGGATTGCTTGATTCTGCTAGGTTCACTTTGGTGTTTAGATGACTCATGTCCATAGAAGTTGATATTTCTCTGATATTCTCCATGTCCTTCTTGTATTGAGATCTTGTTTGGACCATAAAAAATAGGGATTTGTTCGATCCTAATCCTTTAGGTTGAAAAAGAGAAGAACTAGGGAAGCTAAAAGATCAAAGATGGTGATAATGGTGATGGGTTAAACAGATGGGATGAGTGAGTGAAACCTTTTTGAATTTTTT
Organism: Sequoiadendron giganteum; assembly: GCA_007115665.2. Classification (NCBI taxonomy): domain Eukaryota; kingdom Viridiplantae; phylum Streptophyta; class Pinopsida; order Cupressales; family Cupressaceae; genus Sequoiadendron; species Sequoiadendron giganteum. Next base: position 73,283,974 of record CM021108.1, read on the forward strand.
TTTGAAGGTATGTGCTAAACTTGTAAGGGCTTTTGATTTGATTTGATTGTGATAATTTGATTAGATGCATTAAGTCAAACAAGATTTTTGTGAAGTTGTTTTCCCTAGGAAGTTGTGTTATTCTAAGGGAACTTGCACAAATGGATGAATTGACAAAGTGTGTTATGCCAATGTGTTGGAGAACTAATAGACTTTAAGAAGTTGTGTTATCTCAAAGAAAATTTGTTCAATGATTTGAGACTAAGTTGGCTAAGTGTGTTAAGCCAAGGTATGATGACGTTGATTTAGCCCTCTAAGTTTAGCGTGATGATTGATTCTAGAGTTCTCAAAAAAGGTTTGATGATGAAATGAGATTTAGTTGATGGAGGAATGCATGAGAATGACAGATTTGATCTTGAACCTTAACCTAGATGTGACTCTCTCTACAAAACCTCGGTATTGAAGAACATGCTAGACTTCCTATGGGAGAAACGCAAACCTTTGAAAAAGTTCAGGATTTTGTTGACAATAAAATGTATACAATGCGGGATTGTTCCTTGAGGCCTTTTTGTAGAAATTGTATACAAGTCTCTCCCTTACTTCAAGGAGCATCTCAAGGCATTGCTCACAGATTTTTAGACTCACTTTCTTGAACTTTGGCTTTGGGATTTTAATCTTGCGGGAAATCATTGGAAACAATGCATGTGAAGTTCAATTTATCTCTTTATCTTGGTTAAATGAGGTTCTTTTTATCCAAGACACTTGCTTGCTTAGGTTTTCAAATTGTATGTCTAGTGTCCCATTCTCTTTCTCATCCCACAAGGTCCTTTGTGTGGAAATCGAGGAAAATAGGGCAAAAGTTCCCTATGTTTATCCTTATTGGAAACAAATGATGGTAGAACTTGTACACTTAGAAACCTCTAGGAATGTGATTCCTAGGGAAAGCAAGAGTGGGTAAGTTCGTCAATGGGTATTTGTTTCCCACAAGGTGTTTGAAATTTCAAGGTTTTTTGTGTATGTTCATTTTTCAAATGTTTTGAAGATCAAACAATGTGTTCTTTCCAAGCACTTTTACACTCCTAGGTTGATGAGGCAATACCTTGTTGGGTTCCCACTTGGATAAATCCAGCTATGCATATCTTGTGCAAATGGCTAAATGCTTGATCACACTGGCTCCCCTCCACGACACTCACTTATTCGGGTCAGCCAAGCATTAGTACCCATGAATCTCCCATGGCATACTTTCCATTTCCACAACAAGACCACATGTTACGTGGGGCGGCTTCAAAGGACATGACCTTTTGCACCAACAAGATAGACAAGGTTTTGGCCTTTTTCTAAACAAAGGGTTCTAATTCAGGCATTTTGTTCGTGGAGGATTATCCAACATCGACAAGAGTCCATTGCTGTCCATCTCGTCAGAATAATCCTCGTGATATTGGCCTTTGTTCCAATATCCACACTTATATCCCAGGTGGAAGTCGCTTGGCTTTAGCGTGTTCTCGGTTGGGTCATTCCCTTGGGTGAGTACTTTTTCCCACAAGGCAGGCCCTCTAAGTTAACAAAAGCGAGCTAACATATCCCGTCGTTCACACAACCCTTGTTGAAAAACAAAGGGGAGAACCTCTGCAATATATCGTGCTCACACTCGCATGTTTTGTTCAATTTTAAAATGCCCAAATTTAAGTGTGGAGGCAATATTGTTGACAAGTTAATATCACTAAAATGCTTTTGATTCTCAAGATCACTATAAAGCGCGAGAGAAGCCCATACGCATTTTAATGATATTAATTTGTTAAAAATTTTGCAAAACATAAAAGACACATGTTCAATTTTAACCTTCAAAGCAATGATGAGTTCATTTTAGAAGCACCAAGATTAAATGTGAAGTTTGCCTTGTTCAATTTTAAGTCCAAATTGAAATCTAGTATATTTCTAAGGTTCAATTTTAACCAAAAGATGAAGTCAAAATGGTTAATTTTAAGCCCCAAAAATAGATGTGGGATGTTCTAAAACTAAAATAAAGATCTAGCTCAACAAGCATTAAAAAATGCTTTTGTTATTTTCTTTGATCTTGTTTTGTCTTGGCTTGACTCCAATGTTCAACCTTCAAGAGAACATTCAATGTTAATAAAAAATTTCACAAAAATCTCTCATGTAAAAAAAAAATTGCTATTTCTAATTTTTTTTTATTTATCCTCCTTTTAAAATGCAAAAAATTTCTTCCTCACTGTTCATTTCCCGAACTAAACCCCTCCTGTTATTTTACCACGGCCTGCGGCATCACGGTTGGCGGCTTAAAGGAAGTCTATGTGGTAGGCTTTATCGCATTATCACTGACAGCCAGGTGGACAACTGCGATAACGTGGTGGCAGGTAATGGTTACCGCACGACCGCTGGCAGTTAAGCGGTAGACCGTGGGGATGCAGTGATGGTCGAGGACAGATGATGAGGCGGTTACCACGCTAACACGGGTAAGGGAGGGGTAACCGGCGGTGACGAGGTGTGGCCAAGTGAAAAATAGAGTCACGATTAGCAAGTTTACCGTGGTATCGCGGAGGATCAAATGGTAAACCGCGGGATGGCGGTGATAGTTAACAGATAGGCAGCACATGGCTAACCGGACCACTGTGATCGAGGAAAATTATCCAATGGTAACACAATGAGCACCGCTCTACCACAGATGGAAGGGATGAGGTGGTGGTAATGCAGTTAACACCGCTCTACCGCGAACAGATACAGACGAGGTGGCGGCTAAGCGGTAAAGAGACGACAGATGACGAAGGAAGTGGAAACAATAGTGATACCATGGGTGGTGGCAGAGTATGTTGTGGTATAGTGGTGGATACCACGGTACCGTGAACAGTGAGGATTATAGGAGCAGTGAAGCGGTAAGAGATGGGAACGAAGGTTGGGAAAGACTCCCGACATCGCTATACCGCGATTGAACGGACTGAGAGGCACGGTAGCGCGGGAGATGGCTGGATTTGACTGCGTGGAAAAAAAAATGCCAGGAAAAGCACGGGAGAAGGAGAAATCTGCAGCAAAAAGCTCGTTTGATTTATGATTTGATTACTTGAGATTAATTTCTTTCAATATACACAAACAGTAAGCATTTGTTAAGGAACAAATCAAGACTTGTATTCTATAAAGGAAAATTTAACCATAAATAACAACAAGCACTATTGTTAAAAGAATAATTTACACTTCTATGCCAACGTATTTTCCTGCAACAAGATACAAGTGAGATTGTAAAAACGAAATCAAAAATAAAAGCCCTCCTTCTAGTGCCAGAATGTGGATGCTAAAATCTGTAAACGAAGATCATCTCAAACAATTTCATGTTGTTAGCATGAAAAGTTAGTTTAAAACAACAATTTTAACATCCCTATGAGATACTTAATCATGTCTAAATATGCAACTAATGAGCATAAAAACAAGTTAAACTAGAAGCATATAAAAGGAAATACAATTAAACCTTCATCCCATAGTGGATTGGTGCCACCATTGTTGTGTAGTAAGCAGCCCTTTCCCAATCCTTGAACAAGCTAAATGATAGTATGAGTAAGATTAATTCTCCAATGAAGAGAATAACCTTTCATGAAGATGTGGAATGTTGAGATGAATTTGAATATATTGAGTATACTTAAAACTGTTTGTGGATGAAATGAAGTATAGTATACTTGCTTGAATTGTGGATGGATAATGAGGAGAAAAGCCTCCAATTTATAGATTTCCAAACTAGAAAAGAGAGTAAAATAGAGCAATGTGGGATCATTCAACATCCAGTGGCCAAGTGCCACTTATCAACATGTGAATGGCTAAAGGTTGTGCACATTTTGGCCAAAGTGCCAATAAATGCAATTAGGTGGCATTTCAAATTTGAGAAATGATATGTGAGAGGGAAAAAGGAATGAAATAAATGCCACTTGGCTCAATGCACAAGGACATGTAAGAGGAATAAATGCCTTGTTGGAAGGACCAAGTCCACTTGACCTTTTTTTTGAATTAAAATTGAGAGAATATTCCCTTTTGATGCTTTGTGAGGGAAAATAGAAGAATTAATAAATCAAAGTAATTGATTTATTGTGCAAGTTGTATTCTCTAGAGAATTTTAGTGATAAGGATTAACTTAATCAAGGATTTGATTAATTTAATGAGGAATTAGGAGATGTGACAATTTAGACTTAAATTTATGAATTGATTTAAATCAAATTGAGAGAAAATGATTTAATTAAATAAATGATTTGATTTATTTAATGAAGAAGGAATGTGTTAGATTAAATCAAATAAGGTTTTAATTTATTTAATTTAATGAGGAGACATTAGAGATTTTAATCAAATAAAATGATTTATTTAATTAAACAGCAATGTAAGGTTAATTAAATTAAATCGATTAATTTAATCAAAGGAGGTGATAGACTTAATTAGATAAATGATGATTCATTAGATTAAGGGATAAAATTATGATGAAATGTTGAGGATTTGATCTGAGAGGAAACGTATCAGTAATCGGGATCAGGTGTGCCAAAACGAACTTGTACATTTTCCATGTCTACATAGCCATAGTAGCAAGGCAGTGAACTGTTTGACAAAATGCTTTGGTAGACATGTATGAAAAATGTGGTAGCATAAACAAGGTAGTGAATTATTTGAAAAAATGCCTTAAATAAATGCAGTCTCATGGTGGTTATTGTCATTGCATTCCATCACCATGAGACCGCATTTATTTGAGGCATTCTTTCAAACAATTCACTGCCTTGTCTATGGCTTGTAATGCCTTCAAAAGGCTAATTTGTCCAATTTGCATGTTCAAGCCAAAATGATGTGTCAAGGCCTTGTAATGGCTAATTTGAATGTAATCAAGTCATAAAATAAGTCACTAGGAGGTGAAAATATAAAAAATGCAAATAATACAATGTTGTTAAAAAGTAATCATGATGTAATTATGCAACAAGAGAGAGCATAAATCAAGGAAGATTAAGAGTTAAAAGGGTAGTTGCACCGATGAGAAGTTAGAAAAGGCAGTTGCTAAGAGGGAAAAATTTATAAAAGGCATTATAAGGCATGCAAAAAGGGAGCTGGTATAGTTCTTTTTATAGTGGGTTTGAGAGTCTAATAAAGCATTTCATCACTACTCCACCAACGTAGGCCAAGAATATTGGCGGAGTAGGTTAATGTTAGGGTGTTTTGAATGTTTTTTATGATTGTAGGTAAAGGGGAATGCAAGAATGCTCAGATGAATTGATTGTTACACACATAAATTGAAGGTTTCCACACAAAATTTGATGCTACAGTCATGCGTAATGAAGAAATAGAGTTTTCCATGGCTTGAAAAGGGTATAGATGATGTTTGCTCAAGGCATTGGAAGATATAGCACATTGGTAGAAGATGTGGAAGGTGATATTCCAGGAAACCCTTATTTTTCTTGCAAAGCCTATATTCAAGGGTTTTGATATTTAAATGTTTTAGTGGATCTAATAACTCTTGAAAATGATGGAATTCTGAGTTTGGAGATATGACAGAAGACTATTTGAGGAGTTTGGTTATTGATGCTCTGCATCATAGTGGTATCAGAGCATCAGGAAGTAGATCTACTTATTAGTTATGCAAAGTGAAGTAATGCTTTGACTTTGAAAGATGTGCAATGCAATGTAATCAACGACATGAATATAAACTACAAAAATCCATTTTTTACAATTCATTAGTTAAAATATTTATTGTATTTGCTCTCTATATTTCTACATGCTATGTAAATACCTTGAAATTGTATTTAAAAGGCTTAATAGTTCAGTTAGGTGGTATTTGCAAAATCAAGTTGTGAATAAATGGTAATTAAGAGAAAAATTGGCAAATTGCCATCTTAGAAGTCTAATAAAGGGTGGTTATGGTGGTTGATCGGCTCAAGGGGTAGTTGGAAGGTGGTATCAAGATATATTGTTGTAATACCCTAAGTTGAGGGTTGATTTTGTTCAGTTTCTGATAAGAAAATATACTTGAAAACGTTGATCACTGGTTTTCTTTGTTTTCCTGAATTTTCTTTGCCTTGCATAGACCCATACAAGTCTATCATGACTTGAGGCTTTGGATACTTGATTGCATATGTGTTTACTCTCTTTAAATCTTTTCTAAAGATTTAAATCCACCGTTGGTGTGTGTGGGATCAACAAATTTGGTTACTGCTTTGTTTTCTGTGTTAGGGGTTTTGAGGGCAACACCATGACACATTAGCTAATCCACCTACTATTCTAACCCTATTGCTTCGTGGATTGGCCTATACCATGATTATTTTTGTGTATGAATATTTTTGAGGCTAAGAGAATGAATAAACTCAGTGGGGTGTGAAGTTCTAATGTTGTTCAGGGGTGTTTCCACCATGAAAGTAAGGAACTCAAGTACTGAATCTGAGAAATAATGAAAGGAATGGGATTGTGAGTGTTTTTTAAGTTTGGGAAAAGGTATTGTGGGGTGTTTGGACCTTTGGAAGGATTGGGGGAGGTCTGAAGTTATGAGTTTCTTTAAAACCCTTGTTTTTGTGAAGGTTTAGGACGATTTGTGAGTAGAGGAATAGAACAAGTTCTTGGGGCTCTTAAAATTGGAGAATCCTGAGTTTGGTGAGCATCCCTAAGACTATTTAAAGTTTCCTTGGTTTGGAGGTGAGTTTGTGAGGGGGTTCCTTTGGAAATTAGGCCTAATTGTGAAGCCTAAAGTGAGGGAGGTGTATTGAAAGTTCATGTTGGTCCAAAAGATTTACTATTGGTTTTGGAATATGTTGTGTAACCCTAAAAAGGGTATCTTAATCCACCTTTAAATGGTCAGGTGTTTTGGAAATGTTGGGAGAAATTAGGCTTGGACCGGGTTTTGAGTTTGGTGCAGGAGCACCTACACCACATCATCAATTTTTTTTATTTGAATACATCAATAGGGAAATGTTAGTGTATTTAGTTTTATTTTGTCTAATAATCTTTGAGAGATCAAACATAATTCAAATAAAGGGTGTTTTGTGTCTTAGAAGTCAATTAGAAATCATATAAGTTGTAAAATGCTGACAAAGCAACTTTAACACAAACAAATGTAATTAAGGGACCAACTAATCCCAAGGCTCATTATGGGCATTGGGGAGAAGATGATTGTTGGAAAATTATTTAAAAATCCTTACCAAGGCTCTAATGAGAGAGTGGAAGAAGTTTTGTAACAATTTTACACAATAAACACCACAGTTTTGAGCAATTTTCTAGAAAAATACTATTTTCTTGATCTTTTTGAGTGTTGTATGGGCACATATAGGTTATTCATGGTCTAATAATTTCATAGGATGTGTCTATATTTTTTCTAATTCATTTATTTTTTATTTGGTGTCTTAACTCTTTGTTTGTAGAGAGAACCAACACAAACAGTGACTGTCCCAGTGTTGCTGAATCAAGGGTTTGAGGGGAAATTTGTGATGTAACAATCAATCCACCTATTTTTTACTACTATATCTCAGTGGATTGCTTGAAAAAATGTTATAATAAGTGTGTTAACTCATTTTGGAATAAGGAGTCATAATTATGTGGTGTTTTTGTGACTGTTCTAAGACTGGACAAGGGTTTTCCAACATGGAAGTGAGGTACCAAAGAGAGGTTTTTAAGAATTAATGCCTGTAAGGGTTATGTGAGGGTTTGATGAGTTTTTGTAGAAGTATTTTGAGGTATTTGGGGCTTTGGAAGTGTTGAGAGAGTTCTAGAGTTGTATGTTTCTTTAAAACCCTTGATTTTGTGAAGGTTTAGGAGGGTTTCTTGGGTTTTGTGAGTTAGAGGCTCTGTAGACACAAAATAATGAGAAAATTTGAGGTTTTTCACCATGACCTAAGACTTTCCAAGGATTTTGGATAGATACCTAAAGTTGGAAGGGTGGTCAATTTGGAAAAAAAGGCCTAATTGTGAAGCCAAAATTGAAGTAGGTGTGTTGAAAGTCTATGTCGGTCCAAAAGAGAGACCATTGATTATTTGGTATGTTGTGTAGCCCTGAAAAGGGTATCTCAATCCATCTTGTAATTGTCTAGTGTTTTGGAAAGGTTGGGATAAATCTAGCTAAAACTGAGTTTTGAGTACTACAAGAATAACCAGTCACAAATGTGAGTTTTGGAAACCTTGATGAATCTGACTTAGGGATTGTTCTCAATTGATTCAATTGTCACTGTATGAATGTTGATGGTATTTGTAGGGCCTTGGTGGAGTATTTTTGTTCATTTGAAAGGTTGAGGAGTTGAGACCCTTGAGGGTGGGTTGATGCCTATTAGGCTGAATCATTATGAAGAAGAGTTCTTGATTGAGAATTGACATTTCCATTGTTGTGAATCTTCACCTTGGCTCTGCATCAGAGTGCTACAAGGGTGGATTGTTGGGTAAGGTGTTGAATGAAGAGTTTGGTTTGATGGGGCTTTGAGGTTGTGTAGATTGCTCAAAATAGGTTGTATTAATCTTGTTAGGAGCCCCTTGAAGGCAGTTTGTCAGACTGATTGGGTTTGAGCCTCCTTGCCTCTGCATCGGTGAGGCACAAGTAATTGAAGCATTCCAAAGGATACAAACCACCACGAATGGAGCTTATTTATATAATACACTTTAGATGGGGCTTATTGGGCATTCAACAGTAATTAGTTAAGCATTAGATGTAAACAAAATCCATGCCTACAACATTCAAGCATACAACTTACACGATACACATGATAACATCATTCAAGAATGACAGTAGCAAAATAAGAGTTTCTTTAATCAAAAATCCGAAAGGCTATACAATGATATATATTGATAAAAGTATATAAATATATCCAAAAAGATCATATGGGCTTAGTACAAAGGAGCCATTTGGACATAAAATATCATGTATATATATCAATAGTACAAAACATATGTTCCAAAATGCCACATAGGCATACAACAAACAACACTAATACATAGTCATTTCCCTCTAGGGCAAGGAAATAGATCCCGTACAACCTTCAAAATTTGGCTGGATGGAGTGACTGTTGCTTGTCATGGCTTTTGAACACGCCCGCTACTCCTCCTCTCTTCACTTTGGACCTTCAACTGATACAATTAAAAGTAAAGATGTTAAAACATAGAAATTGAATTATCGAATGGCATGTAACAAAATATAATCACTTACCGCATACATATAGTAATCATGTGCATTTAAAGCATCACCATGTCCACAATCTGGAGTGACAACCACCTATAGCAATCACGAAGATAGAAATTAAACTACATAAAATTATCGTGAAAATTTTCTATAATAGACCATAAAAGAGAAAATATAATGTCAAATCGACTAATCTATTCCATACCTCTCTCAATGGATCAGAACTGGCTATTGCTACAACAACTTCATGGTCCATCGTGCCACCAACATCACTAGGGCTATCTCTTGTCAATAGATGCAAATGAAACAATATCTCAGGTATCATGTTGATATAGGAGAACACAATGTGACACGATCAAGGAATGCTTGAATGCAATGTTTGTGTTTCTCATCAATTTTTTAGATTTGTATATATGCAAAATTATGAAAACTAGCTAACATAGATTTACAACCCTATTAATGAATAAATGCTACCTGAGTGTACATTGTTTGAGGATATGAATCGCGAGGTGTGGAGGAAGAAGGTGCACCAGGAAACTGTTTAAAATCCAAAGCATGTTATGAGACAAAAATTCAAATATAACATTCAACTGTTCAAATGCAATAATAATATCTTTAATACTAGTTGCATACCTGTGGACTCATCGTCGAAAATGTATAAGGGTCTATAGGAATAGAGGATCCCTCATGAATATTGTGACCCTGAAATTTCATCATATCAAAATTCTACTAATTTAGTTATTCTTAAATTTCAAAATATATTTTAATAAACAACATTAAAATAACTTGCTAAATTTTACCCGAGTGTCAATGTCAAATGTATCATTCAGAATATCATTTGTGAAATCCATCGCCTTTGTAACTGATGTAGGCTCTATAGATGCATCACGAGAACCCTGATAATCATACGTGCAAACAACACCACAAGCGCCACAATGATGGGGTGGAGCTTGGGGTCTACACGTCTCCTCCACACCAGGCTCTACTAGAGGACTCACACATTGTGAAATGGTCTGGGTGAGTGAGCCAATCAACTTCATCATGTCCACCTCTACACTATCCTTAACAATGGAAGGAACAACGGCATGCTCCACCATGGGTCTCCCCAAGGCTCTCGGTGCCAACTGTGGATTACATCGTGCATCAGGTCTATCGTGTGTGGAGCCCCCACCTCTACCCTGAAATTCTAAGATGTCAAAATATTTTGGCATTTTATTGAGGACAAACTTGCAATAGAGTTTCCTCAAAAAGTATTGCGGCACCTCATGGTTATTGCATGGAGGTTGGTCAAATACCATCCACCACCACTCCCAAAATTTGTTTCTAATTAAATCATGGTGGCACCAATGGATGGAGAACCTCCTGCATGCATGGGACAAAGGTTCATTGGTTTTTGGGTCTTTAAATAGGGCACATGACTCAGCTTTGCTAATTTTTAGTTTTTTGACATCTGCATATGACAAACCATTAACATAAAATTGCCTCATCTGATCTCTCTTAGTTTACCAAAAAATCATTTGCTCAACCTCTCCGACGTGTTGGCGGCATCCTTGTGGAAAATGGAAAGCTAAGGATGCAAAGAATGAAGGAGATTTGGCAAGTGCGAGTTGCAGATCTGAAATCTTCCTTCTCAAGCTGTGGGTTGAAGACAAAATGAGGGTTCCAAACCTGAATTTTGCATTTTATGTCTAGAAAGACATTTGGCGTGTGCCAAATGGATTTTTTCATTTGGCGTACGATAAATTTGGTGTGCACCAAAGGCCTTATTTCGGGGGTTTTTTGCACATTTTTTTAATTTGGCACCTAAATTGTGTCACAAATTGGTGCACTTAACCTCGAGGCTCATGTCATCCCATGATACATCATTCACCATAGATCTTGGGTTTTCTAACTCTCTTTCTAATAGTTTTGATAATCAACCCCCTTATGGATCATAGCATGCATACCTCATTTCCCATGACTTCACTTCCTACAACCAATATGCAAGATGTTAACAACACCATCCCTACCATCACTGTACTCAAGCTTTTGGGTATGCCCAAAGCCAAGGTGGTTCCTACAATACCCATTTCCATTCCTACATACAATAGTACTCTAGTTACCACAACCATTCAACTTACTAGCAACGTCAACACTTCCTTAGGTATTTCCATAGGGAATCCTTCTAGCTTTGTGCATTCACATACCATATCTCCTCAACTATCCTCCCTCACAAATATACATTTCACTTTCCCTTTGCATACATACACTTCACCTTATTCTCCTCCACCTTACAATAATAACAATGATTCTATCCTCATCACACTTTTGTAAACCATTTCATCCCTTCAACAACAAGTCACAACCCTAAGTCAAAATAATAATGGCCAACCTTCACAATATATAATAATCAACTCATTATCCCTAGAGATATTGAGAACACCAATACCACAAGGTATAACAGTTCCCAGATTTGAGAAATATGGCGTGAAAAGAGATCTTATTAGCCATGTTTCCACTTATACAACCCTATGTATTGATTTCATCTTTGAAGATAAGTTCATGGCTAAAATCTTTCGTAGGTCATTGAAGGACATTGCTTTAGATTGGTTTTCTTCCTTACTAAATAATTCAATTGGTTCATTCAACAAGCTTGTTGATGCCTTTACAACCACTTCCACATTTAGGTGGTTCCCAAGATGAATCTAGCTTATTTAGTGACATGCAAGCAAAAGGATGATGAGAAAGTGATTTATTTTATAGTGAGATACGAAACACTTTATTCACAAATAATATTAAGATTCTTGATATCATCCTTCAACAAATGTTTATTGCAAACTTACAAAACAAAATCCAAACCGAACTTGAGATGTTGAAATTCCCATCCTTCACCTAGTTATGTACAAGCCTTCGTGATTATTAAAATTTGACTTATAGTCATGATGTGAAAAATATTCCTAGCCATCTTGAAAATTTGAATTCGCACCTCAAAATAGTTACCAAACTTTCAAGAAACAAAATAGGGGCTTTTTACAACTTAATTCCCCTCAAACAAATCAACAAGTTGATAACCATGTACCTGCCATAAATATGACAAATTCATATACCTTTGTAGATAGGAATAGAAAATTTACTCCTCTACTTGATACCCTTCATAATATCATGTTATAGATTGTGGAAAAGAATATTCTTTCCTTACCTCCTATTCGTGCTCTTGATCATAATAAACCATTACTCGTAAATTATAGACCAAATTAGTATTGCCATTACCACCAAAAAAATGGATATGATACAAAATATTGTAAGAATTTTAAACATCTTGTGCAAGACCTCATTGATTCTAACGATCTTCTAATTGGAGGTGTGAGTGATCAAGGTAATAAGTTTGTAGCTCCTCCTAACTAAAATGTACAATTTTATTTATAAATCCCATGCCAAAGCATACTATTTCATTTGTGAAAGCTAGCAAAACAAAGAATTATGTGATGAATTTCAACAAAAATGATGAAAACAAAAAAGATGAAAATGCAAATGAAGCAGTTAATGTGGTGTCATTTATTAAAGCTAAACCTTGTAAAGGCTCAAACAAAATACCTCTTGATATTTCGTTCTCACAAAATAACATAATAAAACATGCACTCGATGATCCTCTTTACACAGCTGGAAGAATCAATGACAAGCCTACTAATGAGATAACTATTGATCTCATTTGTGTGGAGAATGTGATCACTAAAGAATTCCCATTTCTGCATGAACTATATCAAGGTACATATGAAAAATTGAAAGCCCGGATCAAAACGCATAATGGTTTTTCTTGCCCTATGATTGGCTTGATAATTCTCCTTATAAAAGTCAGACCAAAAGCATTAAGTGTTTCATTCACCATCATACCATCATCAAACCAATTTTGTGTGAAGTTAGGCTATCCATGGCTTCGCTCCATGAATGTTGTTGTGTCAGTCATACATACATGTTTAAAGTTTCCTTTTGGCAATGAAATTTTTATAGTGCATCATAGTGGCTTTAATCCTATGTCTTCCTATGGGAATTTTTCATTGGATTTGTTTTGGCCTACAACTATTGAACCTATTAGACCTCACAAGGACTAATTTTTCAAAGCATATCAAAAGTTTAAGGCAAAGCACATAGAAAAATTATCCCTTAGAAATATACCTCAACCCATGATTGAGCTACCTATCCTCGATGAAACCATGATTGAACAAAAACCCCTTCAAAATATCAAAAAGTAACCTATGAAAAATCCTAGACTACCATTTCCTATAAGAGACCACGAGAAAACTAAAACAATCCCATTGTGCCTCCTAAAGTAAAAAAAGTTTACAAAGCTAAAGAGTAAGTGGTTGAATAACCTCCTATGGTTCCTTCCATTCCTCCCCTAAGGGAAGAAAAGAAGCCTATGGTCAACAGACCTACTCCTACACTAACCCAAATTGACAAAATATTGAAATGAAACCAAAATGCTAGAGAGCATAGGCATAGACGTCATGCTATTGCTCGTATGTTACAAACTAAGGAAGAAAAGAACAACATAGAAAAGAAAAATCCTAACCTACCTAAAGCAATGCATGTTGATCCTATACCCTTGCTGTAATGTAAACAAGAACCTTCCAGATACATTATCGTTCAACCTTCTGTTGTGATTAATTTAGACAATGACATTGATATTACAAAGATTGATTTTCACAAGTGTGTGATGAGTTGAATTCATTGTTCTCCTCTTCCATGAGCTTAAATGACAATTCTACTAATAAGAGTGTTGAACTTGGTGTGTGTCCTATTTTGACACTTGTCGTTGTCCCTTTGGCTAGTTTTTTTCCTTTCGTATAAACTCATTGAGATTGGGATGTAGATTACCTACTTTAGGTTGACTCACATGTGGCTTACTAGTCTTTTTTATTTTTTTATTTTTCATGCATTTCTTTATGTGATTGCGTGTATGTAATGTGATCCACCATGTTGTTTCATTTGATGTATCTCTCTCTCTCTCTTTTAGGCACAATGTTCCCTAAGAAGAAGACCTTACACGAATTAAGAAAGATCCCCTTAAACAAAAAAAATATATATAATGTTCATAAGTTTTTGGCATAACATAGCTTTATGACCTTGTGAAGCTCAAAACCCTAATTCAAGGCCACCTAGCATAACACACCTTGATTGCATGTGGAGCTTTGCCTTGCATTGTGGTGCCTTATTGAATTTTTTCAGGAGGATAACTTTGATATGGTATGGGAACCTAATATGATTCTCTCATTTTCCACCCCTTATTTTTATTTCATTTTGTGGTTCCTTATCAAAGTTATCAGAGGGATATATTTGGTATGGTTAGTATGATGAGAGCTGACACATAGGAATGAATTTCTCATTATATGGTCAAAGCTGACACATAGGCATGGCTTTCTCACTAATCCACTTTATTGGAAGACTCACCTAGTGGACAACCTAGAATTCTGCTACTTCAGAGTGACCATGAAACCAATAGCTTAGATGTGTTCCACATTGTGTTGGATAATCTAGGCTTGATCTCTTCTTGGTCTTTCATTTTGTATGATTGTGTATCTTTTTCATTTCTACATACATAAGTATCTTGAGTTTCTACATTAGTGTGAATTTGACATGGGGTCAAACTCTTACTAAAGTGGGAGCAAAATGTATTAACATAAAAATTTTATCTTTTTCTTAATTTGGGAATAATTAATATCAAAATGAGCTTAATGTTGCCTTGATTTAGTGTTGTAATGTGTTTTACACATTCACACTAAGTTTAGGGCCCTTTTAAAACTAAATGGACTTAATTGTGCCTTATTTAGGGTACTGTAAAGTGTAACTTTACACTTTCACACTAATGTAGGGACTCATTAATTAATTGAGGTTAATTTTCCTTAATTAGCCCCTTTAATTCAAATCCAAGCCTAATTAAATGCAAATCCCAAGGGATAAAACCCAACATTCATAAATGCCATTACTCAACACTTAATTTTTGAAGGTGTGTGTCCTAGGTAGGTAACTTAGGACCCATTCACCACATGGCGAATGGGTCCTCACTAGGTCCTAGGACCCTATTTCTACATAAAATTTAACATTGTCTAAAGTGTGTTCTAGGTAAGTGGCCTAGGACCCATTCTTGCTAAGCTGAATGGGTCTTCACTTAGACCTAGGACCCCTCTTTAAAATATGTTTTTGGTGGTATTTTAGTGATTTCAAATCCATGATTTGATGCTGGCTAGTGATATTTGAATTTCAAGAATTAATGATAAGCTATGTATAAATATAAGGCTATTTCACTAAGTTTCATCTAAGAAATCCTAGCAAGCTTTCAAGTGTTGAAGTCCTAATAGAAATTTTATGAGATCAACATAAATTTCTAAGGTATTCAATGGTAGATCTATTGAAACATTTTCTAGTTATCAAGATTCCATTTGTCATGTCAAAGATGTCTTGCTTCATGCATATTTTTGAGCTAGTGTGTTGATGTACATTTAAGATCTATCAAAGCCATTGTTTGACATCATGTTTATGATCAAGATCTACATTCATTGACGCTACGTCATGCTATATTTTAGATTTGTATCCAAGGTTTAAATTATGGTGTGGTGAGTTGTAACATTTTATTTGTTCATTCATCATTCCTTTATGCACTATTTAATTTCAAGGTTTAACTACCAAAATAGGTTTTGACCAACAGAGACCCCTATTCCCTAACAAACAACATTTTTCTCTCTTTGATGTGTGATTGTAGGTTTTAGGTTCAAGATCATTTGAAGAGAAAAATTGGAGAAAGTTGTAAAGTTTTCAAAGTTGTCACCTTTCTTATAAAATAATGGAAACTGTACTATAGGATTCATTTTTAGCTTTTTGACAATGCCTGACTAGAATCTGGGAGTGCAGATTGAGAGGAATATAACCCATAAATAGGTTTTCCAAAACCCTAGCCAGGACCCATTCACCATAGGGTGAATGAATCCTTAGTGAGGTCTAGAAAATAATTTTTTGCAACACATACACAACATTTGACCCTTTTAAAACATTCCTTTTGATTGATATATTAGTTAAATTTACTTTTTGTTACTCAATTACACATCATACTACACATATTGAATGAAATATAGAAGAATAGGGGTTGCATCATACTTATTTAATTTTGGTTCAACCCTCACATTTTTCTATATTTCAAGTATCACTTTATTTATAATATGGTGGAGATTGGTAAGGTCATGATTTAGAAGATTCACACTTAAGGGTAATGTTACAAACTCACAAAACTAGTGAGTATGGATAAGCTCTCTTGGTGTAGGGAGGCCATGGAATTTTCTTCCTATATTTGATTTGTGTCATGTTTCAATTTTATACCATTACAATATATATTCTCAACTAGGAGAAAGTTAGGAAAAGGTCATATTAACCTTGTAATCCTATGTACTAATGTTTGATGTCCAACATCTTAGTAATGGGTAATTAGTGTAGTCACCTAAAATCATCCACACCTAACTACACTTGATTTTATCCCTTCTAAGTGATAATTAAATAAGATCAAATTTTAATTAACCTTCCCACTCATCCTTGTATTAGGAAAATGGTGGTGTACACCTTGCACAAGAGAGTATTATTTTAATTATGCAAAATAAATATAATTTATTTGTGGTGCATCTTTAGGAAATGTGTTTAGCCACATCAAATATTTATTTGGGCCCACTTGTAAACTTGTATATCACACTATTTAAATATTTTATGTGTGGATTGTGAACATGGAAAATATATTTAATATTGGAAAGATTTAGTATAAAAAGTAAATGTTGAGGTTAACAGTTTTGTGTATTAATGGTTTTGAGGCACATGGCTTTACTTTTACCACTTGGTTGTTTTCTATGATCCTAATCACATGAAAGAAAAAAAAAGTTTTATGATTAGGGATTGGCTTGTTGGATGTTTGATTAGGTTTCCATTGTATTAAGCTCTCTTCTTGAGTGTGTATGTGAAGTGTGGCATAGGGTGTGTAATTACATGCTTGACACATGGAGGATGCATTGGAGGAGCATGATGTTTCATTAATATTCATGGAAGATGTGTAATTACATGCTTGATACATGGAGGATTCATTGGAGGAGCATGATGTTTCATTAATATTCATGTAGACTACGTAAATGTATTATAATATTTTAATTACTAAATAATATATTAGTGTGGATGTCTTGGGAGGCTATATTTTTCCCTCTTGAGGGTTTTACCAGGGTATACCTTGTGTAATTTTGTGGTACATGTCTTTGTTTCTTGCATTATGTTTATTCTATAAGCTTGTGCAGATGTTTTTCTCTCATGGGGTATGCATATGAGAGTTGGTAAAGAATTATCTATTTACCATGAAATATTTGGATAAATATTGTATCCACCCAAGGTCTATCTAGAAACTTCTATGAAAGCACAAGAGATATAAAATATGAGAGAATAATGCTATTATATCAAAGGATACTAATGATAGATTACCACATATTGATATTACAAATAGAAACTCTTGGCTATATAGACCAAGGTGAGATAGGTTAGTGCAAGATCACGGGTTCCTTGAATTAGGCCCTTAAGTGGCAATGAAATTTAGCAAATCAAAGTTAGGCAACTATACATAAAAATTTCAATATGTTATTAACATAATTTTAAAATATGTAAGAACAAAAATTGTAGCAAATTGAATGTAGTTTCTAGGATACTAATCCTTTTTTGGAAAAAAGTAATTCTATTTGGTGAAAATTTGAAATTTCAACATAGTAGTGTGAAATTTTCAAGAAAAAATAAAATGTAGGTGTATGTCTGACCAACCCAATTACAAGAAAAATAAATATTTTTTTACAATTTCAATATAAGTAGAGGACACATGCCTGAATGTGCTGCATTTTTTTGTAATTCTTTTTCAAGTAAATAATCATTTATGAATTTTTATTAGACAATTTTAAAAATATTAAAATGTGTTTTTCTAACCACCATAACTTGCTCAAAAAATTATGAAATTCATTCTTTTTGTTTCATCCTATAGTATGGGAATCATATAATGTGTCACATCTTTCAGGTTTGAAAAATATGAAATCATTTGAGAATTATAGATGTTTTTCAATGAGGACTTTAGTCATAATGCAAGTAGAAAATCAGTAATAATTATCCATTAAATTCAAAATAAGGCATATCTTATATTGGTGGAAAGCTGAATTTTTTTCAATAAAGCCTTTTTTGTTTCATCAAATTTGGATTAAAAGAAATTGTTAGCCACTTTTTTGTCATATCGCCACTTTTTGAACCCCCATGATCCTGTACTCACCCATACATAGGATTGTATAATATTATGACATGATCCTTAATCTTATGGATTGATACATAAAGTGATAACTATCCTATTTTTACCTTATGTAAACATAAGTAACTAATGTTAATAGGACATAGATAATGAACTAGCAAAAAAAAACACCCCTTTCACACCAACACCCCCCATTAAGTGTAACTTAGGGAGAATATACAAGATGAAATGATGTAAATATGGGTCTCGACTACTAGGGCATAGGGTATGTGCAAGGAAATGAGGGACCTAAAGGGGCTCTTAAGTGGGCACTTTTTTTCTAAAATAAGGAAAAACTGATTTTTTATTAGAAATTGAAGATATTTACGCTCAATTTTTTTGATGAATACACGTGTCAATTTATATTAATTAAAATAAAAACACATGTTCACAAAAAAATTAGGGGGGAACAAGGTAACTCTTGAGAGTCACACAAACATAGCCTAAAAATCAAATACATAGCAACAATAAAAGCAGCTGCTAAATGGCAAGAGCATGCCAGTAGAAGGCAAAGGGGGATCTCATTCATCTAATTTATGCCATACATCAATGGGGTCTAGGGTGAAATCAAGAAAAAACCACCCCTCTTTAGTCTTATCTTCTTCTTTACCTCTATCTTCATTCCACTATGGAGAAATAACCAACACCAGTTGAGGGAGCTAGTTAGAAGACTTTGGCTAGCTCCCACCACCACCAGATAAAGGCTAGCCATTACCAACACTAGTCATTAGCATCACCCCACGCTAGGGTCACCCAAATGCAGCACCTCTAGGTAGAGGTGAGGTAGAATTCCACCACAATGAACTGTCCTAGCCACTAGAGTGGTAGTGAGGAGCCTATGATATGGGGAACCACAAAAATTTGAGTTGAGAATCTCTAACCATATCATCGATCATGAGACAGAGAACAAACTTGGGAAGTAGAAATATCTAGGGGGACCTTGGACATAGTGCATGGGGTATTAACCCAATAATATAGAAACTCTTGAAGGTGGGATACCTCTAGGGCCACCTTGTTGGCTTGAACCTAGATATGAAGCTTAAAATTTGAACAAATAAAAGTTGTAGTGAAAAGTGAAACAATAGTATCAATGGATCTATGAGAAAAAATAATATAATTTATATCTTTCCATAAGGAAAATAAAATCTCCACCCTGAAAGCATTCCAAATTTGGGTATATTTTGAACGGATGAGAGGAAAATCCCCCAAAAGAACCATATGCTAGGAAAAGGGTTCTAGTTGAAAGGGGTTAAAAATTCATTAATCCAATTCCAAAGTTATTGAGCACAACAAAAAAATATAGAACACCCAAAATATTGAGAGGGGGGATGAATCAATATTCTTTTAAACCACTTAAGCATCTAAAAATTCAATCCTCATAGCATATTTAGCTTGCAGTAATGAATGAAAGAATGAAGATAATCAATAACATTACATAACACACAAACACTAGATTTTTACGTGGAAAACCAAAAATAGGAAAAACCATGGTGATGATTAGCTCAAAATATATTATAACCAATCATAGTATATTAAAAAAGAGCTCATTGCAAGTGGAATCACTACCCACTAAGAAAATAAAATATAGAAGAGAGTGGTGGCACACAACCAGATTTGAATTAGCACTTTTCTCTACTCTGCATTTTCCTTATATTCACACAACTTCCATCCACAAACTATTATAACATCATACAACATTCAAAACATTGAAAAAGATCTTACATATATATCCGCTTCATCCAAAAACACCTACAACATCAATTAGGTCAGCCTAATTAGATGTATTATACAAAATATAAATCATTGACTCAATAACCATATATACACACTTCTCACCAAGATTCAAAACTCATAAATTGTAAAAATTTAGGTCACCATGGACCCAAAATAGCTCTTAAAAAATAGATCAACACTTATTCAATTTTTGCAAAATACAAAACTCATTAGGTAGACATCGGTAATGACCTAATATCAAAATTTTCCAACTATGCAACCAAATTTGGACACGTGGAATTCCAAAATCTGTCATCTAGAATACACAGTCTACTAAGACCTTTCAACAACTCCACAAAATTGCAAAGCCAAATTCCAATCTGTTGAGAAGTGTAGATTCACCAAAATATATGCACTGAACTAGGAAACACCTGTTACTGCTAGGCTGATACACTATCACTCATAAATTCAATGCCAAGAGGCCAAAGAATGTGAAATTCTAGATTTAGGTTCCTTTAACATCCAACAAAATTATGTCAAAATCATAGAGAAAGATCTCATATAATGGACCAATACGGACCTAAAAATATATGACCTATACATCAGAATTACCTATATTGACACTTAGTCAATTTCTCTTTCACGTATCTTTACCAGATCAAACATTCTTGAAAATATCCACTGGATTACTATCTTCAAACATTCCTAAGCTATACAAAAGCATTTGCACAATGGTCTTCATACGAGATCACAATGTTGAAATCAATGAAAATACTGAGATACAATGCACTTATCCCTCATGTTCATGTTGCCAACAAATGCATGTCAATGACAACTAATTGATGTCATTGTGATCCTTTATGATACTAAGTTTTCCTTTATCGAAATATGCCCATCGTGATAGAGTTCCATGTGAGTCCTTATGATAAAGAGTTGCTGCCAAGATGTGATGGATTTGTGAAGTAGTATTTTTGGAATGTAGAAAAGATTTTGGATTATGATGGTATTCGTGGAAGGATTATGACATTTGGATGTAGCAATTTTTATTTTCCAAACTTGGGATGGTGGATGGTGGAGTTTGGAATTTCGATTGGGATATTGTTTGGAACCATGAATTTTATATGCTTTACGTGATGACCATTTTGAAGGAGGTGGAAATTTTTTTATATGTGGGAGACCTCTTTTCTTGTGACTCCATTTTGATTGGATATTGGAATTGAACTCTTTTCTTTAATTGATCCATTTTTTTTTTGAATCCATTTTAACTTTTGAATCTACAATTAATTAAGCTTGGATTTGAATTAAAGGGGCCAATTAACCTCAATTAATTAATAAAGCCCTAGATTAGTGTGAAAGTGTAAAGATACTTTTTACAACACCCTAAATAGGGAACCATTAAGTGAATTATAACACTAAATCAAGGCAACATTAGGTTCATTTTAATTTATTACTTATTCTCAAATTGAGTGTGAAAAAGGGATACTTTTCTCTACACTAAATTTTTCCCCCACTTTAATGAGATTATGACCCCATGTAAAACTCACACTAAAGTAGACATTCAAGAGACTTATGTATGCAACAATGAAAAAAACACACAATCATACAAAATCAAACACCAAGAAGAAAAGGGAGGAAAATCAGACTTCTATTGTCCAACGTGATGTGGAACACATCTCATCTATTTGTCCAAGATATATTCATAAGAAGTGCTCGATGTTCACTATGCAAATGATTTAAATTCTCACTCTGAGGTAGTGAAACCTCAAGCCTTCCACTAGGTGAGTACCCCTCTAGGAAGGTGGTTTATTGAGAAAGTCATGCCTATGTGTCAGCTGTCACTGTACTTACCATACCAAAGCTATCCCTTTGATAAATTTGATAGGGAACCACTCACATTCCTATCTTGTGCTTAATAAGGTGTGTTATGCTAAGAACCAATGCACATGATAAGGCTCCATATGAAAGAAAGGTGTGTTATGCTAGGTGGCCTTCAATCAAGGTTTCAAGCTTCACAAGGTCAACAATATATATTATGCCAAACACTTATGAACATTATGTATAGGTTTTTTTTGAAAGGGATTTCAAATCGTTCGTGTAAGGTCTTCTTCTTAGGGATCATCATCCCTAATTTCTCCAAGAGAGGAAAAATCAAGAGTAATAGATTACAAATTGGGGGATGCCTCACATCGCATCAAGCCATTAAGAGAAAGTATTATTCTAAGAAATATCACACTCATGGGGGACATCCAACCCATTGACACCACCAAGGAAAGGATGCATCACAAGAAGAAAGAAATGTTAAATATCCAAGATACTGAGAGGGGGGGTGAATCAGTATATTATTAAACTTATTGAATAAATACCATCCAATTAATCCAATGCATAAGATAATTAAGATGAGCATAAGCATTAACTAAACATGAAACGCATAACACACGAACACCAAAAAAAATTATGTGGAAAACCTAGAATGGGAAAAACCACGATGAGGATTATATTACAAAAGGGTGGCTCACTGCCAGGACTCACTGTCCAAAATGGAGGTTATCTGCCTACAAAATATAGAAACAAAAATGGCTTATAGCTAGAGAATGAACTGATCTAAGCACACCTCAAAGTGCAAATTCAGTTCCTTTGAAGCTCAAGAAATTTACATGCCAATAGATCACTCTTCACTCTTTTCACATCCACACATAATCTACCAACATTCGCATACAAAAACTCTCATTTTTCTATCTCCAAAGACATACTGTATATATATGATTTTCCCATAAGTAACAATCAGGTCACCTCCAAGTAAACACAAAATAATTCTCAAAAGTAATTCAAACGTGTGGTGCACAATTACATGTTGGTATGGATTGCACAAACAAGATTTAATCCATTTCTCCTTCAACTACTTATTAGGTCGGCCAACAATAAACCTAATAACAAAAATGTAAAAAAAAAAATAATGTCGGTGACAACCATGAGCATCTGAACATGTGATATCCTGTCCATACATGCATTTATCAACCACAAATTTTTTCCCAAAATTTAAAGTAGCTACTATCAGAAAAGGGGAAAATCAGAGCAAAATATCGAAGGACAACTCTTCATTACCAGTTCAGAATACCAGGTCAACATGACTTTGAATCTTGTAGTTGCAACTCATATATCATGGTGAAATCAATGATGAAAAAAACTATATCAAGAGATGTGTTCTTCTTCATTCTTCCAAAAATCTCCCCCTTTGTGATTGATGGTAACATGTGCCAAAAGGATTTATAAACTTCCTATGTATCAAGGACAAAGTTCAATCAAAAATTATGAATATAAATATGTACATAGGTTTCAAAATGTACATTAAACTACTGAACTACCCCTAAGGAGTTTAACCCAAACAATGTGAAAACCAGAAAAAAACTTTACCAAGAGGAGAGAGCACTTTGAAGTTCCTATAGAATGCCTTGCCAGGCCACTTTTCTATTCTCCCAACCTTTTTTAGTAGATACCAACATTTTGTTCAGAGAATCTAATGCAATAAAACTTTCTTTAGCCTCATCCAAATTATTCAGGGTCAGATTGATCTTATCTAATTTCTCAGTATTAGCCAAATCATTGGCTACTAGAGTGTACTCCATCATTAGATTGACGCCAAGCAGGCCAAATTTTATGAGTATCTCTTCCTTCTGCTTTTGTAACATGAAGAATTTTTCTCTATGCATAGAGATGGCATTCCAAGTTGATCTGTCTTTATCCATGGATACATTGTAAGTACTGGAAAACACCCTCAACTAGGACTCAATGGAGTCCATGAGAACTTTTATACTTTGTGTGGCATCAAGTCACTTTATGCAATAGACAAACACATAATTAGCTTCAGATTCATAGGACTTTACATATTTAAGGCTTTTTTCTACATTGGTATGTGCCAAAGCACACTTGTCATGGAGGATCAATAGCCTTTTCTCAGTTAGCTTCTCTTCACTTTCCTTTTTTTTTTCTCACAAATTTTGGTGGCATACTCCTTGAAGGAGTCAAGTAGAAGCTTCATATTTTCAATCAGATTGAGAGATGTGTTAACTGACGTATTAGGTGTGACATCCTACAAAGCCTCAATAGCATCTTTGATAAGCTTAGTTCCCTTCTGATGCATTTTCAAGATTTCTCTTCTTTCAGATGCATGAAATACATCACCTAACAAAATGTTATGTATAGGATAAATCTTGTTCAAATCCACATAGCCTTGATTCAAGGGAAGTTGTAGGATTTCCAAAGGAATTGCTGGCTGGAGTATGATCTTCTTAGATAGCATGCCCTTTAAGAAATTATCACTGGAGGAGGATTCTCCAATTGACTTTTCTAATTCGACAACCTGCTAAGATACTTCATTCTTTCCACCAGGTTCACCTGATTCCTTATTTCCCTCTTCTTCCTCAACCTTCTCTTCCTCTTCTCTCTTTTCTTCCATCTCCTTTTCTTTCAAATTTTCCTCTTCTATATTTTCTTCTTCATTTTCATCTTCTCTCCTCTCTTCTTCTTCTTTATCTCTTTCTTCTTCTTCAGAGTGTACCAGAGGGGTGACATCATGAATCTCTACTTCAACATTTTCTTCAACTTGTCCTTCATTTTCCAGAGCCTCATTAGTAGGATTAATTTCTAGTAGAACATTTGTACTACCTATTTTCGGAGGGATATTAGAGTCATTTATTTCCAGAGGTACATTTTCATCAGTAGTACTAGAAGGAGGATCTTCCTTGACTTTTGTAGAAGTTTATTTTCTTGATTTGGGTGCCATATTGGATGCACCAAGCATACCATAGTTTTTTGATGTATTCTTGATAGTATTTATTGTTTCCTTCCTTATCCTTTTGATTTCCTTCTTATCTCTGGTCATCAGAGTATTAACTCTCTTCTTCATCCAAAACAAGTTAGCAAAAATATTCTTCAAAGTTTCTAGATCACCCAGAGATAGAGAGGATTCTATTTCCTTATATGCCTTAGCTCTTATTTTCTCTTCCACCTCAATCTCCTCTACTCTTCTCTTTATCAATACTTCCCAATAAATTTCAAGTACATCACACTTAACATTATCCCACTTAGGTTCCAATATAAAAACATATTTAATGATAGACATTGTTATTGTTTCCTTATATTCTTCACCTACTAAATCATACACTTATATTATGGGTTTCATCATATTTTGTTGATGCACTAGATTATTCACCAAGGATTCTAGTTTGAGAGGGGTACCAGGTCTTATCAAAGAGAAGTTTTGTTCTACCTGGTCCAATGAAACCTATTATACAACTCTCACCTTCTTTGCATCAACTTCATGATCACTAGAATCATGTTCCTTAACATCCTCTGAGGATGATACAAAGTTAACTTTCTTTGATCCAACACTAGTTTCTTGAGATGCACCTTTACCGAAGGAAATGCTTACCCTTCGTTTCCTTGTCAACTTAGAATTTAGGTCTTCCTCCTCTTTTTCTTGGTCCTTAGTGATGTCGAGATTCTTCTCCCTTGTAGCCTTTTCTTTTCTTCCTCATTTAGCAAGTGCTACTGGAGGAATACCTTTTCCTTTGCCTGATTTGGTAGTGGGTCTAGAAGGGGTCAATCCTTTACCTTTTTCAAAGGTGATGGGCTTAATCTTTATTGAAGCTGATCCAAAATCTAGTTTGGAAGAAGGGAACTTGCTAGATCTCCTTACGCTAGGTGATTCTCTAGACTTATGTTCTTTATGGGCTCTTCCTTGTGCTATCTCTTCATCTGTGAAACCAGATTTTTTGAGAATTTTAGTTACATTTTTCTTCCTAGTAGATTTGATGTTCTCTAAACAAACTTCCATGGATTTTTTTGTATATGTATCAATTCGGAGTTCACTTGCATGCTTTGGACTCTTAAATAACAATTGCACATAAAATTCATCTTCTTCTTCTATGATTTCATATCCCAAGGGTTGAATCCAGATAGTGGGTATGTGTAGGATCATGATGGGCCAAAAAGTGGTGATATGTAAGTGATATGATGGCCCATGTCACTGATGAATTTTCTTTTACCCAAAATTGATGAAACAAAAAGGGCCTTTAAAGGAGATTCTCAAATTTCCACCAATATAAATTATTCTTTACTTTGAATTTAATAAGCAATTATTATTCATTTTCTATTTAAATTATGACTAAAGTCCTGATCGATAGGCTGATTGAAAAACATCTATAGTTTTCAAAAATTATCACATTTTTTGAATCAAAAACATGTGTCAAATTCTATGCTTCACATACTATAGGATTAGAAAAATGAAATTGAATTTATGAAGTTTTGACCAAGTTAAGGTGGTCAGACATATGATTTTTTTTTAAAAGTTGTAATAAAAAATTCATAATTAATTATTTACTTGGAAAAAAATTACAAAAAATAATGCATCACATCGGAACATGAGTCCTGAACTTATAACTAACATCTTATAAAAAAAATAATATCATTCTATTGTGGTTAGGGTGGTCAAACAGACACCTTATTTTTTCCTTGAAATTTAAGTACTACTGCATTGAAATTTCAAATTTTCAGCAAATAGATTTTTGTTTTTTTTAAATAAACCTAGTAGTTTAGAAACTACATTCAATTTTCTACAAATTCTATTGTTACATATTTTTGAAATAATATAGATAACATATTCAAATTTTTACGTCAAGTTACCTAACTCTGATTTTCTGAATTTTCATCGCCACTTAAGGGCATATTTTTTACATGATGATCCTGCACATACCCTAGCCTAGGGTTCAACCACTTCAACCATACACTCATTAGAAGAAACATGAAATATGATGTCATTCTTATACTTTTTCAACAATATTCCTCAGAATTCAGTCTCTCTCATTCATATTTTTCTTGAACATAGAAAATACTAACATCAAGGAATTTTCTATGTTCTTCACATCACCCAACTTATGCATATGATCAAAAATTTGTTGAGCAATCGGTTGGGATGGGTCCCAAAACACTATTTCAAATTTTCTCAGAAGAATTTTGAGAAAATAGAATAACAGGAAAATAAACAGATAAACAAACTTGAAAGGACACTTTTTCTCCTTTGACATTCACAGGTTCTAAAGTAGCTGTTGTCTAAGAATCTCACATAGATCATAATTAGCACCATTTGCAGCCATGTCAAAAATAGTATAGATTGATGTGGAAGACACAAAGTTCTCTCTATTGGTGAAGTATATTTTATGTCCCATAATTATGGATGCATACTTCACAACTGGATTAGTGATAATATTTGTTGCGAGATTCCTCTTATCATATGTTGCAATAGTAAGATCCATCACTACTTCATTTTTCACCGCTTTCAGCACTAGTACTTGTTCGGCATCACACAGTCTGGTGAAAGCTTTGATCACTTCATTAGTTATCAAGTGTGGCTCATTGGTCCACAAGAACTGATCAAGCATTCTTGTAAGGACTGGTTTTACATATTGATCATCAACTATGGAGCGAAAATTAGGGAAGTTCCAGCAATCCAATTTCTTTGTCACAAGATTTTAATACTTAGGTTTCACCATGAAATTATCATTGGTGAGTTAATTTATCCACATGTCAACCAATTTGGTGTGATTTACTTCCTTGGTCTCAACCCTAATGTACATTCTTGTATCCTCTGCCGACATGACACCATGAGGAATCAAAGAGAAAGTTCCCATAGGGTCATCTTTGAAAACCTTCATTGAGTATTTCTTGTAGGAGGGTCTAGGTCTTTCTGTTGTATTTATGACTATAGGGGTTTCCATTATCTATATACCAAGCTCTTAAAGGATTCAAAAAGAGATTTTTCACAAGCTCATAACAACACAAAATTGAAAAATACCTCTTTCTTTCATGAATAGCCTAAACTAGGGTTTGCACGTCGCACTTCAATTCACTCCAAATCACTCTTTTCCTTCTTTGAATGCACAAGTGATTGAAATTACTTTATGATTTATCTTTATAGATCAATGTGATGCCCTAGTTCCCATTAAATGCAATGAGATTCAAAAAGATGGCAAAAACCCTTCAACTATGTTGAAAAACCCTAGTATGCTCAGCAAGCGAGAATACATGCACTTTCTCTTCTGGTTTCTTTTTCAAAAACCTCTTCCTATTCATCTCTTACAAAATCTCCTCATTCCAAAGGCTGACACACCCAAAATTAGGGGGTTCAGAAGATTTTTTGCTAAAGGTCCCCCTAAGACCATGCTAGGTCTAGTTCCCAGAGGAATTGTTTATACCTGTTGTGGCCACAGATGCATCAAAATATTTTTATTCTTATTTATTTTTTCACATCTTGCTCATTTCTTGCTTAAATTCCTCTTTGTCAACTTTCTTCACATATTCATTGTTCTTTTTAGAGTAGATTGTTTTCCCTTCTTACTTCTACATACCTTTGAAATATTTCCTGGATTTTTGCAATTATAATAGACAAGATTTCTTTGATTTGTTTGACTTCCATTAAACCTTGATTTGCACTGATTCACTTTATTCCCATACTTGTTGTAAGTATAGTAATAACCAACAAATGATTAATTCATTCTTCCTGCATTTAACCAGTACATCATCTGAGATTTGCATTCACTAGCTCTATGTCCAATCTTATTACAATCATAACATTGTCTAGAGAAGGAACCAAAGAACCGATTCATCCTACTTATGAATTTAGTTTCCTTATGACCAAACTTGTGGCATGAAAAAAAAGTGCAATTGAAAGATGGATACCTTGTGAATTTGGTTGTTTGATAGGTGGTCTCCTTCCAGGATTTCTTTTCTAATTCCCTTTATCTTGAGTCTTTTGACCATTTACATTTTTTGAGCTTTCACCTGCTTCTAATCCAAATCCGCCTTTCTCTTTAGAGGGTTTTTGAATTGAAATTAGTTCATCAAGTTTGGTAGAGATTGTCTTGAAACTATCTTCACATATTTTTTCTTTTTATAGTTCTTCTCTCAAGCTCACCACTTCTTGTTCATGCTTGGAACATTCACTAGACTTTCTCTTCACTTTTGCATTCAAGCATTCTTCGATTCTTTTGTTTTATTCCACTTGTAGCTTTTTTCCAGTAACATCTTCATTTGCTTGTTTCAATTTCTCACCAACTTCTCTATGTCTCTCTTTGAATTTCTTTAATTTTTCTTTCAACTTTCAAACACATTCATTTGCTTCATCAAGATTTTCTTTTAGATCTCTATTTTCATTTTCAGCTTTGTCAAGGTCATCAAGGGTAGTCTAAATTTCTGCATTATCATCCATTTGTTCAATCTTCAAGATCTCCCTCAAGGTCTTAGGCTTCTCCATAGGAACCAAGATCTGATACCAATTGTTAAATATCCAAGATACTGAGAGGGGGTGGTGAATCAGTATCTTCTTAAAATTATTGAATAAATACCATCCAATCAATTCAATGCATAATATAATTAAGATGAGTAGAAGCATTAACTGAACATGAATCACATAACACACAAACACCAAGATTTTTTATGTGGAAAACCCAGAATGGGAAAAACCACGGTGAGGATTAACTCACAATATAGTATAATTGGTTATAAGATATTATAAAAGGTTGGCTCACTACCAGGACTCAGTGTCCAAAATGGAGGCTCATTGCCTACAAAATATAGAAACAAAAATGGCTTACAACCAGAGAATGAACTAATGTAAGTACACCTCAAAGTGCAGATTTAGTTCCTTTGAAGCTCAAGAAATTTGCATGCCAGTAGATCACTCTTCGCTCTTTTTGCACCCACACATAATCTACAAACATTTTCATACACAAATTATCCTTTTTCTATCTCCAAAGACATCCTCTATATATATTTGTTTTTCCCATAAGTAACAATCAGGTTGGCTCCAAGTAAACACAAAAAACTTCTCAAAATTAATTTAAACATGTGGTGCATAATTACATGTCAACATGGATTGCACAAACAAGATTTAATCCATTTCACCTTCAACTGCTTATTAGGTTGGCTACCAATGACTTAATAACAAAAATGTAAACAAAAAAATGATGTCGGCGACAACCACAACCGTCTAAACGAATGAGATCATGTCCATGAATGTATTTATCAACCAAAAACCATTTCCCAAAATTTGAAGTAGAAACTATTTCCGGAGGGGAAAACTAGAGAAAAATACCGAAGGACAACTCTACATTACCAGTTCAGAATACCGAATCAACATGACTTTGAATCTTGTAGTTGAAACTCATATATCATGGTGACATCAATGAAAACAAAAACTATATCAAGAGATGTTTTCTTATTCATTATTCCAACCATAAAATCACACCATGAAACATTGAAAATATCAAAAGATATCATCGATATATGCCCCCACTTTAAAGTGGTTTCTAACACAATTGTTGTGAGTAGTTACTTTAAAGTAGCCAATATTTTTAATTAGAGGTAAATAATAGGTTTTTAAGGGGCCCAAAACCCTTTACAAAAAAGAGAAACTGAAAGAAAAGAAAACTACAATAAGTATATATCAGCCCATACACAACACACCATCAACAAAAAGTCAGCAAAAAAGGAGGAACACAATCAACAACTTTACATATTATTTAGTATATCTGTAGCCTCCACATCCTTCTAACCCTCATTCAAGGCATCAAACAATTCTTTAATAGGAGCCCCAACCTAAGCTTTAGTCTTGTTATGAGTCCTAGCCCTAGGCCCACCCACATTTACCTCACTAATCAAAACATTATTCTTAACACCACCCTTATCAATAGACACATCTCCCTCCCCTAGCTTACCACCAGCACCAATATCACTAGAATGAGTAGTCTCCTTATGTATCTTGGCACTATAAGAGGAGAGGTAATTCCAACAGACTCAAAATCAACCCCATATTTAGTCCCCTTCCCACCCTTATCCATGTTAGCATAAATCTTCTCTAGATAATTTTCAAGGGTGAGAACTCTACCTTCAAGATTCTGCTTCATGTCGAGTGTTTCCTCCACCAAAATTTTCAAAGAGTTCACTAGATAATCAATTTGATTCTAAATTAGGGACTCATCAGCTTTACTCATCACACCATCAAATTTCACACTGGTCATGTTAAGTTCCTGAAACATCCATTTAAATAAGTTGTAAAAAATAATGGAACCCTCTCTAGCAATTCCCAAAATATTAGAAATATTTTCCTTATCAATGTTGAAAATTACCTTACCTAAAACATCCTCCTCATGAGAGGAGCTTACCTTATCCTAACTAGTAGAGACTTACTCCCCCTTCCTAGTAATGACTAACGTTTGATTTTTTGAATAGAATCCACAATCTTCGCAACAACCATCTTCTTTTCTTCTGCCTATCCGGGTCCACAATTGGAGAATCCTCAACACCATGCCCCACCTCTTCCATGACCTTCCTTTCCATCTATAAGTCCAAAACCTCAATCAGTGAATCCACAACACCTTGTCTGCCCACAATCTTAAGTGGATAATTCATCTCTAGCAGTTGGCTCGTAGACCTAACAACCAGCTTCTTATTACTTCCCATCTCCAACTCCTTTTTTTGTTTCATCCCCAAAATAGGGGGAGGCAAAGAAACCTCACCAACCACTTCCTTCTTCTCCTTCATGCGTTTACTCAACCTTTCAACAGTTGGCTCCTCACTGTAGGTTTCATAACCCTTATTAGGGCTTGGCTCCCCTTTTTTAGACTTCCCCAAAGCAGGGGATTGAGTATCCACTTCCATGGTAGCAAGAGAGTCTAGTACATACTCAACATCCTCCTTAGATTTTTATTCCTTTTCTAGGATTAGCTTCCTCTTCTTTCCTTCCTTACTAGCCATCTCCTCCTTAGAGACCATATCATATTATTCCTTTGGATTTTTTCGCTTACCCTTAGGGGTAGCAATTGTCTTAGCCACTTTAAATTCTTTAGAATAATTAGAAATTAAAAGGATAAGCCCCACATGAAATATCATATTATTTGGGTTTTTCTTATGGTCCTTGAGGCCAGAGTCTAGATAAGCCAAAAGATAATAGGGAAAATAAATCATTTTTTTATGGAGGAAGCGATTGAGAAAAAAAAATGTTAGGAATTTATTGCAGAGAAGCATCATACAAGGGTAATGAAATGCATGATCTCCTTGATCACATCCCCCCACAATGCTTTAAGAGATTTCCTCTTGTAACCACCACTCCTCAATGCCCTCAGGTCTTGAGTTTCATCGCCTTTGAAAAAATATTGCATGGTAGCCTGCGATTCCTTTTTATATTTGAAAAATTTCTTTCCCTCCATCAAAAACCCCATGATGTTGGCTATGGAATCTTCATTCACATAAAAATCCATTCCTCCCAACTTCAAAATGCTATTGTTCCAAGATTTTGTGAACAATTTAGTAGTCTGTGAATTGTTACCATGTAACCTCTCTAGGTACGGAGTCAACCTGCCCTTCTCTAAGATCTTCCAAAACTCCAACTTCTTCTTGAAATCATCACACAAGAAAGGTTCAGTGTGGTTCCTATCTCCTATCATGGCTTTAGGAATTTTAGAGTCTAGGATTTTAAAAAAATTGAATGTAATGAGAAAAACCTTGAGAAAATTATGTAAAGAGTGCCCTCGATTCGTGTGAAAATGAAATAATGACAAGAGAGATTAATGAACCTTGAGTTTTGGTCCTTATGGATATCATCCCTAGTGCAATTAGATCAATCCAAATATTACTTACCATCCTTCGCCATAATAGCCTGCCACGTGATGAAAGTCATGCACGCCCCAAGCCTTAATAAGTCATCAATCACTTTAAATTTGGCCATCATGATTAATACTTGAAATTGATTCTATAGGGAGGGGTTCGTTCAGTCCCCATTCCCTAGAATCTCTAACTCCAATATTTAAAAATACATCAGCAAGTCTATTTCCCTCTCTCAATATATGAGAAATGTAATAATCATCAAAGGACTTAAGAATATCAATATCATCTCTAATTAAATTTTCAATAGTCCATGAAGGGGTAGCACAATTCTT
This sequence comes from Sequoiadendron giganteum, assembly GCA_007115665.2. Classification (NCBI taxonomy): domain Eukaryota; kingdom Viridiplantae; phylum Streptophyta; class Pinopsida; order Cupressales; family Cupressaceae; genus Sequoiadendron; species Sequoiadendron giganteum. The sequence continues at coordinate 73,317,092 of CM021108.1, forward strand.
CAAATTGTTGATGATATTGAGAGAACCCCCTCAAGCCATACTTTCTTGTACCCTTTAGTTTGTGCCAATTTGAGACCATGATAAGCTATAGCCATTTCTGCATAGTGGTTTATCTGGGTTCCCAAAGGGAGCACCACTGTGTAGACGAGTGTACCATTAGAATTTCTTATCACTCCCCCATAACCTACAGGTCCCAGATTCCCTTTATCAGCTCCATGAAAGTTAACCTTCACCCACCCATCTGGAGGAGCTTTCCAAACAACATCCTCTCTAGAGGATTTCCCTTTGGTATCTGGGAGAGAAATATCACAAGGTAGCTTGCAATTCTATGCTATAAAAATATCATAGTGACTAAGTGTAACCTTCAACCCATTGTGTAAATATATCCCAGCCATAAAATTTTCTTTAATAGCCGCACAAATTTTATAGGCCATAGAGATAGTAGTGAGGGTAGAATTCTTGAAAATGTTGTTATTATGCTCAAGCCACATAACCCAAGAAATATGAGGAAGAGAGAGAGACCACACAACCACTAGAGCAAGATTGGATGTAGGACCAATCCATTGAGATCACAAGTCCTTAATTGAAGCAAGGAACACCCAAATGAGATTATGAAGAGAGAGCACATGGGCCCACACAATTCTAACAAATCTACATCAATCAATATATGGAAAGAATTTGTAGCCTCCTCTTCACACAAAAAGCACCTGTTAGGCATCATAAAACCTCTCTTGAACAAGTTGTCAGTAGTTAAAACCTTATTCTGGAAAAAGAGCCAAAAGAAAATATTAACCTTAAGAATCAATCTAGAGGACCAAACAAAGGCCCAAAAAGGAGCAGGACCAACAAAGGAATCATTAAGATGAAAATTCGAAGACAAAAAGAAGTTACTATTAGGAGAGGGCTTCCAAAAAAATTTGTTGGAAGAAGGGAAAGAGGGAATATGGACCAAGGATAAGGCCTTGAAGAGAACCTCCTATCCTAGGTCACCCTCATGCAACCTTTTCCAACAACCACCATCAATATAATAATAAAACTAAATTCCAAACCTCCACAAACACACATCCATGAAAGGTTGAGCCCAAGGCTCATCTTTAAGAGCCCTGTTTCCAAACCAACTATCTTCCTAGAACAATTTTTTTTTCCATTACCCAACTACCAAAAAAGACCCCTAGAGAGAAGCCTTCAAGCCTTCACCATACAATTCCAAAGAGCAGAACCAGACAGGGGGGGAAATTCAGGAGTTAAACAATCCCTTATACCATCAACACCACGTAAGTACTTGCTCCAATCAATTTTTTCCTATTCGTTCTTAGCAAACAATAAGTTCCATAGTTGTTTACCAAAAAGAGCAATATTAAACTCATGAATTTTTTGAATTCTAAGACCACCAACCTTTTTATGTCTATAGACATCATCCCACACAACCAGATGGATTCTTCTCTTATCCTCAATACTAGACTAGAGGATTTTTTTTTTTTTTAATTCCTTCTAGTTTATCCACAAATTTCCTTGGCATATAAAATAAACTAAGAGCATAAACTGGAAAGTTCTAAAAAGTAGACTTAATCAACTAAACTTAAAGTAGCCAATGTTTACTCCTAAGACATGAGATCATTCCTCAAAAAACCCTATGCCAAGTCATATGTTTCTAAAATAAATATACGCCATGCAAACGAAGGGAGGGGTTTCCCCCAAGAACACATAAGGGATCTATGAATTTAGGGTCAGTATGTATTTGCTACAATGTTGTTATAGAGCTCAAAAATGTCATCATTCCCCAAATACTGATAGAACTAGAAGAATGACACATAAAGAGAAAAAATAGAGAAAAATAATTTTAGGTCAACATGGAAGAGACCTAAATGTCTCAATTCCTTGTGTCATCCCCAAAAGGAAAAAAAAATACAAGTGAAAAAGGATAAAATGTTTACGACATATAGAAGAATGTAGATACATATAGAGGAATGCACAAAAAGAGAGATAGAATGAGGGATCACATTATGCACATGCAATAACATGAAGGAAATACAAAAGAAAAAATGTAAAATACTAGTAAGGCACATGTGAGTCAACCTATAGTAGGTCATATGCATCCCAATCTCGGTCTGTATATGCGAAAGGCATAGAACTAGAAAAAGGGACAATGGCAAGTGCTAAACTAGGGGACACACCAAGTTCAACACTATTTTTAGGATATTTTTCATTTAAGCTCATAGAATAGGAAAACAATGAATTCAACTCATTATGCACTTGTTCATCAATCTTTGCAATATCAATGTCATCATCTAAATTAATCACAATAGGAGGTCAAATGACAATGTCTCTGGAAATTTATGGTTTGCATTGCAGTGAAGGTAAAGAATCACCATGCATTGCTTCAGGCAAGATGAATTTTGATTTTTTATGTTTCACTTTTCTTCTTTGGCTTGTAACATAGGAGAAATAGCATGACGTTTATTCCTATGCTCTCTAGAAATTTGATTTTATTCCAATCTAGTGTCAATTTGAGTTTGTATAAGAGTGGGTTTGTCGATCATAGGTTTCTTAACTTCCCTTAGGGGAGCAACATAAGGAACCATAGGATGTTGTTCAACCACTTTATCTTTAGCTTTGTAAACTTGTTTAATTTTAGGGGGTACAATGGGATAGTTTGGGTTATCTCATGGTATCTTATAGGAAATGGTAGGAGTATTTTTCATAGGTTTATCTTGGATATTTGGAAGGGTTTTTGGTTCAATCATTGTTTCATCAAGGATAGGTGACTCAATCATGGATAAGGGATAATTATACTATACGCTTTGCCTTAAATTTTTGATATGATTTGAAAAATTAGTCCTCATGAGGTCTGATAGGTTCAATAGACTCAGGCCAAAATAAATCCAATAAAAAGTTCCTACAGGAAGATACAAGATTAAATCCACTATGATGCACAATAAAGATAACATTGCGAAGGGGGGGATTTAATCATTTATGCACAACCAATGGGATGCATTCATGTAGCGAAGTCATTTGTAGCCTAACTTCAGATGAAATTGGTTCAATGATGAGATGATGGTGAATGAAAAATTTAATATCTTCGGTCCAACTTTTAAAGGGAGATTTACCGAGCCTATCGTAGGACAAGCAAAACCATTATCCATTTTGGTACATGCTTTTATTTTTTCATATGTATCTTGATAGAGTTCATGCAAAAATAGGAATTCTTCAGTGATCACATTCTCTCCATAGATGTGATCAATTAATATCCCATTATTAGGCTTGTCATTGATTCTTTTGGCTATGTAAAGAGGAGCATTGGGTGCATGTTTAAGTATGTATTTTTGTAAGAAAGCAATATCAAGAGGCATTTTGGTTGAGACCTTATAAGTTTTGGCTTCAATAAAGTTAACTAAGGCATGTATGTTATTATTCTCTTTTTTTTTTAAGTTCTCATGAAGGAAGCAACTAAGAATGTTATTATTCTCTTGTTTGTTTTGTTTCTAGTTTTAAGTAGTTTCCTTAGATTTTTTAAGGGAGGAATCATACTAATTTCCATGATTTCATTAAGGATAAAGTCTTGTAAGTTTTCTAGGTTTTCATCTAGTATTTTTATGTCTTCTTATGAGAATTGAATATCATGTTGGAAATGATACTATTGGAAATTGGGTGCATCCAATGGTTGTCATTGATGTAAAAAGAATACCAAATATATGAGGAATTTATTGAAAGCTATTCCCTATCAAAGATGTTCTTTATCAGTGAACCAGTGTGCTAGTTTTTGGGTCTGGATTCTACCACAAGATAAGCCATGACTTTGATATCTTAGCTATATCATTATGATTCAATCATACAACTATATTCAAGATCTTGAGAAGTTTTGAGTTGGGATAAGTAAGTTATCAATGATAAAGTTTAACTCTATACACTACAATTGGTTGATGGTTTGGATATTTTATGTTTGGGGTCTGGTCTTGGCTAACCTAACACATGTTATGTATTAAAATTATTGAATCTATCTTGGGGATGTTTTTTATAGATCCTACCTAACTTAATATAATTATGCCAACAAGAGTTATCCTTTATTATTTTTATTTCATCCAATTAGGCCAACCTAATTGATGAATGAAATACACCTATATATATGAGTCTCTCTAGAGAAGATAGAGAAGTGAATGGAGCGATACAAGTGTATGTGTATGGTGTGAGCCTAAATGATTTATCAGTTGAAGACTAGAATATAATTATTGAATGAATTTTGGGAGAAGCAGTACTACTTATACTGAGATTCATTTGGAACTGAATTTTGTAAAAGGAAGGTGTATTCCATAGGTTCACACTTTTGGTAGTGATCCATAACTTTTATATTTTGGCAGTAAGCCATCTTTTGTATCTCCTGATTGTAGCCCTATGGATAGTGAGTCTGGACCATGAGTCCTTCAATTGGTAGTGAGCCTTTTTGTAATCGGTTTTGATATTCTCTATATTGTGAGTTAATCCTCACTATGGTTTTCCCTCATTGGGTTTTCCATGTAAATATGGTGTTACTGTGTTTTTTGATGATTTTTAGTTTTTGCACTTGCACTTAATATTTAATCATTGAAGAAGTTTCAAGGCTTTGTTTGATAAATGAATTAAGGGTTTAATTTGGTGACGAATGATTCACCCTCACTCTTAGTTGTCCAGTTCAATTATTGGTATCAGAGCTTGGTCCTTTAGAATGAGTTTAACATCTTGAAGGAGATCTTGGTAAGTTGAACAAAATGGTGAAGGGATCTGAATTGGATGAAGAATTAAGAACAAATACTATAGAGTCTAAAAGTGAAGATCTGAAAGGAAATATCAAGCAAGTAGATGAGTGCATTAAAAAACTAAGGAATTAGATCTAAAATTTCAAGTTGAAACATAAAGAAGTTAACCAAGAACTAAAGGAATCAAAGGAGACTATTGAGAATCTAAGAATGGAACTTGAAGAAATCAAAAAGGTAGAAGGGAATTTGAATTTGGCTATTGAACAAGGCAAGATAGAGGAAGGATTCCTAAAAGAGATTATCAATCAAAAGATAGAAAAATGTGATAAGCTTGAATAAGAAGTAGTAACCCTAAAAGCTGATCTGGAAAAATTGAAATCTCATGAAGAAAGGTTCAAGAAAATTTGTACAATGCTTGATGAGTTTATTTCATCTCAAAAACCTACAAAGGATAAAGGTGGTCTAGGAATTGAAGAAGGGAAAGGCTCAAAGAATAAACTAGTTTTCAGTAAAATGGACAATCAAAGGAAATTTCAAGGCAATACTTATCAAAATAAGAATAGAAGGAACAATACCAAAAGGATTACCATCTAAAAACCTAATGCTTAAAGGTACCCATCTTTTAATGGTTTTTGTTTTTCATGTAGTAAATTTGGACATAGAGAAACAAAATGTAGAAGTAGGATGAACTAGAATAGAATGAGTCAGAATGTTGGATTCTTTGCTAGACAATATTATATTTTCAACAAGTTTGGACATAGAGCTACCAAATATAGAATCCAAATGATGATGAAAATTTTTAATACTAGTATAAGGATTCAATATTTTCAAGGATATTGTTACACATGAAATGTCTTTCGACACACAACTAATTAGTGTAGGTCAAGGACAAATGAAAAGTTAGTTGATCAAGGATATGTTATGTGCTACACTTGCAACAAACTAGGACATATCTCAAAATTCTATAGAAGAAAAGTTGGGAAGAAAAATAATCTGGAATAGAAGATCAAGCCTGTGAACAAGTTAGATTCCAAAGAAGTAAGGAAAGAGATGGAATAAAATTGGAGGAAGAAGGAAGAACATGAGAACAAGGATGAATCAAATAAATCTATATCTGCATTTGGTGTAGATACCTCTTCCAAGAACTGAGCCCAATAGTGGTTTTAGGGAGATTAGTCATAGAAAAATATAACAAGCCCACAATATATGTGGTGTCATGCAATGGCACAAGGATATGTGATGTGAGTCTCTATTTTGAAGGAATTGGAGAAAAATTTGGTAGAAAATAAGCAATTCAGGAAAATTTTAGAACTCTTCTTGGTTTATAGTGTATCTTAAAAGCTGAAGAGCAATAAATGTAAAATCAAGGAAAAATAATATGGATCCAAGAAAGGCACCATATCTTGGAGGAAACGATTATGAAAATTAGTTTGTTGTACACGGTTTTAGTATAGAGGATTCATCATCTAAAATTTGATCCAGTAGCTTCAGCTGAGGGGAACGTATTGATAGAGTGAAGTACTGATGATTTCATAAGTGATAAATTACTTTTTGCGATGAAACCCTAAAAGTGACAAGTTAAATGAGGAATTTGAATGGTCATTTTTTTCACATTGTGAATTGGACGAGCTAAGGAGAAAAGTGGAGTTGAGAGATAAGGAGTTAGGTTTGTTGGTGAGTGAATGTATGGAGAACAAAGTTGAAATAATGGAGTCAAAGGTAATGGTAGTATTTGATTCGTGTAGTGATGAATTGCAGAAATTAAGTAAGCTACATATTAATGAATATAACCATGAAAAGATTCAAAACTTTAAAGGTTCACTTTTAGTTGAGAAAATACAAAAGGTCAAGAGTCTAGGACACAAGGATTTAGACATTTGGAGAAAATTCCCATACTTTTTGGACGTAGGCACTATTAGGTTTGTTCTAAGAAGAATTCAAGGTGATCAAATGATCTTCGACAAACCCTATGGGATTTCAAAGGAATAAATTGTAGCAATCATAGTGTTATGTAATGGTGGACCCATTCCCGTGAAGAAGTCAATGAAGAACAAAGAGGTTGAAGCCCTAACTGGAGTGACAGGAGACCAAAGGAAACTTTAAATTCATACTAATAGTGAATCTTATGATAAGGTTTGTGGCATATGGCATTTTATATAAGGTTTATTTGAGAAATAGGGAAGGCTCTATTTTGGTGATTATTGTTTACATTGCACATCAAATGGTTGAAAAGAATGAGGATTTTAACTTGTGTGAGTTATTGAGGAATAAATTAATGGAGAACATTACTATGACAAAGAATGAAAATTACCCTTTTCATTTTGGATCCTTGGTTATATGTTTGATGATGTATTTTCTAAAGTCGTTATTGTTGAAAGAGAATGTTGTGTGGAAGTTAGTTGTACCGGCTAGGAAGCAAGTCTACGGGTACCTAGAATGTCTAGCAGAGAAGGAAAGTATTTGTAAAGAATACTTTGCAAATAAAAAAAATGAATGGAGCTCTGGTATGGATTCCAATCTAGTTGGGACATGTGAGGTAGGATCTTCCTTCGAGAAGAGGAAAATAAGAAGAATCATTTCAAGTTCCCCTTCAAAAATAAAGAAGTTGAACATAGAAGAAAAGGAAGTAAAGACTACATAGGCAGTTGATCTAGTATCAATGGATGATGATGAAGAAGATTTTACTAAAGAGAAGGTGTTCAAGATTCTTGAGCAATCTGATGGACTAAAGAAAATTGGAATGTTTGGTTGTCTTGACCAAAATATGAATAGGATGAGATCACATATGCCTTGGTTTCTTATATAATTCATAATGGTATTTATATGAGGGAATTAAAAAATGTTTTACCGGAAGTATTGATTAAGTAGATTGAAGACATACTAAAATCAATGTCACATAGGGAAACAAAAGAAAAAGATGAGATTCAATTGGATATGGAGGAAAGATGCAGAAATGAACATAAGAGATTGACTGAGAGAATAAATGAATTGAAGACATGTATCAAAAGCGTAAATAGTCTGTATAGGTATTGTCTCCAGTGGCCTACTACAATGAAAACTACAGAGAAAAAACTGATGCTATTGAGCTTGAGTTGGATTCTATTGGAAAATCATATAATATCCTTAACGATAGGGATGGAGCGCAAAAGAAAAGTATCAATTCCTTATAGTTTGAACTCACAGGAATTCTGGTATAGAGGGACAACATTGTGAAAGCATAATGGAAAGTGAAAGAGATAATTGAATTGATATTATAACAAATTTCTAGTCTCGTGGTGGAAGCTAATAAAAATGAACAAAATACCACTATCCTAGATACTCTTCTAAAAACACTTGATTTGATAGTGATGAACAACAAAATTTGTGTGAACATCAGATTGGTAGTGGATTCCTGGAAGACATTTCTTCCAAAATAAAAATAAAAATACAAAGAGATATTTTAAGAGAAGAAGGATTGAGGTAAAAAACCATTTTTGACATTTTTCGAAGATTGTTTTTGTGTAGAAAATTTTGAGTAAAGGGGAGATAAATATTATTTTTCCATTGATGTCAAAGGGGGAGAGAGAGATCATGTGAAAATAATGGAAATCATTACAAATCATCAAAAAGGGAAGAATTACAAAGGATGTTGTTGGATTTTCACATCTTTTGTTTCCATCAATGATGAAGGGGGAGATTGCTGGAAATGAGACTGTTGGAAATTGGATTACATCAAATGGTTATCATTGATGTCGATACTGTACCAAATATATGAGGCATTTATTAGAATCTATTCCCTATCAAAGATGTTCTTTATTAGTGAATCGACGTGCTAGTTTTTGGCTCTAGATTCTATTGCAAGACAAGCCATGACTCTGATATCTAAACTACATCATTATGATCCACTTAGATAGCTATATTTGAGATCTTGAGAAGTTTTGAGTTGGGAGTGGTAAGTTATCAATGAAAGAGTTTAACTTGATACACTACAATTAGTTGACGTTTTGAAGCTTTTATGTTTGGGGTCTAGCCGACCTAACACATGTTATGTATTAAAATGATTAAATCTATCTTGCGGATGTTTTGTGTAATTAGGGCTAAAATATCAAAGTTAGGCAAATAATAATGAAAATAAGACCCTAATTAACAATGAAGCACAAATAACAACAAATACATAAAACATAAAGCAATATTACTAAATCTTCATGCCACCATTGATTCACCTTCATTGCACTTCTCCATTTTTCTTGACTATAATAATTTCCCTTAGATTTTTGAGTATGCAATAGGCCTATGGCAAAGAAAAATATTGAAGATGCACAATATGACTATGGATGAACTAGACTTGATGTTGATGGCAAGATAGCATAAGCTATCCAAGATCATATAAAGACGCATAAGGTGTAGATGTAGAAATGAAAATGATAGAGGTCTTTTATAGGGAAGTCAATTTTGAATGAAGGGATAGGATTAAAAGTCAATAATCAATGACCAAGAATGAAAGATGAGGTATGAACTAGGGTTAGGGAAAAAATATAAGGATTGATGGTCAAGATTTAAGGATTGATGGTCAAGATTAAATTATTAATAATTTAATCAAGGGTAGAAGTTAATTGAGACATGGATAGATAAGGACTTGAGGTGGAAGATAAGATTGGCATGAATAAAGAGGTGAGGAGAAATTAAATAATAAAGAATATTTAATTTAAGTGGCCAATGAATAATTAAATAATTAAAATAATTATTTAATTATAGAAGAATGTGACAAAGGGAATCTTTTGAATTAAATAATAATTTAATTCAAAATTCAAGAGAGTGGACCAGATTAAATAAATAAAATTTATTTAATTTATGAGAGGAAAGACTAATGAATAATTAAATAATTAAAATAATTATTTAATTATAGTGGAAAGTGGCATAGAAAATAAATAAATATGAATTTATTTATTTTAGAAATAAAATGACTTAACTAGTGACATAATTAAATAAATAAAACTTATTTAATTAGAAAATAATTTAATTAATCGAGAAGAAATAAAGATAATTAAATAGTTAAAATTATTTAATTATGCAGAATGAAAGAATGAAAGGGGAAATGATAGAGAAAATAAGTCATAGGCCTAGGACAATTTTTAGCGTCTACATTTTCCCATCTTTGATACAATGCAATTTATCATGTTATGTCAAAGAAAATCAGTCAAAACATGCCCTAGTGTAAGTAAGGTAGACCTATGCCCCCTCAAAAGAATTTTAGAAAAATTTCAAAATTTTCCCAAAAAATTGAAAATTGTTTTGAAAAGTAAAATTAATAGGCATAAATGCTATGGCAACGAAAGAAATGATTTTCAAGATCTTTGGGGTAGACAAAAGGCTTCTTGGAAGTTCAAACAAAGCACATCCAACACAAACCCTAGTTAAAAACCTTAATTGTAAGGAGGTATAAATAGGAAATGGGCAAGTTAAAGGCTCATTTTACACATTTGGACTTTGGAGATCAAGAGCTTTGAGTGAAGATGTCATGCATTCCACACATTGATGAATGGTTTTATCGAGTTCCCACATTCATATTGTCACATGGCATAGGAGATCCTATAAGGCTCTATAAAACCACTTTGTTAATTTTTGATTTCATGCTTTTCTAGATAGGGTAAAAATTTAATAGTCAATTGCGTCACTTAGTGATAGCCGCAAGTTCTATCATGTTTGACATAATTTCCCATGTAATGATGCAACTATTAGCAACATTCCTAGGTTTAGATAGGGTTTAGGATAATATGATGCAACTGCAGAAAGATTGACGCAACTAATTGTGGAAATGTGCAAATGAAAGGACTTAGCCACAACCACTAGGGCAATGATGCAAACATAAAGATATGACACAATTGATTAGGGGTTATACATAAGTGTGTCCATACAAATGATAAATCTGTGATGTAATTGACTAACAACAACATTGACCTAGGGTTGAATGAAATTTTATTTATATCACATGCCAAATAACTATAAATAGGATGATTTACTGACATGGTGCTTGTTGTGTGGACCACAGGTTCATCTAGATCCGATCTACACTTGAGAGTCTCGAATTCTAGACACTTACAAATTGAGAGACCAATTGACTAGTGCTGAAAGGTGCAAACTATGGCATCTTGGATTATTTAATGTTACATTCATGCCTGTGATTAGGGAAAATAAGGGTATGTTGACTGTGCTTGCTGAAAGGTGGCATTCAGAGACATGCTCCTTCTATCTACCAATGGGAGAGGCTACCATCACTCTAGAGTATGTCTATAGGATTCTACAATTAGTGATCTAAGGTGAGAGGGTGCAATATGACTGAGTGTGAGATTATCAAGCTTTGACTACATATTTTGTCTATGGTAATGTGGCATAGTTGGGGATTGATTGATATGAGATCAGATGGGAGACACTAGCCATGTGATATGAGCGATTTGACTGCATTTTGTGTACCCTAATAGCTGGTGGTGTGAATCCAGACCATTGAAGACATTGGTTTCTAGTAGGATGGGGGGAGATGCTTGTTTTCATGCTGGCTAGAGACATTATGTATGCATCGAGGACCATGTTTTTGGATATGGTTTTTTTAGTTACATGATATAGCATATCTGTGGGGGAAGAGCATGAGCTACGGTGTTACTCTTCTAATGGTCTGGGCTTGGGAGCACATTGTTGTGTTTTTTCCACCAGTTGATCATCAGTTAGGGGCCAACATACCTTATGTTTATATGTACAGAGGAGTGGTTACATAGACACATGTCGATGATGTGGGATATTGGTGACGTGGATTGGATCTTCTGGTTAGATTCATATGGAGACCATGGATGGACTGCACTCAGTGGCCATGAGAGGATCAACACTTATAGTGGTGTCAGTAGTAGAGATATCTTATTGGCCATATAGTGCAAACACAATATATTATAGACATGTATTTACCAGGGCAAGTGCTTAGAAAATCCAATGAGCAATAGGGTTTACCTCAAGGCAACACAGAGTTTGCATGATCCTCTTAAGAGGTTACACCATGTGGTCCTATGATTGTAGTGGTGCTAGTAGAGCATGCTATAAATGGGTTACAACCTTTGACGTGGGCATGGAGAGAGGGCCCAACTGATGCTAGTACTACTATCGATTGTGATGCATGATGGATTGTACACAAGCCCATTCCTTTGATAGATCCAAACTAGCCAACTCAAGGTTTTTGGTGAGGATGGGGTCCTCAAGGTAGGAGAGGCAAAGGGAGAGGGAGAGTAGACAAATATGGAGGGAGAGGGGATAGAGGTAGAGGAGGTGATGGTGGTGGTGATGGAGGAGGTGATGGAGGAGGTGATGGTGGTTGTGATGGTGGGAGGAGATAGTGGTAGAGACTAAAGAGGAGGAGGGGCAGATCGCTCTCCCCTATTCAAGAGAAGGGAGGAGAGAGAGGAGGAGCGACAAGAGGAGAGGTAGGAGGAGGCTATTCCTAATATAGAGGTAGAGGAGGAGAGATAGGAGGGAGAGCAACTTGAGGTAGAGTAGCTAGAGGCACTAGCAAAGGTGGCTACAATGGATGTGGAGGTGGATCAACCTAATGGACCTTCAAAATTTTGACATCTTTTGGTGGGTTCCTTGACATTTCTCGTAATCTTTCACCTTGATGTTCATGGTTTTTCCTAGGGTTTTTGGGTCTAATACCCTGGCTTCACAATTTTTGAAATTTTATTGGGCCCCAAAACCCTTGCATTATGTTTCTTCATTGACCCTCTCACTAGGTTGCTGGTTGTTTTAGTAATGACATGTCATTTGGCCCATTGTCATTACCAACCCCTTCACCTAAGCCAACCGGTCATCAGGTTTCTTTATCAAATTTTAATATTTCATTGGTCAGCCTAAAATATTTCATTTTTTAAAAGACTTATGTCCTAATTCTTTATTTTTTGTTGAAGGGGTGTTTCCCATTGCCTAGCTCATGGACCTTTCCTTTTAAAACAAGCAATACACACATGTGCATAAAGTCTGAGCCGTCAGATCTAATCTTGGCTCTTACACGCATGTCATGTAGTATTTAAAAAATGTATTTTGGTTGGGCCACATGGTGCACATGATTGCGCCACGAGTCCCCCAAATCAAGTGGGACCCAATCTCCACTATCGACATGGTCTTAGCTGGAGGCAAATTGATGACTCCGAATGTATTGTCTGATCAAACTTGAGTTGTAGAGCACATGTTACACAGGTTGTTATATAATGGAACCTAACACCATGTGCAGTCTGCACAATGGCAACACGTGAATTTAGATACTGACATATGAAAGATGGATGGGGCCTGCGGGTGATGTATGTGTTATTTGATTGGGAATGACACCATTGGTCAATGGATGACAACATGAAATTTTAAAATATCTTTGACTCAATCTAAGTCGTTCGAAGTGCCATATCAGCGATTGATTGATGGCTCATATTCAAATATAGAATTGGCCATGTGATGGTCATTTTGATGCTAAAAATAGCAAGAATTAATGGTGTATGATCTTTAGAGGATATCATCATAATCTCCATGAGTGTGAAGAACAAAATCTTGGCAATTATGATGAATGGTACTCTGATTTCCATGTACCTCAAAATTAACGGTGATGAAACAGATGCCAATGAATAATCACTCATTCGCTCATGCTCTTTGGGAGTATTAATGGTCAACATCATCAATCGGGTCATAAATATGGATGATGGCTCATCTTTTTCATCATAACAATTGGGAGTCTCAATTTTCTATGGTTAGCGATTTCTCTTGTGAGGTTTTTGTTTATCAGTGCAAGATGAGTCAGTCGATCACATCTCCATCAACTATGCATAGGTAAACCAGAGTTAATGTTCAAAAACTTGGTGATGACTTGTCATCATATGAACAGGGTAGTCTTCAGGGCTCTCTCAGCCCCTAAGTTGAAATGCACAAATCCTGTCCCAAGAGTTACTAGGTATAACTCTCTACTGAAAAACTTGGTTGCAATTATAGAAGAGTCAATGCATGGATAGGAGGAAGATTCTGCAAGTCTCAAACAAAGATCAAGGGCCAAAGTAAGGTATGGTCGAGGTTCTTTGGGAAGGTAGAATTTTCCCATTGACATCTCTGATAGCTCTGGTGATAGCAACATAGAGACTGACTCCAACTACAACAAATTCTTGGTGGCACTGATGGAGATGGTGGGATTGAATGAAGGCGTCCTCACGGTTTCTCCAATTTTCGTGATGGCACTGTGTGTTGTTATTGGTTTTGGTGCTAAGAATCATGTTGATGATGATGAAGGAGCGGTGGTTTCACCTCCTACAGTTGTAAAGACATGACGCGGGTGCAAGTACCATGGCCCTGGTGATGGTTACCTATTTTTTTTTTGTCACGATGTGCGTTGGGTCTCCTTTTGGTTCAACATGAATATGAATGATGAGCCTTAACGAAATTTTGAAATGGGCGGGGTAACACTGGCTAGTTGTTACAAGTTTTGATTCCCCTGCATGGTACATGATTGCATCTAACCATTTGGAAATTTGAAATGTGAATTAAATTTTGTTTTGAAATTAAATTATGTTGAAATGAGACTGTAATGAGCCTAATGCTTATTGCTCTCTTGTGTTATAAAAGAGATTTCAAGGCTCCTTACAGAGGTCAAATTTTTTAATCCAAAAAGGTCTAGGTAGGCTATAGTGGATGCACCAAATGCATAGTTCTTGATGAATCTACCACAAATTGTCTTGAGTAGGTTTTATGTATAAAATACTCTTAAATGGTTCTATACAATTACTTATATTGAAACAAATCTGAAAAAATTAAAGTATGTGCTCTCCTGTGTGTTGTTGTGACAGACTATAAATGGAAGTATCAAGTGTAGTTTCGTTTATCTTTCAATGGTTCATTTGAATGTATGATTCTATTTCTTGCTTCAACTCAATGAGTTAATCAAATTCTTGAGAAAGAGTGATAGGTCTGTGATAATGTACTAAGGATTTGATAAGAATTGATACATTAAGTACTGTGAAGTTTTATGATGTAATGCATTATGAAAACCATTCACTCATATCAAGATAAAATATTGTGTATGACTGAATATTTCATGCTTGAATCCTACCCAATTCGATGAGGCATTAGCTTATTCATTTAGAATTCTTATAGTTTAATGAAATTAGAAAATACCCATCTATGGATTCAACATTGGTACACTACTTAATTCATATTTTATCCATGATGAGATGTAAGTCTTAAAAATACCAAATGTTCCTATCAGCTTAGAGGTCATTTGTTTAAAGGTTAGCCAAGATTTTGATAAATAATGTCTAATTACACTCAATAGGGACAAATTTGTGTGTGTGGAAGTGTTCTTGAGGTTTTGAACATCATACAAACACAATAAGGGACACCCTCCTTGGTTTCACGGAGCCTAAAGAGTAGGAGTAAAGGATTTAGAATATTTACTCACTGTGTTGGTCTTCTAACCTAGGAATGTCTAAAAAATAAGGCATTGCATCCCTTTAGAGAAGTCCAAGGTTTAGTAGGGAAAAACACCAACACAACCTAAGGATGAGAAGATGGGGGAGATGGAGCAGATGCTCTAAGAGAAGATTTTGCATGGAGATGAGGGTTTTGAGGATGTACGAGTTAGAGGTGGTACAAGGGACATAGACCAAGAGCTAGTAGATATGAAAGCCAGGGTACATGCACTAGAGTACGATCTATAGACCCTGTTAGGTCTAAAAAACACAGGTTTGAACCATGAGAGGTTGCCAAGCTCTCACAACGCTATTGGCCAACTAGTATAGTTGAACCTTCTACTCTTAAGGCTTTGCTAAAACCAGGTAAGTATACCTATATGAATGCTGCAAATTTTGAACTATGCTTTCTGATAGACTAAACTATGCACAATGGCAAGTTGTTAGTGGAGAGATATGATCTAAATTTGGTATAAATTATATATGAAATATCAGATAAAATTTGGTATTAATAGTATATGCAATATGAAGGTGAAGTTTGATATGTTCAGTTAACAAATGTCAAATGAAATGAATAAAACTAAGCAATGAAAATAAGGGAGACCAGTGCCTTGTTGAGTAAAACAGACTCAAATGAAAGTCTCAGATGAGTGGCTTTTATCTATAAAAATCTCTAATTGTTTGGAATAAAAAATATGAGTTTATAACTGGTATAAACATGCAAGAATGTGATTGATAGACCCTACTTGAGGTAGAATATCAATCCTAACTATTTGATTCTTCTTAATGATCCAAATAACATTCCTAGATTACTGTAATTGACTGAAAGGAATTTAATTCTTATTCAAAGAAACCAATTAATAAAATCACACAAATACAATAAATGTGCACTGATAAATTGAACATATACTTGATATTTCAACTTAAATAATCAAGAAACATCAGATTGGAGACAATCAAATAATTGCAGAAATCCAACAAACAACTAATACCAGAATGAAGTCACCAAATCAACAGTCTTTCATTATCTTCCTCAAATCTTACATATGCAACATAGTATTCTTGAATGCAAACATTTTGAAAATATTATGCTTGCCGCAATCTATCCTATTTTAATTCTATTGCTTCCAATCCCCTATCACTATAAAAAATTGATACTTATACATCAACTGCTGAAAGGACATGTCCTTTCAAAAAATATCTTAAGTATGAAACAACAATAAGATTAAAAAGATTAGGCTCTGCTAAGCCATAAATAAATCTCAACATGTGATATGTGTAGTCTCGGTGCTCGTGTGTATCAGTATCTCCTAATGCATTGCAGATCATGATCTCCATCATTACCATCCTTTCATTCTACTCACATGCTTCATCTAATGTTGCATCTTTCGCAATGGTTGTCTTTAAGATATCCTGCAGTATTAATTCACTTTCACTCTTCCACGTAGCCATTTATTTTAATTTTCCTCCACCATCAAGGAATATAGTCAATCCATTTTTGGCGGCTTCTATCAATCCTTGTACATCCTCTTGTAACTCTTCAAAGAATCCTTTGTGCTTATCCATAAAACAATTAGCATCCTCAATTGCCACATTGTCAGGAGTACCCCATTGTTTTATTTCCTCAAATTTCTCTTGGATTCTACCATCCACCCTTTTATGTTATTTTATTGCATCAAAGTACAATGAATATTTTCCCCAAATTTTGTTCAACCAAATGCCTAAACTAGCTTGCCTCTTTTTGATTGACCACCTTCCCCATGTTTTCTACCTTTTGATTTCTCTAAACTAGTGCTTTCTATTCTTTGAAATTTACAAGATTCAAGGGATGAAGAACTTAGTGTACTTTTCCTGAAATTCCAAGTTGAACAAACACCCCAATCCTTTGCTCATTCCTCTACTCTCCTTTGTTGCTAATTCCACGAAAAAATGCTTTTAATTGAGTTTGCTTGGATTCACAAAATCTTTTATGCTTCATGGCGCCATTAATGTCTTGGCTGAGACATGAATGAACCAGGCTTTTCAAAATTCTCATTGTCACATCATGCAACATATCGGCAAGACATTTTAAATCTTTGTTCGATCCTTCTGTTTGAACCTTTACCAACGTTCACACACCCGCATAGACATCTTGTAGTTCCCCTGACACCTCAAGTCTCCTCAACAGTTTTCTTTTCATTTTTTATATTGCCATGACTTAACGAATCGGGCCAACAATTCCCTGTTTCATTCCGAAGGTTCTTTTGTCTCACTGAGATATTCTTTTTGTCAACTCAAATCACCAAGGCAAATTAATTGTCCTGTTGATGGAATAATACTCATCATGACCTTCCTTAGATCTCCCCGCTAAGGCTTATCTTTCGGATACATCTTTTCTTCGGCGAGACCACACACATTGTCCCTCTGACAATTTTTATCTCCATGTTGTCATGCCCAATCCTATCGGTATAACACAGGAGGTTGGCAAGACTCCCCAAACTCTTCTCGGCAACATTGTCTCATCTACTGGATCCCTTTTTCTTTATCGGCAAGACCGGTGAATGTTTCAGGATGCCTTTTGAAACCTCACCCCGATGACTCTAGTCTAGTCGATACCTTTTCTTGTACTCTAGGCGGTGAAATGTATACAAGCTCGATATTACCTCATGCCATTATATCAATAACCTTTGTCCTACCGATAGAAACTTTGAACCCGTGTTCTCTCGACATCTATCCTCATCGGTATGAAATTATTGATTTCTTGTCGATATACTGAAAGAGGTTAGTATTGGTGAGACCTGCATTATCTTATGCCAATATGTTTCATATATTAAACATTCAGGGTTAGATAAATTTTATTGGATCATATGATAAAAATTTACCCGAACCTCAGTGAATATGTTATGTGAAGAAATTTTTATACTTGTAGTATGGACTCTTTGGGAAACTAATGAGCATGAATGGCCAATGAGATTTTTTCAAAATTTTACAGTTCGAACAAACCCTTCAAGTGGAGAGGGACGGTTTATAGGAAAAGAGGGATGGTCTACAAGTAGAGAGGGATACCCTGCAACCAAAGAGAGATAGGGTAGTGATCTAGGCACAAGATGTAAAGTAGAGGGTTATTGACTTTGCAGCCACATGCATAGGATCAAATGCTGACACTACATAGGAACTTATTAGAGTAGGGAGGTGAGAGTAGTACTATAGAGAACTATATGAGCAAGCAGTCCCAACACACTTAGTGTGTCAATGGCATTGAGCAATAGTCGATACCACAGTAAACGCTCATAGAGAAAATCTAGTTGAGGCGAGAGTAGTAGTCAGGGCTATGGGGATCATGGGAGCTTTGGATAGATCTCATTTTGACACATGTATTTTGACACTTATTTTTTTTTCTATTGATCCCATGAGCTCTTATTAGGAGACACATTATGACATTGTACCGTGAAACTTTTTTGAGTAATATACATATCATTTTTGGTGGAAATTATATCATATATAGTGTATTTATATGATATGTAGAATTTTATTATGCATGATGATGATGTATGCTTTATGATTATTCATGTAGCCTATGTTGAGGTCTTAATTCTATATGACTCTATGTGTTGATGTTGTATACCCGATCTCTACAGAATGGATGGATGCATTTAATTTTTATGATGTTATGGATGTTATGTATGCCATGTGATGCTATTAAGATTATGAAATGTATTGTGTTCCTATGAGATGCTAATGCAATGGATGACTATGTAATGTATGATTATGTAAATATCATTAATGCTTATATGTCAGATATATTTTATTTTTATTTTCTTGTGATGCAAAATACATGATTGATTATGCCTAATATATGTTTTTATGATGCTCCTAACATGACTGCATATGTAGGATGGTTTTCTTTGTGCATCACAGGACTCCATCATAATTTAGAAAGAAGAAGTGTTAGCATGGAAGACATGGATGTTAGTAATAGAATGACTTCAATATATTTCTAAAATATAATAGGCCTTGCATGAATCATCATTGGGTGTTAAAATGACACAAATGGACAAAAAAAACCATGGTATGACATAGGCCAAGGTGTGCAAGGTCATCCACTTGCAAGATAGACAATTGTAGACAAGGAATGTTCTAGCTCACACTAAGGGAAAAATTGAACCAATCTTTTTGTCGAGACAATCCATAAACAACAATCAATGAAAAGAGTCAGGAGACATCATCACTCCTCTAAATCCTTCCTGGGACATCCTTGATGAAATAGTAACCTGACTCAAAGACAAATTCCAAAAGAAAGATATGTTGAGAAGCTATTAAGATGGTTTAGCATTGTTGTCATT
Organism: Sequoiadendron giganteum; assembly: GCA_007115665.2. NCBI lineage: Eukaryota > Viridiplantae > Streptophyta > Pinopsida > Cupressales > Cupressaceae > Sequoiadendron > Sequoiadendron giganteum. The sequence goes on from CM021108.1 coordinate 73,336,598, forward strand.
GATGTCAAAACCTTGATCCGGAAGGTTGTGCTCTAGATGATAAAATCAAATGATCCATCCTATCATATGCTATTATGTTGAGTAGTGAGGATGATTATCCTTGATCCAGATGTGGTAGTACTTCTTTTTTTAGGACATCCATGGAGGAATATTAATGCATAATAATGAAGACTAGTCTTTTGATGTTAGTTGTTGTGCTCAAAGCCTACTTTGGGTAACCTTTCTATCCAAAAATTTATGTTGCATGTTAGAATTTTTGGTATCTCAAATTGTGCTTCTCTGGTTGATACTTAAAATTGATGATAATCAAGATTTGTTCTTGATTGTGGTATTCCTATCAATTGATGTTAATCAATATTTTCTATTGGTTGTGGCATTCCCATCGAATCTGGAATATATCTCATATAATTCAATGTTATCTATCTTTTTATAATAATTCTATATCTTATGTATGACCCATTTATGGGCCCTGGTGTAACATGGTAAGAAGATCCCTTATGTGTGACCTATCTTTTGGGTCTGGTGCTAGCGTGTCAGGCCTTATTGAATATTTTAAGGTTGTTCCTTATTTCAACATGTTTTTGGTGATCTAAATTAAAATTGTGTTTGGTCAACTTATTTTGTTCTACAAGTAGCCATACATATATAAAAAATCTTTTTGGTTGAAGACTTAGAATAAAATAAGTGATATGTGTGAACAGTGATAAGGGTGTGAAAGATTGAGCAATAAGGATTGGAGAAGGAAGTGAAGGAAAGTGTCAAGAAGAATTAATCTGTATTGCAATGATTGTGCGAGGAAGGTGTGTAGAAGCTTATTGATTGGATTTGCTACAGAAAGAGATTGTGATCTTAACTAGAACTGAATTCATGCATATATAGATGAAACTTCATTAGTTCATGTTTTATTCTTATTATTGGTTTTTTTATCTTGGGAAGTGAGCCCATTGGCAGTGAGCAAACTAATAGTGAGCCACCTTGTAGTGAGAAACTTGGTAGTGATCACTTGTAAAAATCACCTTAATTGGTGTTTTATAATTGAGAATTAGCATTCTCCATGGTTTTTTCCATCTTGGGTTTCCACGTAATTTTTGGTGTTCATTGTGCATGGTGTTCTTGGGTGTTTGCATGTTCATGTCCATATTAATTAATATATGAATGTTTTAGGATTGGTTCAGATTAAGTAAAGAAAGAAAAGTGTTTTGGGATAACTAATTCACCGCCCCTCTTAGTTATCTGAACTATTCAACAATTGGTATCAGAGCTTGGTCCCTTGCAGATAAAGCTTAACCACTTGAGGGAGATCTTGGCAATTTTAACAGATGGTAGGAGATTATTACCTTGAGGAACAAACAAAGTCAATATTAAGTAATATGGAAAGTATAGAATCTGAGAATGAGGAACTGAAAAAAAACATCAAGGAGGCAAATGCTTGTATCTCAAAGCTGAGGGAGAAAATCAAAAAATTCAAAGCAAGACATAGAGAGGTCATCAAAGAATTAAAGGAGTCAAAGGAAAATGATGTGAATCTAAGGATTCAGTTAGATGAGTACAAAATTTTAGAACAAGATCTCAAAGACACCATTAAATAGAAAATGGAAGAATGGAAGAAGATTGAAGAAAATTTCAAAGATACCATCAAATGGAAAGAAGAAGAAAATGAGAAGCTAGATCAAGAGTTAAGGAGGATGGAATTAGAAGCTAGAGTATTTGAAAGTAGCATGATCCTAGATAAAAAAATTCCCTACAAAAATGTCACAAGGATAAGGAAGGACTTAGCTTCTTAGGTGAAAACTCAAATCTGAACACTAAGGGTAAAGATAATGTAGTGGAAGCTAAAGCAAGATCTGGTGCAATGAGAAAAGTCTAAAACTCTAGAAGATCTATAGAAAGATCTCTAGTGAGGAAACCAAATACTCAAAGGTACTTATCATTCAATCATCACTATTTTCTATGCAAAAAGTTGGGAATAAGGCTATAGAGTGTAGGAATAGGAAGGAATTCGATATTCAATGCTTTAATTGTCACAAGTTTTGTCACAAAGCAAGTCATTGTAGAAGTGAATTATCCAATCCAACTACAAGGAATGAAATGAACAATCTCTTTCATGAATATTACTACTTATGTCATGGTTATGGTCACAAAGCTAGTTAGTGTAGATCCAGATTTCACTCAACTAGGTCAAAAAAAAGATGTTACAAGTGCAATGAATCTAGAAATTATGCTAAAACATGCAGATATGCTACTATGGAAAGAACTAAAGAAAAAAGGAAGGTTGTAGAATCAGATGAATCCAAAAGAAAGACCGTCACCTTTTGGAAGAAGGAAATGAGTGTGGAGAGCCCTTTTGTGGTACTGGATTTCGGTACTAGCTCTATCGGTTATTGAGCTAAACTACCATGGCTCAAGGGAAGTTTTTCAATGCATATATTTTTAGTTCCCCCTCTTCGAAGAAAGATTGATGTGTTTCTGGCATGGTTAAGCTAGATCTGGGTGATGTTGCATTATGGAGGTTAATCGAACTAATTGAAAAGTGAAGTACAATTGTTGGTGTCATCAATACATGTTTTAGTGGTGAAATCATTATGAAAAATTAAGGATAAAAGATGGAGCTTCAAATCATTTCTCATAAAATGAAAAGAAGGAGAAGAAGAAGTTTCGTAGAGTGATGAAAGTTTGAAGAAACTGAGCGTACTGATGGAATCCATGTTGATTGGTAGCGAATCTTGTGGTGATATTCTGCTAAGGCCGAAGGGAGTAGAGTTGGATGAGCTTGATCATTGAAAGATGAAAGAAATGGAACTAGGGTTGAAGATGGATGAGTTGCAAAATGTAAGTACTCTGGGTATGGATTTATGGGGAGAATTTCCCTGGTTTACCAATAAAGAGTCTATCTTATTCTTGTTGAGTTGATTCAAGGATGAAAAAATTGTGTTGGACAAACGCTATTTGATCATGAAAGAGAGAATAGGAGTTATTACTGCTTTGTGTAGTATTGGTGATCTCCTTGGGAAGAAAATGGTGAAACACAGAGATGTGGAGGAATTTACTGGTAACGACAAAGACCCTCGAGCTCTACTAATAAATAGCATTGTCGATCCTGCAATAAGGTATGTTGCTTATGACATCACTTATGAAATTTATTTTAGAAATCGTGAAGGTTCTACTTCAACTATTTTTGAATATGTTGCACATAAAATGGTGAAGGAAAATAAGTAGTTTGACTTGTGTAGCCTCATAATGGAAAACCTAGTTGAGAATGTTAGAATTTCTTTGGTTGAGAGTTATCTTTTCTAATTTGGGTCTCTGCTCATATGTTTATAATTTTAATTTCTGAGTTCACTATCATCATAGGAAAATAGTTTGGCATCCCTATCATAAAGTAAGTTTTTAGATATTTGGAGTGTATGGAAGATAAAGCAAGTGCATGCAAAGTATATTTATCATCCTTGCAGATGGATTTGTGCTCTAGAGTGATAGTATCTAGTGTTATGCCCAGTAGTCAGCTTGAGGAGGGTTCCTCCTCCAGTAAGGAGTTAGAGGTTTTCATTTGTGGTTCCCATCTAGAACCTAAAAGGAGAAAATTTAACACAAAATATTTCTCAGAAGAAAAGGGTAAGGAAGATGAGTTTCTACCTAGATTTGACTCTTTTGATCCAGATGAAATTTGGTTGATGTTGAATTAAGGTGATATGAAGAAGGTTGGTAAAATTTGGTGTGCCTTCCCTCTATGGATAGGCTTAGAATTGATGATGCCTTGGTTGATTATTATCTCAAAAAGGGTATTAAATTTTTAGATGTTTCTGACTCTTTACTGGATGATCTAGTAGAAATTGTTGAAGAAAGGATGTTGCTGGAAGGACTTGAAGGGCACAAGTTCAAAGCTATGATTTAGATAAGATGTTTCAAAGCCAAACAAAGTTTATCAAAACACATTGGTGACACAAGAAAATGCATCAAGGAAATGTTTGACATCTACATGTATTGTCTCTAGTGGCCTACTGCGGTTGATAACTTTAGAAGCAGAATTGAAGCTATTGAATCTGAGATGAATGAGATTGGCAATAGTTTTGATTTATTCAAAGATAAAGATGGAAAACAAAGAATAAAATTTTGAGAGTTGCAAGCTAAATTATTGTCTATTCAGAGACAGAGGGAAGATTTGGTTACAACTTTCTGGTTGGTCAAAGAAATTGTTGAGGTTTGATTGGATAATCTCTCTAGGATACTTTCTGATGCAGAAGATTGTGAATGATAATGTGTGTCTCCAGACTAGTCATCCTCATTTATGATGTTGACTCTACTAGATAACATGTGTACTAGAATGGATTCTGTAATGCTATCTTGGAAGAGGATTCTTCCAACTATAAGATAAAGGTACAAGAAGATTGTTCATGTGAAAAGTATTATTTTTACTTGAGTTCTTGAATGTTCTTATTTTGGCCCTTTTCCTTTGATGGAAAAAAGGGGGAGAAAATAAAGATAAAAACAAAAACAAGAAGAGGTATTGAATTTTTTGACTAAGGGGGAGTGCTTGGAGTCCAAATTTTGAAGCTATTGAGATGGTTTAGCATTGTTGTCATTGATGTCAAAACCTTGATCTAGAAGGTTGTGCTCTAAATGATACACTGAAATGATCCATTCTATCGTATGCTATGATATTGTGTAGTGTGGATGATTATCCTTCATTTGAATGTGACAGTACTTCTTTTTTGGGACATCTATGGAGGACTATTAATGTAGAATAATGAAGACTAGTATTTTGATGTTAGATGAAGTGCTCAAAGCCTACTCCGAGTAACCTTGCTATCCAGACATTCATGTTGCATGTTACAAGTTTTGATATGTCAAATCGTGCTTCTCCAGTTGATACTAAAATTTATGATAATCAATATTTGGTCTTGGTTGTGGCATACCCGTTGAATCTAAAATATATCTCGTATAATTCAATGTTATGTATCTTTTGATAATAGTGCTATATCTTATGTATGAACCATGTATTAGTCCCGATGTAACATGGTAAGAAGATCCCTTATGTCAAACCTATCTTTTGGGTCCAGTGCTAGAGTGTCAGACCTTATTGAATATTTTAAGGTTGTTCCTTATGTTGAATGAACCACAAATTTTAGGGGAAAGGGAGCTCTCTACCACTTCTAGGGTTTTCACCTAAAAGGGGAGAGGTCTTCCACCCTAAAGCTTGTAGGTTCACTCAAGAATTATGTTAATGTAACTAATATGCTTTAAGATGAGATGCCCTAAATGCAATAAACTAGAAATAGGAATGAACAATTTATGCAAAACTAATGGAATGCAAGCTATTTGAAAATGCCTGAGGATATGTGAAGGCATAAATTGAAAGCAATATAATATAAGATAAGAGAGAAGATAATGAAAGTGCACCTAGAAACAAACAAAGGTTGAAGTGATGATTGCCAATGCCTCTGAAATTTTGGAAAATTTTCTTTTTAGGTCAATTGGGACACTTCAAGCTAGGCGACTTAGTCCCAGTTTTGGGAAACTGCTCTGGGGCCTGTTTCAGCTAATTGGGTGTCCAAATCTTCCAAAATCCCTGAAAAAAACATGCAGTGGGAATAAGTCACATTGTTGGAAACTTAGTCCATTTCGAATTTTCTAAAAATCTAAAAGTTGAAACGGGAGCCTACAGTCTGCACTTTTTTCTCCAACTATGATCTAAGTCCAAATCTGCCAAAGTACCTACAAAACTTAATATATTTTCATTTCTAATGTGGGGTTTCCTTGCTCAAATGCCTAGTTGGTATTTAGACTTTGAAAGAGATAAGAAATCTACTTAAAACCCTAGCCCTTAGTGTGTCTAAGACTACGAAATATGAAGTATGATGCAACCCTATTCTATTATGCATGAATAAGATGCATAAATGAAACTAGAACAATGAAAGACTCATTCCAAGGGACCCTAAATCACATTAGAAATTAATCTTAATTTCATGCAAACCTTCCTTAGGCTGAAGATAGAAACAAAATGGAACATGTAACCACTTTGAAAACTAGTCTTTAAGTTGATTTGATGGCTAGTTGCATCTCCTCAACCTAGATTTCTCCATGATTCTCCATAGACATCCATTATCAATCCTTTGCAATGTGAGATCTTGAACAAAAGGTAAGCTTAAAGACTTGTGAAAACCCTAGCTTGCTGCCCTAAACTTAAACTTTACTATAGAAATACTAATGATTCTTCTTGTGGAAGATGCTCAACACTCGATTCTTGATTTTTCTTGTGAAAAATGACTAAAGGGTATTTTTTTGAAAAATGAACTAAAAATTTATATTTATAAGCATCTATACCTAATTGTTAGTTATCTTGACCTAAGAGGCCGACACCCATTGGGAATTTTTATTAAGTTAGATATTTTCCCACTCAAAAATTCAAATTACCCTAAAAGGGACTAAGTCGCCACCTTGGGTGAATAGTCCCACCAGGGCTTTTTGAGGTGGGATTTGTGAATTTTGAGTGATTTGAATGCTATTTTTTGGGACTTGTACAATTTCTTGATGGAAATAAGCCTCAAGGTTAAAAATAATGAGTCTTAGGAGCCTATAAATGTTGTTTTAGGGGGTGATTAATGTAAGGGTGTCTAAAGTAGGACTAAATTATGCACAAAATTGTCTCTTTCCTCAAGAGTATACAACTTTTAGTGACACATTTAGCCCCCAATTCAGCACGCATATGAATCTACGTGCATATGCAAGCTAAAGGACTCTAGAAAATACACTTTATTTCATAAGAGGATACTCATTCAAAAGATGGGAGAATGGAGCCCTAGTGTAGTTATTTGTAAAACCACAATGTTAGGAACTACATCCTACAACATAAACTTGTTAGTTATCCAAAAATACTCTTATGCAACTTCTACAAATCAAATTCAAGGGTAGCTGTATGCCCCACTTGATTCCTCTTGCTTACATAGGTGGAATCAAGGTAGCAATCTTGCCACATCAAATAAGGAAACACATATTAGAGGTAATTTCCAAGTACCATGCCGCATAATGATAGATGATTGATGATGTAGGGTGTGGAATCACAATTCTAATGCAACAAATGGTGTCAAAAACAAATTTCACTAGCACCTATGACATTGTTTTGAATGAAAAGAACTCTAGTATTTTTAAGATAGTAAAAGTGTGAATGTGCTTACATGAGAATGAAAAAGAGTTAAAAGAGTTAAAAAGAAGTGATTTGTCACTTAATTGTTCATTTTACCTTCTTTTTAGCATGAGAGTGATGAGAGAATAGTGAAATATTCCAAGCAAACAAGACTTCACACTTGTGAGACTTGACATGTTGCGAGACTAGGTGGCATGCAATGAGCAGTATCACGAGGTGATTTGATTCTACTACCTTCACTTTGTGTTTTCACAATTATTTAATGATTTATATGCATATCTAGGTTAATTTAGGATATTGGAAAAAAGTTCACAAAGTGTCCCCTTTTTTTGCAAAGTGTCCCATTTGTTTGCAAATTGTCCCTTTTGTTCACAACTTGTCCCTTTTGTTTGCAAAGTGTCCCACTTTTTCACAAAGTGTCATGTTTCTTCGTAAAGTGTCGAGGGACTTAAAGAAAGCACACTATGAAAAAATTAGTACACTTACATGATGAATTAGAGTAAAATTAAAGATATTAGATGGTTTATAGAGCATATTATTTTGTTTTTGATAAGTACCCACCTGTTGACGACAACATCTGGGTGGTAGGCAGTTGAGTTTCTTGAGAGATTTAGCCCCCGCTTTGTCAGCAGAGGACATAAAGCACTTGCAGGCCATGGGGATATATTGGGCATACCTCATGCCCCCATGAGGTACCATGATGCTATGCTCATGGCATTATGTGAGTGTTGGAATGTAGACACATGTACATTCCACCTACCGACTGGAGAGATGGCAGTTACTCTAGAGGACATGCATTGTATTCTCTAAGTTCCTATTTGGGGAGAGTGGGTGCGCTTCTAGAGAGATCATAACTTCCATGAGCAGTGGGCTGATATGTAGTACTGTTTGGATGGGCCAGTTCATGATGAGTGGGTGACAAGATAGATCGACCTAGCGATGTTACTATATTCATGAGCACTAGTTGTGCAACAAATTATGATGCATACCATCACTCTAGTACTCCTTCCAAATGGACATGCAACACACCTTGAGGGTGGGCTAGTGCACCTGATCTGGGGGATGGTAGAGTATAGGACAATATATACCTGGGGACATTGTATCCTTGCACACTTATATTATGATTTGGGACGGTTTTTTTTTGGGAGGTAGACAACATGGTGCATTGCATGCTTTTACAGGTTTGGTGCATAGAGAATATCACATGTATTAGGCCTATTGGCTTCCCGTGTTCTACAACAGTGAGGTATCCTCAAGCTTTCAACTATCTGTTGTGGTGGTTGTGGCAGTATGAGGATTTCCACTTTTAGAGAGTGAGATTAGACCGAGTGGAGGAGGATGAGATCTTATGGAGACCTTATCAGCTTACACTGCAAAAGCCTAGATATATGTGAGACACATTAGGAGGTTGCATTTGTATAGGATTTTACTTGGCCATCATGATCATATAGTATGTATATTCTACTATGATCGAGTCATGTTGTAGTTTGGACAAATTTAGAAGCCACCCAGGATAGGATCCTCTTTCAGGAGGTCAATGTGGAGTACCCAAAGACTAAGTGATATAGTACATCTCACTCTAGACAATGTGGTCTGATGGAACCTTCAAATTTTGTAAATTTGAAGTGCCCATATTGAAAATTTTCCCTTTGCACATTCAAAGGTGCACTTGAAAAATCTTCCTAAATGACCTAATTCAGAAGGTCGTCATTTGAATCTAGTTCATTTTCAAGCCAAACCCCTTAGTTGACCAACTCATGTGACATATAAGAATATTCATGTCAGTTTTCAGCTTCCCATGATGAGTTTTGATAGTTTTTTGAAGCACGAAGCTGGAGGGTTCTAGTGTTGTTTTTCTATTTGGGAACTTTTAGCTCTATGAAGTAGCCTCCTATTTGATCTTATGTTTTACAAATGGATGATTGTCATGAAGAAAGGGATATTTATCTCCATTATCCCCACATTCATGTGCTAACTTGTTCAATATTAGAGCCTCATCATCTGATTTGTTATTTTTACCAGGTCAAAAGCAAATGCAATTTGTCCTGATTTTGCATTTACACTTTCAACATTGTTCCCAGGAGGTCAAATTTGAACCCTTATATCTCACGAAGAATGATGAAAAATAAATCCCTCTTGCACACATTCTCATTGTATCTAAATGAGCTTGCATTACTAATGGTAGCTCACCAGGAGTTGATTTTTTATTTTTTCAAGATGGAATTTTGGTGAGCCCAGATTGGTTCTGAATAGGTGCACTTGTAGAAGTGTCTAACTGAGAAACTTTGGCATTTAGTAGCTTTCCCCTCGGGACCCATTTTTCTAAATCATATTTTTCACTCCATTTTTGGATCAAATGTCTACATGCCAATGGTATTCTTAGTGTCAAAGCAGAGGATAAAGATACCAACAAAATAGAATGTATGGTAGGGGAAACTACCATTGAGCTTTCCAAATGGGCATTGGAAATGAAATATAGAGTGTTGAAGTAGGGACATCATCAAGTCTATTGAATGGGGTTGATTTGATAATTTTTGGGGAGTATTCACATAGGGTTTGATGTTGAACATAAATACCATTGTGTTATGTTGTTGTGTGAATCAATCCAGCATTGGGCATATGAGTTTTCACTAGTAGTAAAGTGTATTGAAGTTGTTTAAAGTTTTTATATTAGCATTTACACCCAAGTCTATTATAGCTGGCTCAAACACATGGATAAGGCAGACTAATGGCATGGTGAAATTAAATAAAACATTGCAAATAAAGCTTTTGCAGAGGTACAAGAAGTTGTCACTACAGGATTTGACCCCAATTTTTGATGGCCTTTCGTCGGAATCTCGACAATACATTATTGGCCGACCGATGAATCACAGAAGTTAGCGCCGTCGCTCAAATTTCGTCTACATCCCGACGGGCTGCAAAACGTCGACCTCACGACGCATGCTTGTCGGAACCATGACGCCAACTTCATCGATCGCACGATGAACAGTGCCCAGTGATGGGAGGCATACCTTCGCCAAACCATCAGATTAACAACGTAAGTCCATCGCCATTATGACACAAATTCAACGTATTGGCAATATCATTGAGAGATCAATATTGTTATAGCGATCAAAATTGCCTAAGAAGATATTTCGGGAGGACTGGATTTTTGTCTCAGCGATAACTTTTCATCATCGAGATACACATCTTGTCTCATCGATGAAGCACGAGGAAAGAATATCGGCAAGACATATATTATCGGAGTAAGTTCTGAAGATCTACTCGAGTAGCTATATGACGCCGATAAGATTACATCGGCAAGAGTCTTGGAGACATAATTTAGATTGAAATAGCGACAGAAGTTCATCGAACGAGCAACGAAATAGGCAAGTCATTACAGCGAAACTTCGTTGGATAGATTGCAAATTCATCGGCTGTTTTTGCGGTTCATCATATATTTGACGAGAAAGTGCACTTTTTTTTTAAAAACCTATTCGTTGAAATATCAAGACTATTATAGCGATCAAAATTTCCTAAGAAGATATATCGGGAGGACTGGTTTTTTGTCTCAGTGATAACTTTTCATCGGCGAGATACACATATTGTCTCACCGAGGGAAGCATATCGGCAAGACATATATCATTGGAGTAAGTTCTGAATGTCTACCCGAGCAGCTATATGACGCTGATAAGCTTACTTCGGCATGAGTCTTGGTGACATAATTTAGATTGAAATAGCGACAAAAGTTTGTCAAACGAGCGACAAAATAGGCAAGTCATTATGGCGAAACTTCATCGGATACATTGTAAATTCGTCGAACACTTTTTGAGGTTCATCATAAAATCGACGAGAGATTGCACTTTTTTTTAAAAAACCTATTCGTTGAAATGTAGGCATATCCGTGAAAGATGAAGACTATTATAGCAATCAAAATTGCTTGAGAAGATATATTGGGAGGACTGGTTTTTTGTCTCAGCGATAACTTTTCATTGGCGAGATACACATATTGTCTCATCGAGGGAAGCATATCGATAAGACACATATTATTGGAGTAAGTTCTGAAGGTCTACCAGAGCAGCTATATGACGCCAATAAGATTACATCGGTAGGAGTCTTAGAGACATAATTTAGATTGAAATAGCAACAGAAGTTCATCGAACGAGCGATGAAATAGGCAAGTCATTACGGTGAAACTTCGTTGGATACATTGCAAATTCGTCGGACGTTTTTGCGGTTCGTCATAAATTCGATGAGAAAGTGCATTTTTTTTTTAAAACCTATTCATTGAAAGATCAAGACTATTACAACGATATGAGGCCTGTTTGTAGCAGCAATAATGATAACTATTTTCTTGGCTGTCATACAAGCCATCTCCATCAACAGAGCTTTGAAACCAAATCCACACACAACACAATGTTCATAGTGAAAATTTAGCACTTTCTTTTATCTTTACAGATTGGTTTGATGCTTCAAACGATGCATTTCTTATATTGAAAAGTGCATTACTTACCTTTTTGAGCTTCTCTTTGTTTTGAGAGTAGTTTAATAATCTCTACTTAACAGGGCCAACCACGTGAAGGTGGAAGCTCATTTGGCCCTCCCCCCCCCCCACATCACTCTCAACTCCCCATACCCAATCATATAACATTAATCATTCATTCATCCATTAATAACATATAACATTCATTCATTCATCCATTAATAACATATAACATTCATTCATTAACATATAACATTTTTTTATTAACATATTCAGATTCATTCATTAGCATATTTCATTTTTTCAGTTTTTACATATTATCAAAAATATGGCTACCATAATATGATTACAATCACTTTTTTTTTTGTTTCTTTTTTGCAGCTAAAAAAAGCTGAAGTGGAGTATTGTTTTCAAAATCATCTATCCCCCCTTGAGTTGTTCTGAGCTCTACTCATGATCTTAATGTACACCTAGTCATGTACTCACAACTGCGTGGACACGGCTGCAAGGGGGGGTCTGCTGCAATAGCAAAAAAATGTTAAATTGATATGTTTTATTATTATTGTTACACGTATTTCATTAATTAAAAGAACATCAGAGTGGTGCTCTTTACCTGATTGGGCCACATCATGTTCTTGATATTGTCTTATAGCCTCATGCTCAACATGTTGAACACCCTCTAAATCCTGATCTGGAGTTGAAACACGAAAGATTACATTAATTAATACACCAATTACAATTAAAAATGTTTAAAAGAACATTAGAGTGGTCCTGCTTACCTGATGGAGCCACATCATGTTCCTAATCTTGTCTAGCCTAATCATGCTCAACATGTTGATCACGCTCTACATGCTCTAAAGTTGAAACAGGAAAGGTTACATTCATTAATACACCAAATGCAATTAAAGATGTTTAATTGTATTAATCCATACTATGTTTTGTATAGCACATGAATACATCTAGTCACACCATGGCCTTCATCAGTAGGTTGTGCTCCACCCTCACTAGGCTGCATTCCAATGTCATGTGCAGGATTATCATTGCTTATCTGTGTAAAACAAATAGGCACATTATTATGGTGGAAATTAATATTGAACAGATTTCACAAGTATTCAATTTGAAATAAACTTTATTGAGTTTATTTGCCTGTGTGTTGGATGTAGTGGAAGATTGTGTTTGCCCAGTAGAGACTCTTAGCTGTTCAGTCAGGGCTCCATAGCCTTGGTTGAAGGCAATCTTTAGGTCCTCTTGTGTGGGCACTCTGTTGAAATCAAAGCCCTGCATTTTTGCATGCGATCATGAATTTTTCTTCTATGATGTGATAAAACCAAAATTGTTTGCAATTTATTATTTGGATGCAATATTTCATTTATTGATACTTACAAATCGTGCGGCTACTTTCATATAACCACCAGAGCCAAGTTTGTGTTGCCCGTGTTTTTCTAGTCTTGCCTTTGTTGCCTTCGATGTGTCGGGTAGCCTATGAAAATTTTGAAATACGTTAGATTATGTAAAAAGAAAGATTAATCAGTATATAATTAAATTTTTGATAGTATTACATACCTTCCTTGGCCCAGTAGTATCTTTCCTTTCTTCTTTTCAACCTTCTCCTTTCCATCCGACACCAAGTCCTTCCACTCCCTTTCCGGAATCATGGGGGGACGCTCATACTTTCTGTTCTTCTCTAAATGTGACCTATATTGGTCCCTCACATACTTTAGATAGGTACCAGCTTTCTTAAGGACCTTGGTTCGATTGAATGTTTTATCACTGAACAACACAACTAAACGGTTAATGAGCTCATCTTTTAAATCTTGATTTTGGGCATTCCACCGTGTACGTATGGTGGGCCCGAAGAGCTCCAATGAAATATCACTTAGATGCTTATAAAAAACATCATTTCCTGCAATTATAATGTAGGCAAATATTGCCATTTTGTAAATCAATATAATAGGGTGCTATCCCCATTGTTAGCACTTACTTAAAATAATAATAATAATAATTAAAACATTTTAAAGTACTTGGGACCTTCTCTATCTTTATGGGAAGGAAATCCTTAGTCACCACAAATGTGACCGGAAATGTTCCCATACTAGTAATATGGGAAGATCCAAGAAATGCTGCTAAAACATCATCAGTAGTAGTGGCCTCTGCATCCATAGGTATTGACACATGTAGTGGCATGTGTTCGCTGCCAGAGGGTGGACTACCGAATGCCTTCATGGTATGTGTTGCTGACATTTCAGACGATAATATAGGCATAGATGATGGGGTCGGATGATGTGTTGTATGCGTAGGAAGATCGGGATTGACACTTGTACCATCCCCTACTTCCCAGGAAACACTTGCAGTACCTTGATCACGTCCAGCAGCATGATCATGAGGACGCAAATAATCCTATAAAAACAACACATATTTTAGTTCATGACATAAAAGAGTACAAAATATAAAACCATGAATGAACTTATGTTATAATTAAAGATCTCATGATAGCTTACTTCCAAGTTCTGTGCTCTCTCAGACAATATTTTAACCCTTTCTCTTATCTCATCTATTTGACGCACTACGAATACCAACTGAAGGATTTCTTGATTGCATTTTTTTTGGGCCTTCCTCATCATATCCACAGGGTTTGTGGAAAATTTGATGTCATCATCGCATAACAGTGACTGCACCTCCATATGGATGCTCTCCTGTACTGCTGGTGCCTTTCCCCAATCAGCTAACTGCAACAAGAATATTAAAAACATTATCAAAATTAACCCAATAAACTCATGAAAAAAACATAATAATAAAACATTTTGCTCGTATCTAATTTGTAAAATTACAATGACGTAAACCTATCAGATAGAAGCGCCTGAAGATGGATCATGATCTGTGCTCTTGGCCGGAGCCTTCCTTGTATGATCAATGTCCCGCTGTGACAAAAATTAAATATAAAAAACATTACCGAAATGAAACCAATAGACTTACGAAAAAAATAATAATAATAAAATGGTATATTGGAGTCATTAATTGGAGGTTGGGTAAAATGGTATATATATAGTACATACCACCCCCATAGTAATTGTGTTTGTATCTAAGTGATTCAAATTGTAATCGATTAGAAACTCTTCCCCTCCAGTTATTGATTTTATCGCACATACGAATACATAGTTTCCCTCTCGCGCCTTGAATATACAATTGGGTTGCTTATTTGTTGACCCAGGTTGTGTACTATTTATAAACCCTGCAATATTCCTTGATGCTTTTGGCCTCCCATCAATGTACCTAGCCATTCCTTTATTTTGATCCTTATCTTTTAGTTGTATATAATTTGCTAATAGTGCATACCTACGCATACTTTGTGTATATCGAACTAGCTACATCCAATCTTTGTAACTGTAACAGGGTCCAACATACTACATCAACTCAGTAACTTTGTCATAATAGACTTTTATGCCGTCCATGCAAAATAGGCCCAAACCATGTAATGACGATGGTGCTATGCGATATATCCTCTCGTTGACACAAAGATTAGTGTTTATTGGAGGAGGTTCCTTGGGTACCCATTGTTTCTGTAGATGTTTGTACATCAAGGGCACCTCTATGTCGCCTATGCTCTCATCATCATAATAACATGACCCCCCTTCAGTAAGAAAAAATTCCATACGTTTACAAAATTTTCTTCTAATCTTTTGACCTCTAGTTGATCTCCCTCTTTTAGACCTACTACATGTCTCGCTTTCCTCTTCTCTTCCTGAATTTCCCTCGCTTGAGGAAGACAAATCTAACAAATACCTATTTTGTGGTGCCTACACTCATAAGGATGTTGGATGAAGTTCTTTCATGGTGATGTGATTCGAAGGTGACATTATGATTAATTTATCATTTCATCGCTAGAAATTGATAGGTTATAAGGTAATCAAGTCTTGATAGATTGCAAGTTATTGTTACTACCGTCCAAATGTGTCCATCACAAATCAAATCTACTTAACATCTTTGTGCAGCGTCTTTGCAAGCATAAAGTAACTTCAAATGATAGTTTGGAGTTAGTTCTTTCTTCTTTCAGCAAGTATTGCAGCTCATTTTTGGAGCTTTCAAGAAAAAGATAGCATTGTAACTCATTTTCACAGACTTGTACTCAGCTGTATTTTTACCTTTCAATCAATAAAAGCAAGCTATTTTTCCTTCTCAATACTAGATATTGTGTGATAACATGAAATTATTGATATTTCCTTGTGATGATAATGTTTATCCTTGGTTCTAGTCTAGTTTCTCATAGCCTTTATACAAAAGTGCATGTTTGTGCAGGTCATAGTTTGTGTTCTACCAATTCTATGTAGGATTCAATTGTGAAGTCAAACATTTGAGCCTCTAGGAAGGTCATTTTTTGTTCCACTTGAGTTTTTCCATAAACTTCAAAGCCTATCTATGAAATAATTATGCAAAACATGTCAAAAACGAGTTATGTATATTGCAGTGAGTTTTATTGATCATATTGTGTGTCAAAACAACATTACAAATCCTTAATATTTGGTGCATCACGCTAGGAGTTAGTTTTATTTCATGTTTCCTCCTTACCCTTTTCCAAACAAGTAGTTTTAGGTGAATACCATAAGAGCCAACTTACTCTAGAGGTTCTTTTCTGCTCTAGGTAACCCACAACCTAAAAAATTCCCATGTTTCACCAATATGTTAAGTTCTGCAACTTAGGAGGGGTGCAATATTGAGAGATAACAGTTATTGGCATGCTTGGTTGGACTAGTATGATTAACTTCTCATCAAAATACTGAGAGATTTGGTGTTTTACTCAGTATTATTAGCCTTTGGAGGAAATATAAACAACACCATGGTGACTCTAATTACATATTAGTTGGTTTTAGTAGTCCAAATGCATGCAACCAAGAAGAGGAAAGTGTTTTAGAATCTAAGCCAATTAAAATTCCAAGTTTTAAAAGTTTTTCTTCAAACCAATAGTTGATTCGTAACCAAGAGAAGCCCTTTCAAATCCCCTGACCAGTTGAATCTAACATGGACAACTATGATGAAATTGTTAAGTTGGAAGAGCATGTGTTAACAATCCCAAGCTTCAAGAAAATCACTTCTTCTCTTCCTCAAGAGTTACCAAAACCTCCTATACTAGCCAATCCTCTATCAACACTCCCTAAGGCTTTTGAGGAGTTGCTCGATCATTTCAAATAGGAGGAGGTCGAGCTAGTAGTGAAACAAGAGTTTTTGTTTTCAATTCAAGACTCAAAACTGATTAAGGATCTTCCTCAAGTGGAAAGAACTTGTGAGGTCAGTTATGAGGAGGAAAAAGAGATATCTATTGTTTATAAGCCTATGAATGGTGTGAATAATGAAAAATCTAAACTTTTTCAAGTAGAAGTCGAGGGTGATTAGTTCGAAATCAAGGTACAAGGAAACTGGATGGGTTAGAAGGAAGAGTTGATCTTCCCATTTGATGAGTTGTCTTGTTTTGTTGTGCAGGATGAAGATTCGAAGCAACAAGAAGATATCAAACAATTCGATGAGTTTCTGGTTAAAGAGGAAAAATCAAACATGGATCAAGAGGAAGAATATGGTCTTGATGAGGAGTCTATTCTCTCAAGTCAAGAAACTTATCATGAAGTTGATTTGCAAGATCTTAGCTATTTGGAGGAAATTCCTTTCTGCTGTACAAAAGAGCTTAAGGTTGGTATAACAAATGAAATTTTGTTGGAAGAGGCTACTACATTGTTTGAACATTTACCTTCACTCATTGAAGAAGAAAATCCTGATTTGGAGTGTACTAATGAGGATTTTGAGCTTGAACTAGCTGTTCCTAAGAGCCTTCCAAGAGCTGATAGCTTTGATGAGTTATTAGCTATCTTAATGGAAGAGTATGGTCCATTGACCATGGATGAGGAATCAACATGGAAATTTATCATGTAAGGTGAAGGTAATGATGTTATTTCTAATCATTCAAATTGTCTTCTCTGTTGTCTAAACCTAGCCATGAAACAAGACAACCATAAAAAAGGTAGAAAGGTTTGAAGAATGCAGTCATGATAATATTATATCAACCTTATTGGGTTCTTTGAAGGAAGAAGAAAACCATGAAGTTCCAAATCAATTTCTTGTACCACAAGAGCACCATAAGAGTAAGATGAAGGATATGATCACACCAAAAGAGGAAAAAGGAAAAACCAATCTAAAGCTTTCAAGGGGATGTCCTATCAGGCATCTAACTAGGATGGAAACTAGCAATGCATCACAAGTCATTATTGCACCCAAGCATGAGGACTCTATCCTACTATCCTATCCATTTTAAGATAACATGAATGGTAAGTGGATTTGTGGATTTGTTTTCTCCATTTATGAGGCATTGCAATAGTTGGTTAAACATCTATCATTTCTTCATTTCCTCTTTGATGCTCACAAACATATGGAGCATTACAAGTTGCAAAGAAAGGGTAGCTACTTTCATGAACTAGTTAATGGTTTTATTTAGGTATTCCTTTCCTTAGTTAGTCTAGGTTAGGATAGTTTTTGTTTTAAGTGAATAAGTTTTGTTTGCATAGTTAGTTTGTTTTGAGTCATTTGGTAGGTTGAATAAGGTTGGTAGGTGTTATGCACTATTTTGGATGAGTTACAACATTATGCAAGACTATTTCTCAAGTCTTGTCAAGTTCCAAGAGTCGACACCATGCCCAATGTATAAGTTTAGGCAACTGGTGAGGATGTTTAGCAGGCAAACATATAGAAGATGTCACCAATTTTTTTACCTAATTTAGCTTCTAACTCAATCAAGTAAAGCTGGGATAGTTTTTGCAAAAATAAAGATAAAGGTACACATTCAGTTCTACTAAGTTCCATTCATATACACAAAAGTATTATCAAATGAATTAGAGTTCATTATGCAAATGTATACAAGAGAAAGATTGCACAAAATTTTCACAAATGTCTTTTATTGATAATTACAAATGTACGGTGTCCCACACAAGTTGTGGGAATAAATATTTCAATACAATATAAGACATAAACTATACATTCAAAGAAATAGAAAGGAAAGAGCATATGGAAAGAGTAGGGATCCGTCATTGCCTAAACGATGAACCCCAAAGTTGAACTGTTGCCTAAATGATACACCCCAAAGTTGAACTATTGCATCATTGGAAAAGTATGATCAAATTCATCTATTATGAAGAATTGGTCTATGTGCCTCTAGTAATCACTATAAAAATGTGAAAGACAAAGCTATTTTTTTTTTTTTGTCTTATCTTATACCATTTTACGAGAATGGGGGGGCCAATGTGCGAGAAGATATTTGGAAACTAGGCATGAAAATTGCAGGTTAAAGAGAATGGGAGTGCCAAACTTACAATACTCATTGTCCCTTGGTCGTCGATTTTCCCTAAGTGCCCTCAACGTGGTCCTCGGCGCTAGTATTGACCTTGTTTTAGCTCCAAACTTTTCATTGGCGCTGGTATTGACCTTTCACTTGTCCAATTTGATGAGCTACAACCTACTTTAGTTAGGTTTTAGAGTATGTTAATTAAATTTAAAAAAATTATGGCGCCATTTAGAGTAGTGAATATAAAGCAAGCAAAGCCTATTATGGCGCCATTTAGAGTAGTGAATATAAAGTAATCCAAGCCTATTATAGTCATGAGGGAAATAATAAAACTCCTAGGATACTTTGTGAAACCATTGTCCTTGGTTAAAGGGAGGCCATAAAATATACCTTTGGATTTTTTCAATCTTCAAATATGAGGATTTGCAAGGTTCTTAGCAACATGAGTAATGAAAATGTGTGCAACAAGAATTTTTGAACACACATGGAATCTCCCTGCCAAAGAAAGGGGCTTCATAATTTAATATGATAATTTTTCTCAGCTCGAGAATCAACTTTTAAATCTTCTCCTAATAGGGCCAAAATCACATCTTCTTATGTTTGAGAAGTCACTAGCACTGAACATAACCATCAAGCAACTTTTCATCAAGATTATAACATCACCGTCGATTTTGAGCATGTGCATCTCATAGCCGCTTTAGTAACCTGTCATATAATGTACTAAAACTCAACATAAATATTAAAGCACTTTGATTAATAGTAATGTTATAATATTAATATATTATATAACAATATTATATTACATTATATGAATTATAATGATATATTTGATATATTAAGATTATATATAATCTATATATAGATTAATAGTAATTATATTAGATTATTAATATTATTGGTATATTATTAATAATATTAATATTGTATTAGATTAATAATAATTATAATATTGTTAAATGATTAATTATATTACAAATGAACATTGCTTTCAAATTCTTAGCTTTGAATGAATGGTTGAAGCACCAATGTTGAATGTTGCAACTCTAGTAGGCATGAATAGAAGTAGAGGAGATTGTTTGGGAGAAGAATTTTTTCTAGTGCTAGGTTATGTGTTAGGTTATATAGGGTTAGGTTATATAGTGTTTGAGCCTAGCCTCAAACACTACAATTAGGGTTAGGTTATGTGTTTTC
This sequence comes from Sequoiadendron giganteum, assembly GCA_007115665.2. Classification (NCBI taxonomy): domain Eukaryota; kingdom Viridiplantae; phylum Streptophyta; class Pinopsida; order Cupressales; family Cupressaceae; genus Sequoiadendron; species Sequoiadendron giganteum. The sequence continues at coordinate 73,356,710 of CM021108.1, forward strand.
TTTAGGGTTAGGTTTGGGATTAGGTTTATGGTTATGGTTAGAGTTTAGGGTAATCCAAATCATAACCTAACCCTTTCTCTTGAAACCTTAACCTTGACCCTAACCCTCACCTTTATCCTATCTTTATAACCCTAACCACAACCAAAACTCTAACCCCAACCCTAACCCTAATTACCTAACCCTAAATATTATTTATTTTATTAATTAGTTGCATTCACTCTAATAACCCTAAACCTATCCCTAAACTTAACCCTAGCCCTATCCCTGGCCCTAATCCTAACCCCAACTCTAAGCCAAATATAAAAACAACCCTTAATCATAATTACAATAACCCTAAAACTTCATTCTAGATATAACCCTAATACTATAATCCCTAATTGTAATACTAAACCCTAACCCTAATTTCATATCTAATCCCAACCATAACCAAAACTCTAAATCTAACCCTAACCATAAAACATAAACCCTAATCTAACCCTAATCCTAACATTATTTTCCTAACCTTAACCCTAACTCTAAGCCTAACACTAACCCGAACATTAAATCCTAACCCTAATTAAATACCCAATCATAACCCTAAATTGTAACATCATCCTTTGAATTGGATACTACATTAAAAATTATGTGTTACAATCATTGCTTCCATTGTTGGCATTTTTACATCGGGATGCATATATTTTTAAAATCAACAAAATCTTTTAATGTCTTGCCAAAATTAATATTATTAATTGTAATATCAAACTTATAAACATGTATCCAATTTATAACATAAATAATAAATATATGGTAATAGTTTCTTCAAAAAACAAAGTGATGTGGACTAGAAGGACTATAAGGACTATAATGATTTTAGAATATACACATAATGGATTTGTTGAAAAAGTTTTAGAAACTTTCAAACAAATGCAATTGGTAGATGCAAAGAAAAATTCCACAACCTTCACCAAAATCCTTATTGGTTTCCTTAATATGGGAGATTTGGAACAAGGTATAGACATCCATCAAAGCATAATATGAAGATGATTTTTTTCAAATGTTGTGGTTGTAGATGCCCTTTTAAAATTTATACAGAATGTGGAAGGATAGAAAAAGCTTGTGAACTATTTGACAAAATGTCTCAAAGAATTGTAATCTCTCAATTTATTTTAGTGTCTATTTTGTTATACCCCATGTCCCAAATTGGGTATAACACAATAGACACTAAAACAAATTGATAGATTGTTATGAGGGCAGTGATGAGACTTTTCTAATTAGAGTGTATTCCATGAGATTACAATTATTTGAGGCATTGTGTCAAATAGTTCATGAGCTTTGTCTATCCTCCCACATTTTGCATAGATTTCAAAAGGGCATCTACAACCACAAGATTTGAGAAAATTCATCTTCATATTATGTTTTCCTTATGATTGGTTGACTCTTATACTAAATTAATATGTTCAATTTATGTTTCCTACTTGATCTAACTATCCACAAATGGCAATTTAATAGTGGAAAGATATGATCCTACTTTGGTATAAATTGTATATGCAATATCAAGGTATGAATTAATATGTTCAATTAAGAGATGTTAAATGAAATGAATAAAACTAATGTAATGTAAATAAGGGAGACCAGTGCCTTATTGGGTAAAACAGAGTCAAATGAAAGCCTTAAATGAATGGTTTCTATCTAGCAGGTCCTCTAATTGTTTGGCATATAACTATGAGTTTACACCTGGTATAAACATGAAAGAGTGTAATTGATAAACCCTACTTGAGGCAGAATATCAAATCTAATAATCTAATTCTTCTTAATGATCCAAATGGCATTCCCAGATTACTGTAATTTATTGAAAGGAATTTTAATTCTTCTTTAAAGAATCCAATAAACCAAATCACACAAAAACAACAAATGTGTACTGATAAATAGAATATATACTTGATACTTCAATTTAAACAACCAAGAAACATCAGATTGGAGACAATAAAATAATCACAAGAATCCAACAAACAATTGATACCAGAATGAAGCCACTAAATCAATAGTCTTTCATTATCTCCTTCAAAGTTCATACATACAACATAGTCTCCTTGAATGTCATCATTTCTGAAAATTTAATGCTTACAACAGTCTATCCTATTCTAATTCTATCTTCTACCCCTTAAATTTATCCAACAACGGATACTTATACATTAGTTTGAAAAAGGACGTGCCTTTTCAAAAAGGTTTAAAGCATAAAAGGTTTAACAAATCCACTATTAACTAATTTTTCTTGAGCCACAAATGGACTGCAGACATATGCTCCATATAATCCCGGCGCTCATGAGTGTCGGCATCTCCCAACGCATCACGGATCACAATCTGCATCATTATCATTTGCTCATTTTTCTCACATGCTGCATCTAATATCACATCTTTTGCAGTGGTTGTCTCCAGCATCCCTTGGAGTATTGTTTCGCACTCACTTTTCCATGTAGTCGCTTCCTTCATTTTCCCTTCATCATCACATAACTTGGTGAATCTACCTTCGACAGCCTCTATCAATCCCTGCATATCCCCTTGTAACTCCACATAGAAATCCCTGTGCCTATCCATAATACAATTGGCATTTTCAATTTCTTCATTACTAGTAGTGTCCTCCTCCAATTCCTCAATTCTTTCCTGAATTCTGCTATCCACTCTTTTGTGTTCCTTTATTGCATCTATGTACTGCAAATGTTTTCCCCAGAGTTTATTTAACCAAGTGGTTAAAACAACCTGTCTTTTTCTTATTATTGCAGCAAATGCATCCATTCTCCCTTGAGAGTATGCAGTTGACCCTTCCCAACGGTCTTTTTTCTGTGAACTCTCACCTTGAGGGAGCATCCTTGTTGGTTCTATTACACCACCTACCAAGTCTTTCAAGTGTTCATTCTCTCTCAACATTCTCTCATTATTGGTTTTGTACATCTCCCTTTCCCTTATCAATTCTTGGATTTGGGCTTTATTCAACTTGGCTATATTTATCCCAATATCAACAGTCGCTACAGGATCAACCTCCCCAGCCTTTAGGGTCATGACATGTCTGAATGCCTTTTCAGTATCAATAATAATTGATTTCTTGTGAGGAGGATACAAGGCCCAAATCATCAATGTTTCATCATCAGGATTGTATCTTGATCCTGTGTATACCTCCGTCACCTTCTCTATACTGAGCTTGTGGGTAGCATTGTTATCTTTTAAGAAACTATCAAAAACTAATGTAGAATTCATATCCAAACCTGGAAAAATCATAACACCTGCCTTTTCAAGTAGCTCCCTCCCCTTTTCAGGGGTCATGTCAATCATCTCTTTATCCACTTCATCCTTTAAGCTTTTTAACAGGCGATCCTCATTCCCTAGAGTGACATTGTCAACCTGTCCCCTTATCTCTTTCCCTTTTTGCTTATATAAAAATGTCTTAAAATCCAAGGTCTTTATAAATTCATCATCTGATATGAAAGACCTATAGTCTTCATGTCTTGTATCTACATCCATGGTTTCCTCAACATCTGTTTCTCTGGAAACATAGGCATACTCCCAAGTCTTCATTCTTGAGACTTTCCCAAATGATCTTTGTGGTCTGTCTATTTCTGAAATCCCCTTAATGGAGGATAACAACTCAGCATCCAACAACTCCTGATTATGTTTTTCAATCACAATTTCAGCTTCCTCTGCCTCCAAGTTTTTGATTATGTCATCAAACTTAAAGGGCACATGATGGTACCCTTGGAGATTTACTTTTTATCTAGCAGAGTGGATATACCTTTCTGGATCAAAGTTCTTTCTCACTGGTGCTCTGCTCATGTTGCAGTGCAATAATTTGTCTAGAATCAGATCATAACCTTCCTTGGCTAATATAGTGAAATCACTAAAACATAATGTACTGGGCATAAAAGCCTATTTCCCATATGAACTTAAGTTCATAACACTGGAGTAATCCATTTGCCTAACAATTTCAAGGTATGCAATTCTATCTAGGATAGTTCTGGGTAGAATGAAAGGTGTATCCTCAAAGCCATAAACCCTAATCATTGTGGCATTCTCTAAGCAATACCAATCCCCCCAGTTGTTGTTAATTGGTCCATTGTAATCTCTAGGCCTAAGAAACCTTTTTACTTGTTTAGATAAAGAATAATCACAAGGATGGCTAAAAAATCTATACAAGGGTTTCACAAAGAATTCTTCAAAATGCAAGAAATTTGAATTGGAAAACCTGCTATCCCAAATAGCAGTCCATAATTAAATAGGCAATGGCCTACCTTCCTTGTCGGATTGTGAAATCCTCAGCTCTTGGGGCCATAGACCTAACTCTTGTCCAAAATACAACACTAAGTGCATTAGTAGTGAGTAATTTCTGAGATGGAGAACATAAGCACCACTCTTTATCGCCATCAAACCTGCATCTAGCTCCTTAAAAACATGTGCAACATAGTCAAATGATCTGGAATTGTGATACTGAATGTCTGCAGAAATCACCATGGGCACAACCACCATATGCTCAGGTACCTCCATCCCTAATACCTATCCCACTGAGTAGTAAGTATATTTTAGGTAAGGTTCGAAGAGGTCTACATGAAATGGTGTCCCCTCACTGTCTTCCATTGGAGTAGGTTTGCCATGACACCTAATTTTGTGTAGAGGTAACCTCCACCCTTTATAAATGGTGTCCATCCTTCTGAACTCACTATCGAGCTCTTCACTCACTACTTTGTCACTGCATATTCCCTCCATTCTGAAAACCTCAACAATTGCATTCTCAAATACATGTATCAATGGATTCCCTGACAAATCACATATAGCTTTCTTTTTCAAATCATAGTGTCCGGCCAGTAATTTTACCAGTTCGACGTTAATAAAAACATTAGGGCACACTAATTTCCCTAAATTGAACCTCTATGGATTGCATAGTAGCTCAAAGCAATTTCTCCTATGGTAATGGAAATTGAATAACTCATAGCCTCTAATCGGAGTCCAAACATCACCTATAAATTTGCATTTGTCATCCAATTTGTCAACTTCCGCTTTGAGTTGTGCAGAACGCCTAGCTTTAGGTCCAGAACTAGGTAACTGGTCTATGAGGTCTTGATTTAGCTTCTTTTGAGTACCTTCTAGTTGCAACTCAGTCTTTTTGTTTTTTTTCTTTTGATTGGCTTCCCTCCCCAATTTTTCTTCCCTTTAGTTTTCCTGAACCAGTGCCTTCCATAATTGAAATTTTTTATGAATTCTGAGAGGACGAGAAACTTACTGTAACTTCTTCCAAACTCAAGCCAGGTGAATGCCTTAATTTCTCTGCTGGTTCCCTTGCTCTCCTTCGCTTTGAATTTTGTGAGACAATGATTTCAATTGATCATACCCTGATATGCAAAATCTCCTACACTTCGTGGCGCCATTAATATCTTTATTGATCGGGACATGAATGCTGCAAGTTTTTTTTTCAAAATTCTCACTGTCACATCAGGGTTCAATGATCACCCACCTGCCAAGATGTCTTGCAGTTTCCCCGACATCACAAGTCTCCCCAATAGTTTCTTTCCTTTTGCTTTTATATAGCCATGAATTTCACCGAAACAACTATCGCTTAGACTTAATGAATCGGGCCAACAGTTCTTTGCCTTACTCTGAAAGTACTTTGTCTCACCGAGATGTTCACTTTATTGAGTATGTCGTTGAGACCAAGCAATTTGTTTTGGCAATAGAATAATACTCGCTGCGATGTCTCTTAGATCTCCTTGCGGTGACATGTCTCACCGATACGCCTCTTCTTCAGCAAGACAACAAGCATCGTCTTATCGATACCCTTTATCTCCGAATGCTCAATTCTGTCGGTGTAACTTGAGGGGTCAGTAAGACTTTTATGAACTCTTCCCAGCATCGTTTGTCTTACTGATTGAGTCCTCCTTTTGCTTTATCGGCAAGACCAATAGCGCTTCAGCCAGTGTTTTCAAATCTCTCTCCGACGACCAAAGTCTCTCTGATAGACTTTACTTTTCTCCAATCGGCAAAAGGTAACTTAGCTCGATATGACCTTACACCGTCATGCCGATACCTTTTGTCTTGCCAATAAGTAATACAAACCCGCATTCTCCTAGTGTATAACTTTATCGGTATGACCCGTTTGATGTCTCACCGATACAATAACATCGATAAGACATTTCAAACCTCTGGCCGGTCCACCTGTTCAATGTTCACCCATCTGCTAAGATGTCTTGCAGTTTCCCCGACATCACAAGTCTCCCTGATAGTTTCTTTCTTTCTACTTTTTTATCGCCATGACATTCACCAAAAAAACTATCGCCCAGACTTAATGAATCGGGCCAATAGTTCTTCACCTTACTCCGAAAGATTTTTGTCTCACTGAGATGCTCACTTTATTGAATTATGTCACCATGACCAAGTATTTGTTTTTCCAACAAAACGATACTCGCTGTGATGTCTCTTAGATCTCCCTGCGGTGACATGTCTCACCGATACGCTTTTTCTTCGGTGAGACCATGCGCATTGTCTTCTTGAAACCCTTTATCTTCGTATGCTCAGTTCTATTGGTGTAACCCAAGGGGTCAGTAAGACTTTCCGAATTCTCCTTGGTATCATTTGTCTCACTGAGTGAGTCCTCCCCTTGCTTTATCGGCAAGACTAATAATGCTATGGGTAGTGTTTTAAAATCTCTCTCCGATGACCAAAGTCTCTCCAATAGATTTTACGTTACTTCAATCGGCAAAAGGTAATTTAGCTCGATGTGACCTTACATCATCACGTCAATACTTTTTGTCTTGCCGATAAGATATAGAAACCCAGATTCTCTCTATGTATAACTTGATCGGTGTGACCCTTGCGATGTCTTGCCGATACATTTAGGATATGTATATTATTATCGATGAGACTTGCATCAACTTATGCCGATATTTTCATATGTAAATATTTTAATGTCAAATGAAATTTATGGGGTGTTATGGCATAATTTTAAATCGGATTTTGGTAAAATATGCTATGTGAGGATTTTTTTGTCTGCATTATGAATCTTTTTTCGGAGACTAATAATCATGAAGAAATAATGAATTTGTCAAAATTTGACAGTTCCAACAGCATGAAGGTTTGATGTTTCATGACAGTACTAGCATTTCAGTTATAATGATATATTTAGAGCTCATGGCTCTCCTTTGTATAAACATATCACAATTTTGAATAATATAATCAAGGGTTATGGTGTTCATCTCACTGTTATCATGGTGTGTATGATTTCCATTTTTGCTTTAATTCAAAGAGTAAATTAAAATGCTTGGATGGAGTCATAGATGGATATGTTTGTAAAGGGATTTGATAAGAAGTATTGAGTTAGGATAGAAATTGACACTGTTGTAATGCAATATTGTTACAGATCTTATATGTTATGTGATTGAACTTGTTATGAAAATCTAAATATTTGTGAATTAATTCGACTCCCCAATAGTATATGGCACTGGCCTAAATCGTATGTGTTTGTAAGGTTCTGTGTCTGTTTGTCTTAGCTTAGAGCTTGCTACCAAATTTCAAATTAAATGACTATCTTAAGTGGTGAAATGTCATTGTAATCATCTCATGTTTGAAGTAGTTGATAATATCGATGCTTTTCTGTTGTTTAAATTGATATATCAAGCATATATATATATATATATTCAGTTTACCGATACACATTTGTTGTATTTGTGTGATGTGATTATTTGGTTCTTTCAAGTAAATATTGAACCCTCCTAGTCAATCACAGTAACTAGAGAGTATTAATTGTATCAATAAGAAGAATCACATAACTAGGATTGCCATTCTATCTCAAGTAGAGTTTGTCAGTCATTTACTTGCACATTTATACAAGTTATAAACTACATCTGTGTGCCAAACACTTTGAATTATTGCCATCATAGATTACACTTTTATAGATCTTCATTAGACTCCATACACCCAACAAGGCAGTGGTCTCACGCTTTCATCTTTTAGTTTATCCATTTTATTTTTTACATCTATTAATTGAACATATTCTAATATAATTCAAATATAATTAAAATTAAAAACATCATAAATTAATTATGTAACCACATAAGTCAAATATAATTCTTTCAAGAAATTAATATCAAATAGATAATACAAATTAATGTCATTGATCTTCTTCTTCATCCAACTCTTTGTCTGTATCATCTGATCCAGATTCAACATTGTAAGGATTGGTCATATCATCATCATTGTCATTGATATCAGTTTCGATAATGTCATCATCCACACGGATATCATCTTCATGAACATTAACTTCTACATCATCATGATCTAGTTCCTCCTCTTTGACATCTTCGTCAGACACATCATCAACTAATTGTTGATCCTGATCATCATCTACATCATCTTCTATTTCTTCAGTATCTTCTTCTTCCACCACATTATACTTTACCGGCCTTCCTCTTGGATCATGTCTAAAAACATATGACCAACCCACTTTACCTGGAACCTCTGAGTAAAATACCTGCTCACATTGGCTTGGAAGAACATAGGGCTCATTTCCAGCTCACTCAAAATACCTTGTATTAACCATGGTAAATCCATTATCATGTTCAATAACAGTTCTCTCGGGATCATTTGAATTCAATCGTAGCCTGTACCATAGGACGATGAAAAAAACTAATTTGAAGGACTTAAAGTCACACTCAAGTATATCATCCAAAATCCCATAGTATTGATTTTCTGAGACTTCTGGATGTACGCCACTTCTAGATGAAACATTAGTCACCTGGAAGACTATAGTTATCCCAAAATCACAAGTTTTCTTCATATCATCCAACTTTTTGATTCGAAATTTATGACCATTGCACCACATAGCCTTGTGGTGTTTCACCTACAATATGTCAAACATGCAAAACTTATTGCAATATCATCAGTTGATAAACATATATATACATCAATATAATTGAAAATAATTAAATAATATGGGTGATTAATATATTTATACATACCTTTTTATCTCTTAAATCATATGCTAAATCAATTTCCCTTGGTGTAACATTGGAATCTCCATTACGATGAGCTTCTTTAACCAATGAAGCCACACCTTCCCATGTTAATGCGCGACCAGATTGTTGACATCGTTCAATCCATACTGTCATCCAATCAAGATTGTTTGCGATGTACAAATGTAGTGCATCCCACTCTCGACCAACTGTATAAAATAAAATAAAATTCACAAACGACGTATAATTAGTTAATTACCATGGTATACGACCTTAATTCATAAGTACAATATACATAAAAACCAAATGTAAAATGTATTCTAATTAATCTCTGGTGCAGGAGCACACCTAGGCTAACCTCCATAATTAGGATATTTTGGGCTTGTATCTGACATTAGCCAATTCAGAGTAATTGTATGTTTGTTTTGGACCTTAGAAGGTCATTGTTGTGGCTAGGTGAGTTAGTCATTGTTAATAGTTTTTACATTGCTTAGCCTTAGTAGCTTAAGTTGGGATTTGAGTCTTAAATGTGTTCTAAACACATGAATGATGTTAGAAAGATTCCATGAGGCCTTTAATGGTGTTGGTTACTCGAAATATAGGAGATAGAGGTCCTAAGAGTTAGGAAGGTGGCATAATGACAAAGTTGCCAAATGTTGTTACAAAATTGTCATGACAACAGTTGCCATTATGGCAAATGTTGCATGCAACTCGGTTACATAGGATCCCCTAAAGGATAGGAGTGGGGGATTGACCAACATACCCTACAAACATGGTGAATGGCATCTAATATGAAGCAGGCTTGAATTCAAGAAAGAGGGAGATTGTAATCAAGTTTTTAGAATAGAAGATAGCTCTACAATTTTTGTTTTTATGTGAACTCCGAGTGTTATTGAGTGACAGTGATACTAAGTGAATTAGATGTTCTAATTTAGTGTTAGAGTCGTGTTCATGGGATAGTATTAAACTTTTTTCATTCTGCAAGTAAGTTGATTTAAGTTGTTTTAGTGCCCTGAATAGATAGGTTAAGGTTTAAGGGTTTTACTGGTCCTATCCTAACCAACTTGTGTTTTTATGGCTCCCCCATGAAATCTAGTCACGGGATTTTCCTGAGGGTAGATGGATGTGTTAGGGGAGCCATTGGTATGTACATATGTAGAGTTAGGAGTCATGGAGAGTGGAACAACTGTGTTTAATGTCAAGTCCCAGGCAAGCTTAGAGTGCCCGGTTAGAGGTTTGACAGTAATGAATTGAAGAATTTAAGCAAGGGATTGAGGTACAGTATGGAACAAGTATAGTTCTAGGTAGGGTATAGACATATCCTAACATGCTAGAAGGATTGAGGTTCTATCAATCCATTTGATTTAGGTTTGAGCAAGAAAACTAGTGGGGTCCTACAAACTAGGCCGAATAGCCGTATTTAACATCAGAAAATCCAAAAGGGTATTCAAATGTGGAATTGGTTTTTTAAGTTGTTTGGAAAGTTTGGGTAGGAACAAAGTAAAGGTCTCTATCAAGGGCTACAAGAAATAGGCCTCCTCAAGACCAATTCTTGAAATCGGTAGGAAAGGAGTTTGGAGATCCTCCATGATGGATCTACTTGGAAGTACATGGAATGCTTCCAATGTGTTTGGCACCCCTGTAATCAATTCAATGTTTGTGTGATGTTGGCACTTAGAGTCTTCTAAGTGTAGGAGAGAGTTTGCACATAAAAAAGTGGTGTTAGTCCTTCAAGGTGAAGCACAAGGTGTGAGACTCTTGGAGAGGAGTTGGATTAGGACTTAGTTAATCATCTAAGCCTAACAAGGACCTAGAAAATATTAGGTTTTCAGAATAAGACAAGGAAAGGTCTTCTTAGCTAGTTGTGCAAGAAAGCCTTGGAACACTTGTTAGGAATAAGGTGTCTCAACCTTGGATAATTCCTATTCTTATTATTTGTTTTGTAAAATGTATTTCTTGCAAATAATGTAATTAAGTGTGAGTGTACATGTCTAGTTTGCATGTTGATGTGTCACTCCACTTAATGTGTCGGCATCTTGAATTGTGTGTAAGGAGATCATGGTTGAAACGGTTATGACGGATTCCTATGACACGTAATATTTGTGATGTGAGTGTATTGTTGGAACGTTTTTTTTCATGCTGCCGCATTTTGTCTTCAAGAGTTGGAAATCTCCTGAAAGAACTTGCATTGCAAGTGTGTTGTAATCGTTGTGTTGAAGATAATACATTGTGCAGGTTTTGGAGTGCTGGGGTTTTTTACCGAAAGGTTTTCCCCAGGGTAAATCATTGTGTCATTCTTCATTTTCTGTATGTATGGTATATTGCTGCAATATCTTTGTTAAGTAGATTAACAAATCTGAAATTGTAAGGGTTTAAAACGAATTTGCACCATACTTTCCTTAAGAGATTAGTGTAGGAAGCTGTTTCCGCACCTGAGTTTCCTTACAACACTTACACCAATCTCCATGACCATCTTATAATTACTTGACACTTTCCTCAATCTACCTTTCCCCATCAAGTACTCCCCTTCAAATTTGTTAATGGAGTTGGGGTCCCAAATGCGATCTACATGGATCTTTGCTGCAAACTTAGGAAGATATTCAGTAATGTACACCATGGTCTGGTATACCATGTATCCCTCCACCATAGAACCCTCAGGATGTGCTCTCTGTCTAACCAAAGCCTTAAAAAATTTCAAGTACCTCTCAACCATCCACATTGACCTTATGTGTATAGGTCCACACAATTCAATCTCCTCAACTTGGTGTATGAGGTAGTGTTCTTGTGCATTGAAAAATGTCGAAGGTAGACACTTTTGCATTTCACACATTAGATGAGGAATTCTTCTCTTACAATAATTTATATCTTCTTTATGGATTGCTTTAGATGGCAGCCATCTACAAGTGATTCAAGGCACAAATATATTAATGAGATTTAACAAAAATATACAACGAATTGAACAAATATCGCTACTTCCCACATGTATTTTCCAAGATCATATATAACTTGCTTGAAATTATTTTTGAAGTTGTCTGGGAGAGATAGAGGTAGAATGTACTGCAACAATTATAAAATGATCTTTTCATTAATATTTTTTGAAAAGTAGTAAACATAATACACTGAAAAGTACATGCAGTATACAAATATATATATAATATACCAGAATAATTACCTTAATGAAGGTATGCCAATCATGTGTTTTCATCCCTAACCCAAATTCACCTTTCTTTGTTATGATATTGTTTATGTTGGCAGCAAATCCTATGGGAAATTGAATTTTTCGTATGACTTGTTTTATAGCATTGCTTTGCTGCTCTGTTAATAACCAAGGAAAGGCACTTATATTAATTTCGTCTCCCTCACTATTTAATTGAATGACATTTTTCATTGCATGACTGGCTTCCTAAATGTCATTACAAATTTTGACAATTTTTTCTTTGTCATGCCTTCCATCCAATATTTTCCATAACATTTATGTCATATTCTTTTCGATATGCATTGTATCAAACAAATGCACAATTTGTAGCTGCTCATAGTAGGGCAACCTACTAAATTGTCTGGGATAACTTTTTAGTCCCTATGGAAGCCGACCATTAATGCCTTGATGACCTTCATGAAGCATATAAGTTAAACAAATTAACAATGACAATCATTTTCAATTACAGCATGATCACAAAATAAAAATAAAAATTCAAAACATATCATAAATGATAGATAAATAATTTGATCCGATGTATAACCTTGACGATTAATTCTATTATATTCCAACTTCCATAGGCAAGGTGTCATTCTTCGTGGTTTTGATGTAGTCTCTTCTTTCCCATTGAAAATATGTTTTTCAGTAGTTCGATACTTATGATTTCTATGGAGGAAGTGCCTATACTCATCAAACACCTGCTTTCCTAAACTTGTTGAATGACAAGATTTCATCTTTGGACCACAAATTAGACATGCAAATTTTCCCTTTGTTTGAAGACCTACAAATCATATATAATTGGATTAAATATGTCAATTTTTATAATTATATATAATGAATAGATTATTTAAAAAACATGCATGATATCTAATTCATAAAATTAAATATCGTTAAAGTCATGCAGTCAAACATTATAACATGCCAAAAAAATGTGTTAGCCCTAGGGCATCATGAATTGTCCATACAAGCATTGCATGGAATTGCAATTGTCTTTGTCCAATTGGTCTAGATACGTCATACATAGTGACATCATTCCATAACTTTAGTAACTCATCAATAAGAGGCTCAATATATACATTCATATCTTTAACTTGGTACTTACCTAGTTGAATGAACATAAACATTACATAATTATTATAACCATTTTACTGCAATATATATAAATTCATGTACATGACTATTAAATGAAAAAATATATGTCATTATGCAACAAATAAGACAAATGAGATGCTACTACGTTAAAGAAAATTGATGTAAACAAATACCTAGAACAGTCATTGCCAACATTATGTGCTCCCTCTTTATTGACATCCATGGAGGAATGTTATTGTTGATAACAAAAACAGGCCACACCGAGTAAATAGATCTCAACTCTCCAAATGGATTGACACCGTCCGCTACCAATGAAAGCTTGAGATTATGAGGTTCTTCTTTAAAGTGTGGCCATTTTCCCTCCATGTCCCTAAATGCAAAACCATCCACAGGCATTCGAAGAATCTCATCTCCACTTCTATTATGTGCATGGTAATCCATAAATTGCGCTAAGCTTTCGCACCTAAATAATTGTTGCATACATGGAATAATGGGAATATAATGAAGAACCTTGCGAGACACCTTTTTTGTTAGTTGATCTGTTCGATATCTACTGATATGACATTTTAGGAATTCTGTTGCAAATTCATGTTGTTTATGATATATAATATGATCATTGGGACATGCATTTATTGTTTGATACTCCATTCCAATATCTTTCATAATACCAGATAAATCTTGGTATGAGCGAGGTAAAATATTTGATGGTGGTAACAAAAATTCACCAATCAATCTACAACAAAAAATAACTTCTTAATATAAATAATATTAAAGGTACATACTTCATCCTTTATTTACTAGCGATGAACTAACAACAATTAAAATAGATGAAAAAAAATGACATATATGACATACCTTAAGATCCGTGAGATTGCTATGTTGGATAAACCATTCATAACCTTCAAGCTCACTAGCAACAATACAGCAGAGAGAAGAGTTGTTTGGGAGCCTTCATAAAGCGGCTTGTATGCCTTCTCAAGTATAGGTAAATCATGAACATCATCAAAGTCATCTTGATCAACATGATCAGATGTGCCACTACATGTGTCATGGATCAATGTATTTGTACCATCATCTTCAATTGTATTTTCTGGTGCATGATCATCTTCTTCCATAGGATCATTAACTTCATCTTCGATATTCACAGCTCCATGTTCCTCCGCTTGCAAAACCACATTCTTTGGGCCGTGATAATTCATATCATGTGCCCTAGGGCACCCCACCTTTATAATAATGACAGACACAAATAAACCATGATCATGATCAAGTGATTTTTTATATATATATCAAATGTTAAAACAATATAAACATTTACAAATTCAATCAATATAAACACATATAATGAACAACTTACTAATGGACAATAATCATGCCCCCCTTCAACGTGACCATGCTGCCTACAATGTTTCTCAGCTATTGTGATTAAAATTCTTCTCGTCTTTAAGCGCTTGCAATTATTGCAAGGACAGTAACATTTCCCATCACCCTTTCTTTTCAATATAGCCCACAATCTAGCAACTATCTCTTCATTTTGTTCTGGACTAATATTATCTGACATGATTTTTCTTTACCAAGCTTGAATATTTAGATCTTTAAAAAATATCAAACTCACATGCACTCCAATAATTTTTAATCATACACAAGTAATAGAATATAATAATTATGATATTTTACACCAAAAAAAATTGGCATGCAACCACCCTTGCAAAAGAGAAGATAGTATGAAGTTAATGACCCCAAAAAACACTTTCAAATGCTAATTCTAGAAATTATTAAATTCTGATTTTTCAATGATTTCCAACTGTTATACTCCTAAAATTAGAATATTGAACTTGCACAACAAAATCTGGAAATGAAATTCTCAAAATGCAGCTAATAGGCCTCAACAATTAAGGCCTACTCAAGACTTTGTGAAGTCACTGCAAGGTTTCCAGGCCTTACCTGATGATTTGAGCAAGAGGATTAAAGAGTTGGTAAAGAGTTTTGATGACTAGAGTGGCACATCTTTACCAGATATTGTAGATGCCCAAGGAAATGTTAGATCACTACAGCAATGGTAAGACAGGGTAGATGAAATCATTAACACTAGCACATTTTTGGAATCTTTTGAAAGGGAGGCGAATCAAGTAGTAGTAAAGTATACAACTTACAATGCAAAGGTAAATTAGGTGGTAAATTTTAATTGGCCAATAGATGAGGAATATCAAGGATGGGTAGAAAAGTACTTAACTGAACAAGAATAGGACAAAGTCTACAACCGATAGTTAATAGCTCAATGGTTATGGTTATAACAAGTTTTGGCTATGTATTGGTGGCAATTTTGGTGCAAGTTTTCAAAGTTTGGCAAATGCAACAGTTATTATCCAGTGGACGGGATGAACAAGAAGATTCTCTAGAGACTCAGCTGTTGTAACCAATTTTTGAAATGTCATAAGGTGGTCCAAGTGACCAGTGATAGGTGTATTTTTGGTTCGATGCTTGTTGCTCCTTCATTTTCCCTATAAAAAGGATTTCAGGACCAAAAATATGGCTGGTTAGCAAGTTAGATATCTTTAGGTCAAGTCTAATTGAAGTTGCAGAGTGAATTTGTAAAGAGCCTATTATTATAGTGAAGATACTATTCTTAGGTTTGGCGTCATTCTATTGTAGGTTTTAGTTTCATGGGTACTTAATTTTCAAGACAGTACTAGCATCTGAATGAAAATTACTCATTTCAAGGTCATGTATCTCCATTGTATGAATATATTATTATCTTGAATAAAATGATCAAGGGTTATTTTGTTCATCTCACTATTATGGTGTGTGATTCTCATTTTGGCTTTAATTCAAGGAATTAATTAAAATGCTTGAGTGAGGTTATAGGTGACTATGTTCATATAAGGATTTGATAAGTAGTATTGGGTTAGAATATAGATTGATGGTATTGTAAGGCAGTATTATCTAAGATTTTATATGCTATGTGTCTAGAAGATAAACTTGGTTACAGTAAAAAAACAACCAACACCTTTGATATTATCTAGCTATGGCTCCCAAATCTATTACAAATTGATCATTAGGGTTAAAATTGAAACCTTGCAAATATAATCTTTGTCCAAATCCATCAATAATTTTCCATCAGTTATAAACAATTCCCTTATAAAGAATTTGTGAAGCTAGGTCTAAAATCTGGAAATGAAATTCTAAAAATGCACAAGACTATAAATGAAATCTGGTGAGACGTTGCTTTCAAATATGATTTTCAAACCTGGAAGTACAAATCTGACTTCACAAATGAATTCTGGAAAAAGACAATGACTTCCCTCAACCTGGCAATATCTTCTTGAGTTTCTTTTGATTTTCCCCAAGAAAACCGTCGAGCAAAACACTGTCGCAATAAATAGTCGAGCTCATTTCAATTTATGCCTGCCACAATTTAACTTTGCAGGACCGTCACAATTTTGGCCAAAGATCTTCATCGAAACGTACACAAAACAACGGCTCATCGAAATTCTGACGATCGTCGGGGTAAAAATTAAAAAAAAAAATGGAAATTCGCACAAGTGCCCGATGATACATCTGATTATATAGGTTTCATCGGAAGGTTTCTTCAGAAATTGGGGTTAAATGAGTTAGTGTGTCGTAGGAGACATCTTTGCTTGGATGTTTGTGCGCAGGTGAATCCAACATGTTCTCATTTTGTACAAGTAAATTTTGCACTAGAAGGAACCCATCCATCAAAATATAGAGGATCGATCAAAGGAAGAGGTGTGTGGATTTGTTTGAAGAGTTGTAAGAAAATGTGTTTGGCATCTAAGATGTCATTTTCCACTTTTTCACTATCATCCTTATTCAAACCAAGAAGAGGGATCCATAGTTCGAGTATGTGAAGTAGAGCACAAACTAGGAGATGCATCAAGATTAGGGCACTGATGGAATTGAGTGGCCATCAGATGGAGAGAATACGTGGCTCAATTTGAGCCCCACCTCGCTACCCCACACACAAGGTGATGACGCCAACCAAAGGCCCACGGGGTACGCAGGATCAAGAAGAGAGGCCAATGTGGCCCCAATATATTTTTTTAATATATTGTTTTAAATTATAACTTTGATGCAAGCTAAAATGTATTTCCTGATAAAAATGAAATAGGCCAAAATTTTAAATAAGGATGAATAAGGTAAAAGCATAGGGAAAAGGCAATATGGGTTCGATTAAAATGCCTTCACAAAGTATTTAAGAGGTAAAAATTTTAAATGTTATTGGGAAAATAAAATATACAAGATGGTAGGCACAGGTAAAGGGAATTTATTCACTTTATGAGAAAAAAATACTTCATTTGCTGGATAGTGAATAAGTGAGTTAAATTGCGAGGAAGAATTAAATGGGCTCAGTAAAGTGTGAAAGAAGAACATTTAAGGAGCTAAAATATTGTCTCACGAGATATGTGATATAATAAGGGGTTGCACTATTTAAAAAAAAGTGTTTTAAATCTGAAAGTGAAAGGTGTGAGTGAATTATTATTTGCTCGGGGAATGTTTTTAATTTCTCAAGTAAAAAAAATAAATCCATTGAAATTAATTTAAATACTATTGATGTCGGGCATTGAAAATTTTAATATAAAGTGAAATATTTAATTTCACTTTGTAAGGTGAAAGGTGAAAGGGCATGATGAAAGCTAAAAGTTAAATGGCTCAATTTTAAAGTAAGGAAACTTTATTTGTTGGAGATAAATTGTAAATGTGCACCGATAAAGGAAAAAATTTAGTTGTTGGTGATAGATGAAGGGGAGATTAAAAGGTTTCCTCAGGTAAATGGAGTGAAATTTTCACGACTGAGTAAAAGTTTGAACAAAGGGTAGAATAAAATAATTTTCACTACAAGGTAAAATGGAGGTGAAATTTTGCACGAGAGGGAAAGTTTTTTGTTGCAAATAAGGAGGGAAAACAAATGAAGATTCCATTTTCTAGATTGAAGAAAGAAGTTGCCAAATGTTGTCATCATATTAATTTTAGGGCTCAAATTTCTTCTTATTCTCTTCTTCTCTCATTGTAAAGGGTTCAAAATTTGAGTCTGAGATGGTCTATGTGTAGGCTAAGTCCAGAAAGAAGATACTGTAGAAAGTTCAAGAAATAGAACAGTAAATTGTCTCTGGTAGAAGTTTGATATGTAACAGTCTTAATTAGTTTTGGATGAATTACTGATATCGAAACAAATCTTAATTCTGATGCATATTGCTCTCCTTTGTACATTTTCTACAAATTATAAATGGAAATATGAAATATCTTTTCACTTATCATCAATGGTTTAGTTGAATTTATGGCTATGTTTCTTTGCTTTAGCTCAAAGAGTTAATTAAATGCTTGAGGAGAGTCATAGGTCTGTAAGAAGTTGCACCAGATTTGGTTAAAATTTATGCCTTAGGTATTGTGATTTTTTGTATTGCAAAACATTACAAAAATAGTCTAGAAATTTCAGAACAAAATAGTTAGTGTACTATTGGTTATTGCATATTTGACTTTGTATGCCCGATTGATGAAGAAATCACCTATTTGTATAATGATTGAGTGGATCGGTTGTATACTTGACCATGGATTTGAAATGAGAACAAAAAATATTAAAATTATTTCAATTAAGGAATGTAAGTTTGAAATATCCTCTTATTCCTAGTAAATAAACAATCATTTACCCGAAGATCAACCAAATCTTTAGTGAATTTTATTTATTTTCAAATACTAGGAAATAGATATGTGTATAAAAGTGTTCTTGAGGTAGTGAATATCATATGAACACAATAAGGATCACCCTCCTTGGTCCCGAAAAACCTAAAGAGTAGGGGTAAGAGCCTGAAAGTCTTTACCAGTTAGTTAGCCACTAGCTTTAGTAGCTCTTGAATATAAGGGTTGGCGATCCTTTGGGAAACTTCAAAGCTTAGCTAGAAAAACCACCAACAGATTGGCGACTCTACTGGGGAGAAATAAATTATTTTCTTAATTCTTTCTTGGAATATCTGGTGCAATTTTTTTGAAATCCATGTGGAAAGAGTCAAAAGAATGAATGATTGGTTCAGATATTGAAGAAGTTCTAGATCTGCAAATTGATATGTAGCAGCCCAAATTCAAAAGACCAAAGTGAATCTATTGGAAGAACTGAGAGAATATATTTTCATTGATAAAGATATCCCTGCTTCAAATATTTTCCTCTTGTTGAAGAGGTGGCGACTTTTCTTTACAATTTATACATGTGAATGGTTGTCATTTGTTATTGTAACCTAAAAATTCTCTATTCAAAATTGCAGCAGCTGGAGATGTGAAGGTACATGGTTCTTTGCATACTTTCATTTGTTGGATTTTTCATTGAATGCAATTATTGTTTCATTCAAAGTACTTGTCAAAGTATTCAATATTTTTCTAATATGGATGGTTAGAATGGATTTGTATATCCTAGGGATTTTTCTTCCATTTGCATTACCATATGTTCAAGTCCAAATTACCATCATATTAACAGTCACCCTAGTAATCCTTCATATTGTCATGGTTATGATTATGCATAGTTAGTTAAACCCAAATTTGCAAATATTGATGGATCACCAAGCTGAAATAGTCATACCATTAGATACTTAATATAGTTTGTCGAGAAGCTTCAGAAGTCTGATAATTTCAAACATTTGATACTACAAATTACATGAAACTAAGAGTGCACAAGCCTAGGATAAGGTTGAAACGAAAAGCTATTTTTGGGAGAAAAATTAAAGAGATTGATGAATGGCACCTGATGTTTTCACAATCCCAATTAAAAGATAACCATACTATATCTACTTACCAAATTACTACACCTTTTGTCAATTCCTTTGATCCATTGTATGGCCAATTAGATTTTGTTGATGTTACAACTTCTGTCGAATTACTTCTAGGTAGATATAAATTAAATTATACCCTCGTGGCTATTTAATCTATGCAGCGATTTACTTTATGAAGGGGTGCTTCATAAATAATATATTATTGATTTAATAATTAATAATTAACAATTATTGATTATTTTCTAAATGGGGCCAACCTTGCTAGAGGTGTGATATCTTATGAAGAAAAATGTGTTTTTGTTGAGGCTGACTTCCTTCTTGAAGAGGTGTGATTATTCTTGTGGTTGTGTATATATACAAGTCAACAATCGTTCATTTGATCATCAAGTTCATTCAAGGTAATTCACATATTCCTGAAGAAGTTTGTGCCTAGCAACAAATCATCATTTCTATAGCAGTAGATCATCATTCTGTAGTAGGAGGTCATTACTTTATAGTAGTAGATCGATTTCAAGAGGAAACATAGTCATGTTGTGTATTCGCATCTAGGAGAGGTGCTATTATTCATTGTATCAAATTTGGCCTTGTGTTGGGCTTGAGGTGTAAGCATATTTCTGCTCTTATTACTAAATATATGAGAGATATATTTGTTGGGTTTTTCCCCTTGAGTTAGGAGGGTTTTCCTAGGGTATCCTGAGGTGTTCATTGTCTCATGTGTTGCATTGTCTGATTAATTTCAGTTTGAATTATCTGATCATGAAATACTAACATGGTATTAGAGTGGGTATAAGAAGATCTAGATCAGATTTCATTCAAGCAGAAATATCCTCCATTATTGTTCACATTTCAGTCACATCTACCTTATCATCAAGATGGTGAGTAGACTCAAGGTTGAGGATAGACGTGAGGGAGCAACAAATTTCACATCTTGGAGATTCAGAGTTACGCTCGCCTTGGAGGAAAATGAATTGGCTGAGTTCGTGGAGAGAAGTGTCACTGATGATGAAGAGAAGATTCAATGGAAGAAGAAAGATACTAAGGAGAATAAGATGTTAGTTTATTCCATGAAGGACCATATTGTTCCAATCATCTCTAAGTTGAAGACAACAAGAGAGATTCTTAAGTCTTTGGAGGAGATGTATGAGATCAAAAGCACAAGCCATACACTTGCATTAAAGCAAGAACTTCATGTTAAGATGGTAGAAGGATAATTTGTCATCACTTACTTCATGAAGATTTCTGAATTGAGAGATCAACTCTCAACCATTGGTCATATTGTTGATGTCAAATAATTGACCATGTTGTCTCTTAATGGTCTTCCTTCATCTTGAGAGTCTTACATTCAAGGAATCAGTGTGAGATCAAAAATTCCCAAGTTTGATCATTTGAGGGAAGGTTGTATTCAAGAAGAGTTTAGGTTGGCTGTGAGAGGTATTGGTCGAATCTCTACAAATGAAGACATTCATGTTCTTTCTGCTCAATCCTTGAAGAAGGAAGGAAAAGGAGGAAAGAAAGGATAATTCAAGAGGAATAGGGATAAATTTTCTAATGATTCTCCTACATTCAAGAAGAAGAGGAACCTCTCTTGTGTTCAATGTTTTATATGTGACATGTTTGGTCACTATGCAAAGGATTTCCCAACCAGGCCTAATCAACATGCTTAATTTGGGGATGTGGAGTAGATATCTCCTCAAAATGATTCTAGGGAATTTATATTCTAATTCATGGGACTATGTTCAAGCTGTGAAGGTTATGTATTGATCTAAGCACAAGAGTAGTGTATCTTACTGTGTCCAGTAATTGTATCCATCAAAATATTTAAAGAGATAAGTATTCTTTGTTTTGTTTGAAATCACCTTTCTTGGCTGAATTTTTTTTATATCATTTATTTGGATCATTTGTGATTATTAAAGAGAGATCGTGTTTTCTCTTGAAATTTTTTCATTGGCATAAGATCCTTTAAAGATTCAAATTATTATTTGCAAGTAATTTTTATGCTAGTTGTCAAGATTTTTGAGTGTGACTCTGAAATAAAAAGAGAACTGCAATTTTGATAGTGATAAGTTGGTCACATCTATATCATTCTCTAATGCATGAATTGTGATAGAGCCTTGACTCTTGGAGAGGGTAGGTTTTTCATGCTAACTGCATAATGCATTCAAGAAATCTATAGTTGTTTAGATTGTCTTTTGTTGTGCTAAGTTTAGCACTCTCAAGAGGAGTAAAAGATGGAAGAAAGAATTATATCAGAACTTAATAAAGATAGGTTTCTTTATCCCTTCATTCTGATCTTTTGATATATTTCTCTTATAGGTTGATTTATTCATTTTTTAATACTGTTCATAAATTATTATGCATTTATGCTATAACCTGAGATATTAATCCTTGTATGATTATATCCTTAATATTTCTTTGGATAGTTAAAAAATACTTGTAATCTCTCTCTAAATCACTTCCAAGATGGATCAAGGAGCAATAAGGTGATGGGAGATTGTTTAGTGATGAAATTCTTGAGGCATATTGTGAGGAAACCATGCCGACCAAAGAAATGATCAAGAATGAAGTCACAACTTGCAGTCATGGGAATGAGTTGGTGGCTAGAGGGAGTTCACCTCCAGAAGTCTTCTTTGCAATCTCTGAAGCAGGGATCTAGAGGGATTTTATTAACTCACTGAGAAGAAGTGAATATTATTGTATTGCAAGGCTAGGTGCTAAATCCTTAGAGGATCCCTTCATCTGCTAAGATCATAATTGCTCAAGACTATCATCTAGATTTGACATTGGTAGCTCCACAAACCCATTCAAAATAGAGTGATCTAGGATGAGTTTGAGGAGGTCAATCCTGAACTCTTTATAGTTTCTGAGGTGTGCGCTAAAAAATATTCTCTAAGGCAAATGTTGCAGGAAATCTTGGACGAAGAGGTCAGAAGGTTGTTACAAATACTTGAAGATTTAGAGGGAGCCTACTGAACCTGAAGAAGATGGTTGGGGTCTACAATGATTTCCTAGTGTATTAGGAAGCAGTCTTTAGTGGCATTGAGCACCATAGAGGCCGAGTGTATTGCAGCTTGTGTGGCAACTAAAGAAGCAGTGTGGCTTCAAAAGATCCTTGCAGGATTGGTTGGACAATCATTGGAGCCAACTCTCATTCATTGTGATAATCAAAGCTATCTGAATCTTTCTGTCAACCCAGTGTTTCATGAAAAAACTAAGGATGTTGAGATCAAATACCACTATATCAGAGATATGGTATTGAGGAAAGCAATCCAGTTGAAGTATATCGGCACTGATGACCAGACGAAAGACACTCTCACCAAGCCTCTTTCTAGAGTAAATTTTGTGTACTTCCAAGACAAGCTTGGTATTATGGAGAATGAAGCCCTAGCTGAGAAGGAGTCTCAGTATCAGTGATCTTTAGATTTTCTTTAATGCATTTCTCTTTGTTAGAGAGATTTGAGGCACAAACCCTTGTTAATGTGTTTCTCTCTATGAGATAATTTCAAGGTGAAAGCCCTTGTTTCCACCCTCTAGGAGATCCATGGTAGATTTCATGTGTGTGACTCCATGACAAAATCATGTGAGAGTCTATGATGATTTTCTTGTACTTGTGCTTACACCCTTTGGGAGAGCCATGGTGAAACGTCACGATGAAGTGACAACATCACGTTGAGTGATGAGAACTTGTACATACCATACATAGGTGTATCCATGATGGTTGATATCATGATGAGGTGATATTATTTTCTCTAAACATGGGTGTAGCCATGTTGATTGAAATCACGATGAGGTGATATGTCTTGTAATAACTAGAACTATTTCTCCATAGCTGAGAGGGAGTGTTGATGTTACAACTTCTATCAAATTAATTCTAGGCAAATATAAATTAAATTATAACCTCATGGATATTTAATTTATGTAGTGATTTAGTTTATGAAGGGTTACTTCATAAATAATATATTATTGATTTATTAATTAATAATTAATAATTATTTATTATTTTCTAAATGGGGCCTACCTTGCTAGAGGCATGCTTTCTTATGAAGAAAAACATCTTTTTGTTGAGGCTGACTTCCTTCTTGAAGAGGTGTGATTCTTCTTGTGGTTGTGTATATATACAAGTCAACAATCATTCATTTGATCATCAAGTTCATTCATGGTAATTCACATATTCCTGAAGAAGGTTGTGCCTAGTAGAAAATCATCATTTATGTAGTAGTAGATCATCATTCTGTAGCAGGACGTCATTACTTTATAGCAGTAGATCAATTTCAAGAGGAAACACAGTCATGTTGTGTATTTGTATCTAGGAGAGGTTCTATTATTCATTGTATCAAATTCAGCCTTGTGTTGGGCCTGAGCTGGAAGCAAATTTATGCTCTTATTACTAAATATATGAGAGATATATTTGCTAGGTTTTTTCCCTCAAGTTAGGAGGGTTTTCCTAGGGTATCTTGTGGTGTTCATTGTCTCATGTGTTTCATTTTATGATTACTTTCAGTTTGAATTATCTGATAATGAAAAACTAATATATTTATCATGGGTTGATTACAAGGTTGAAAGTATGCCAAATCAAGTGTATAAACAAATGCCTAGATTTAATGGATACAATGTGTGCGAAGGAGATGTACATGTGCAAAATTTCTCCTACTTCATGGAGAAACATTCATTTGGAGATCAGGATATATGGATGAGATTTTTTGTCAGATCTCTTGAAGCAAGGGCTAGGGAATGGTACTTAAGCTTTCTTGAGAGTTCCTTTCCATGTTGGGATAAACTAGTGGATGCTTATAAAGAATAATTTGCAAGATAAAATTTTGACCTTGTCATAAGGTTGAAGGAGATTAAAAGAAAAAATGAAGAATCAACCATTGATTTGTTGTTTCTCTTTCATTAGTCCCTAAAACTTTCAAACCTAGTACTCCATATTGTATTCATATGTACTTTGAATCTTTTGAGGAAGGATATAGTGAATTGTTAAAATATTTTAGAATATCAAATATGTAGATAGCTTACACAGTTGTAGATAGTATGGAGAAAGTGAGGAATGAATATGTGGAAAGTTTTTTGTCCTCAATTATGGGTAAACATGTTGATGAAATCAATAGTTGTGTGAATGCAAATAATTATATATCTTCAGTTTCAAATACAAAAAAATGCATACTTGAGAAGGTAGAAGACAAGAATGATGCATCATCAGGTGATGAGGAAGTTGTCTTTGAACAACCTACAAAAGACATATAATGGGTATGTGAAGGATCATCATGCAAAAAACAAGCCTTTAAGTGGCAATGAAAATTCAAAAAATTAGAGTTAGGAAACTTGACGTAAAATTTGATTAAGTTATCTATATTATTTCAAAAATATGTAAGAATAGAATATGTAGGAAATTGAATGCAGTTTCTAAACTACTAGGTTTATTTAAAAAAAAAAAACTATTTCGTAAAAATTTGAAATTTGAATTTAGTAGTACTTAAATTTTAGGGAAAAATAAGAAGTAGGTGTCTGTCTGACCACCCTAACCACAATAAAATTATAATATTTTAGATATAAGTAGAGGACTCATGTCTTGATGTGATGCATATTTTTTTGTAATTTTTTCCAAGTAAATAATTAATTATGATTTTTTTATTACAAATTTTAAAAATATTAAAACTCGTATGTTTGACCACCTTAACTTGGTTAAAACTTCATGATTTTTTTCTTTTTTCTTTTAATCCTATAGTATGCAAAACATATAATGTGACACATGTTTTAGATTCAAAAAATGTGATGTCGTTTGAAATCTATAGATTTTTTTCAATCAGCCTATCAATCAGGATTTTATTCGTAATTCAAATAGAAAATGAATAATAATTATTTATTGAATTCAAAGTAAAGCATAATTTATATTGGTGGAAAGCTAAGAATCTCCTTTAAAAACCTTTTTCGTTTTATCAATTTTGGGTAAAGAAAAGTTAGTCAGCCACATGGTCCATCATATCACTTACATATCACCACTTTTTGGCCCATCATGATCCTGCACATACCTATATACCTAGATGAAAATTGCAGCCATGATGAGATAAATGAAAAATTTGAAGTCTCTTCTATCTACTCTAAAAATGAAAATATAGAAGAAAATTTTATGTAGCAACTGAAGGCTGTAATGATGTAGATAATTTACCAAAGGATCATCTTAGTTCAAATTGTGTTGATGATGTGTTCCCTTCAAGCAATGAGTGTGATGTTGTGAAGAAAAATGGGGCTCCAAGTTTTCTGAGCCAAAAACGTGATGAGGGATATAAATTGGGTATTATTTTTAAAGAAGAAGTATGTAACCAGCAGTATTATGATGCACTTGGTCATACCAATATTATAAGTGTATGTAGCATTGATGAAAGACTTCATGATGAGGCAAAGGAGCTTGTAGATTCAAAGAATGTTTCTGAGAATGTCAGTATGTCATCTGCAAGTGGTAAAGTATGTAGTGAATTTCAGTTAGCAAGATCAACCACAAGCAGTTGCAATGAAGAAACCATTGATGGTGTTTCAGTTTGATAGTGAAAATATTTGTGTCTATCCTCAAGAGGAGGTAAATGAAAAACTCTATGAAGACACCTAGTCTAATGTTGAAATGTAGAAAGATATAGATCACTTCCATGATAGCCTAAAAGCAAGCAAGAATGAACAAGTGGACAACCTATTCTCTTTGATGAATTGTGACCAAGATTTTGACAAGGTTGTTGGTGATTCAATCTCCTATGATTGGGAAAATCTAGTGTATGATCAGGCCATTGAGTTTTTAGATTTTGATGATGGTGACATTGTGATATATCATGATTTGCAATTTGATAATGCATGCAATTCTAGCGAAGGTCAAGGAGAGAAAGTGGTTGAGAGAATGTACAAGAACAATGGTCTATTAAGTAGTGAACAAATTTCAAATATATTGACCACAAAATATCATAAATGTACACATGCTGATAATCCTCAATTGTAGTGTG
The DNA here is from genome assembly GCA_007115665.2 of Sequoiadendron giganteum. Taxonomy (NCBI): domain Eukaryota; kingdom Viridiplantae; phylum Streptophyta; class Pinopsida; order Cupressales; family Cupressaceae; genus Sequoiadendron; species Sequoiadendron giganteum. The sequence goes on from CM021108.1 coordinate 73,383,720, forward strand.
CTACCCATATTGATTTTGATAGTGATGATAATCTTCCCTATGCAAGGTATGATGCATGTTTTTTTAATTCTCCTTCCAATTATGAACTAATTGATGAACATGATGATAATGTGGATAAATATGAGCAACATTTTGATTGTAATGATGCATTGTATGATGAGTATGGAATTATGGATATTGAAGCAAGTTCAGAAATCTGTTTTGATGAATTAGAAATAGCAGATGAACATGCGTTTTGTGTATCCAATGAGCCAAGTTTTGAGAAATTTAATGTAGATTTGGATAAGTGTTCATTTTATGACCTAGATAAGCCTAGTCATGAGTCTTTTCATGTGGATATTAATGTTGATTTCAAGGTAAAATCAGATTATCCTTTTGAACCAGAATTGATCACTTTTGAGAAAACTTGTGATGATGAAGATGCTAATATGTTATGTTCAAAGGATAAAAAAGTGAATGAAGATGAAGATAAGTCAGAAATCCTTGATGATTCTATACATCAGCATGATGGAGGATAGTTACAGAGTGTGCCGATGCACAAGTGTATCTCTTTGCATACACTTGGAGATAGTTTGGATGATGTGCAAGATCTATTGGTAAGTTCATGTGATAATTTTAAATTTCATATGAAAACTAGTCATTAGAATGAGCTTAACTGTACTAGCCACATGGCAGAATATGAGTGCTACTTTTTTTAGCTAGAAGAGGTTTTCGTGAAGTGTGGCAATGTGCAAAACATTGAAGAGTGTTGTTTTCAGCTTGAGAGTGATTTACATGATGAATATGACAAGTTGTTGCGACATGATAATCAAAATTTTGAGTATGCTTGAATTTAAGATGCATAGTGATTGTGAATATGTTGATAATGTTGTATGTGATGGATTGTTGGGAGAGACCATCATGTTCAATCAAGAAGATCTTGTAGTACTTTTTTCACATTGGTTTGAGTGAAATGTCATAAGATAGTGTTTTCGTGTAGTCTTGATCACTATCCTTATATGTTTCCACTTGATATGAAATCAGAAAGTGAAGAAAGTGGCAGTGATGTGGAATATTTGATTTGGTTTCCATGTGACAACGAAGCCAAACATAGAGCAAGTTCCCAATTATTCAATGACAACTTGATACTAATTTTTGCAGAAGTGTTGTCACTCATATTGTTGTGGTGTGACAAAGGCAAGCATGAGTTGAGGGAGATCAAATATTTTAATATATTAGTGCTTGATAGAGGTAAGTATTGACTCCAATTTTTCATTTGGTGACCTGGGGTCACTAAGTGAAGTTGAAAAATAGGTTGAATAAAGGAGCAGTTTGAGAGCACCTGACACACTCAATATCTAGTCTACTTCCTAGTGATCTGAATTCTTTCTATGCCCACATGGGGCATACATCCCTAGTCAAAGCCACTAATGGCACCTTCAAATTTTGTAAATTTCAAGTGCCCATATTGAAAATTTTGCCTTTGCACATTCAGAGGTGCACTTGAAAAATCTTCCTAAATGGCCTACTTTGGAAGGTCGTCATTTGAAGCCAGTTGATTTTCAATCCAAACCCCTTGGTGGACCCACTCATGTGACATATGAGAATGTGCATGTTAGTTTTCAGCTTCCCATGATGATTTTTGACAGTCTTTTTAAGTGCAAAGCTTGAGGGTTCTGTTGTTGTTTTGTTGTTTGGGAACTTTTAGTTCTATGAAGTGGCCTCCTGTTTGAGCTTATGTTTTACAAATGGATGATTTTCATGATGAAAGGGTTGCTTCTCTCCATTATCCCCACATTCATATGCTAATTGGTTCAATCTCAGAGCCTCATGATATGATTTTCTATTTTTACAAGGTCAAAAGCAAATGCAATTTGTCTTGACTTTGCATCTGCACTTTCAACATTGTTCCCGAGAGGTCAACTTTGACCCCTAATATCTCACAAAGAATGATGACTCAAAAAAATAACTCTTGCAGACATGCTCATTGTATCTAAATGAGCTTGCATTTCTAGTGGTAGCTCACCAGGAGTTGATTTGTTATTTATTCAAGATGACATTTTGGTGAGCTCGGATTAGTTCTGAAGAGGTACAATTGCAAAAGTGTTTGACTGAGAAACTTTGGAATTCAATAGGTTGCCCCTAGGGACCCATTTTTCTAAACCATATTTTTCACTCCATTTTGGGATCAAATGTCTACATTCCTTCAAGTTTTTATGACTCTAGGAAGTTGTTTGATTGGTTTTCCAGGGTGATTCTTGAGATCACCTGGCTAGTTTTGACTACTGTTCAAATATGCTTGAATTTGTTTTTTAATGACAAACCCGTTTGAGTTTTCTCGCCAGAGGCATGTAGAAGCAATGTTGGGCTAATTCAAGTTCAAACTTGTATGAAAATTAAATATTTTTTAGTCAGGCCCACAAGGGGACCTAACATGTGCTACACATTTTGTGGAAGTTTCTATTCATGTTGGGTTAGTTCACTTCAACAAAGCATCATGCAAAAATGAACTGCTTTAAAGACTCTTGAACCTAGCATGCAAGTAAATATTAAAACTAAAGATATTCCATTTTGATCATTAGTTGCTCATCCTCTTCTAATTGACCAAGATGCAGATGAGTGAGGAACAACTTCAAAGGGATTATCAAGGGTTCAAACACCATTAAGAAAGAGTGTTGATTCCAATACTATCAAGGTATTGAAAGAAGTAGGATTAGCTACATAAAACTTCAGTGTTCTTTATTTTATGGTTTCTAAAACAACAAATAACACTAATTTGGATAAACCCTGAGAATGCTAAGTCTTTCAATAAATGGTGTTTCACTTGAGTTCTCATGGGATGAAATCACAACACTATCTAAGTCTTTCCTGGATGATTTGAACAACTATGTGATATTGAAAAGAGCAAATCTATCAGTATTATTCAAATCCTCTAATCAAGTGAATGCATATCTATGAGAAGAGAAGTGCATTGAGCTTAAAGGTATTTTCATTTGGAGTTAGAATCTGTAAAGGAAACTACTAGAAAATAGGTTAAAAAACACATCAAGTTCCTTATGTTGCTTGGCGGTATGGAGTGTAAAAGGGGGAAGTGAATTCTAATAAAGGATTGCCAAGAATTAGGAAAGTTTGATTTGTCGTGTGTCATAGATTGAGGTCATTTTTGTGGTGGATGCCAATGGTATTCTTAGTATCATAGCAGATGATAAAGACACTAAAAAAAATAGAACAAATGTCAAGGGTAGCTACCATCGAGCTCGCCAAAGGGGAATTGGAAATGAATTATAGAGTGTTGAAGAAGGGACACCATCGAGCCTATTGAATGGGGTTGATTTGATAATTGATAGGAAGTGTTCACATAGGGTTTGATGTTGCTGAACATAAATACCATTGTGTTATGTTGTTGTGTGAATTAATCCAACACTGAGTGTAGGAGTTCGCATTGGCAGTAAAGTGTATTGAAGTTGTTTGAGGGTTTTATATAGGCATTGACACCCAATTCTATTATAGTTGGCTTGAACACATGGATAAAGTAGACTAATGGCGCAGTGGGAGTAAATTAAACATTGTAAATAAATCTTTTGCAGAGGTACAAGAAGCTACGATAGGAGGCATCTTTGTTTGGATGTTTGTCCGCAAGTGAATCCAACACATGCTCATTTTATACAAGGAATTTTTGAACCAATAGGAACCAATCCATAAAAATATAGAGGACCAATCAAAGGAGAAGGCATGTGGATTTTTTTGAAGAGTTGTAGAATAGATTTATTGAAAAGTCTTCAAAAATTTACAAGTGAATGTGTTTGGCATCTGAGATTTCATTTTCCACTTTTTCACCATCATCCTTATTCAAACTAAGAGGAGGGATCCATGGTTTGAGCATGTGAAGCAGAGCACAAACTAGGAGATGCATCAAGATTAGGGAATGAATGGAATTGAGTGGCCATTAGATGGAGAGAATACATGGCTCAGTTTGAGCCCCACCCCACTACCCTGTGAACAAGGTGATGATGCTAGCCAAAGGCCCGCAGGGTTCACAGGATCAAGAGGAGAGGCCAATGTGGGCCAAATATATATATTTTAGTATATTCTTTAAAAATATGACTTTGATGCAAGCTAAAATGTATTGGCCGATAAAAATTAAATAGGCCAACATTTTAAATAAGGATGAATAAGGTAAAAGCATGGGGAAAAGGCAATATGGCTCTGATTACAAGGCCTTCACAAAAGTCTTTGAGAGGTAAAAGTTTTAAATTTTGTTGGGAAAATAAAATATACAAGATGGTAGGCATAGGTAAAGGGAATTTATTCACTTTATGAGAAAAAATACTTCATTTGTTGGAAGTGAATAGGTGAGTTAAATTGCTGGGAAAAAATTAAATGGGCTTGGTAAAGTGTGAAAGTTGAACATTTAAGAAACTAAAATATTGCCTAGAGAGATATGTGATACAATATGGGGTTGCACTATTTAAAACCAAGTGTTTTAAATATGAAAGTGAAAGGTGTGAGTGAATTCTTATTTGCCTGGGGAATGTTTTTAATTGCTCAAGTAAAAAAAAATTATTCATTGAAATTAATTTAAATACTCTTGTCATTAAGCATTGAAAATGCTAATATAAAGTGAAATATTTAATTTCACTTTGTAAGGTGAAAGGTGAAAGGGCATGATGAAAGCTAAAAGTTAAATGGCTCAATTTTAAAGGAAACTTTATTTGTTGGAGATAAAATGTAAATGTGCACTGATTAAGGAAAATTATCAGTTGTTGGTAATAGATGAAGGGGAGATTAAAAGGTTTCCTCAAGTAAATGGAGTGAAATTTTCACGACTGAGTAAAATTTTAAACAAAGGGTAAAATAAAAGAATTTTCACTACAGGGTAAAATGGAGGTGTAAATTTGCATGAGAGGAAAATTTTTCTATTGCAAATAAGGAGGGAATACAAACGAAGATTCTAGATTCCAGATTGAAGAAAGAAGCTACCAAATGTCATCATTAGATTAATTTTAGGGCTCAAATTTCTTCTTATTCTCTTCTTCTCTCATTGTAAAGGGTTCAAAATTTGAGTCTCAGATGGTCTAGGTGTAGGCTAAGTCCAGAAAGAAGATACTGTAGAAAGTTCAAGAAATAGAATAGTAAATTTTCTCTTGTAGAAGTTTGATATGTAATAGTCTTAATTAGTTTTGAATGAATTACTGATATTGAAACAAATCTTAATTTTGATGCATATACTCTCCTTTGTACATTTTTAACAGATTATAAATGGAAATATCAAGGATTTTTCACTTATCATCAATGGTTTAGTTGAATGTATGGCTCTATTTATTTTCTCTAGCTTAGAGTTAATTAAATGCTTGAGGAGAGTCATAGGTCTAGAAGAAGCTATACTGGATTTGGTAAGAAGTTATGCCTTAGGTACTATGATTTTTTGTACTACAAAGCATTATGAAAATATTCCACCAATTTTAGAACAAAATAGTTTGTGTACTATTGTTTACTGCATATTTGACTCTATATGCCCAATTGATGAAGCACTCACCTATTTGTCTTATAATTGAGTGGATTGGTTGTATGCATGATCGTGGATTTGAAATGAGAACAAAAACTATTAAAAATATTTCAATAAAGGAATGTAAGTTTAAAATATCGATTTATTCATAGCGAATAAACAATCATTTACCTAAAGATTAGCCAAATCTTTAGTAAATTTTTTTTATTTTCAAATACTAGGAAACAAATCTGTGTATAGAAGTTTTCTTGAGGCAGTGAATATCATATGAACACAATAAGGAACACCCTCCTTGGTCCCACATAACCTAAAGAGTAGGGGTAAGAGCTTGAAATTCTTTACCCGTTAGTTGGTGACTAGCTTTAGTAGTTCTTGAATATAAGGGTTGGTGATCCTTTAGGGAACTTCAAATATTAGCTGGAAAAAATACCAACATGGTCGAGAGTGACTTTGATTTCTTAGATCATGATCAACCTTCGATCTCTGATGTAGATGACATTGGTGTCACATGGGATTATGAGGAGTGGTGAACAATATCATGACCAACTTCTATTTTTCTGATTGATGAGCCTGTATGAGATGTAGGACCATTGCCAAATGAGGGAGATGAGAGAGAGAATAGAGTCAAGGAGACATGCTATAGGGATGCAGACATATTTACTGACATTATTGATGAGGATTATGATGAGGATGTAGATCCAAACTATGATGGTCAGAAGGGAGAGGAGGAGGAGGAGCCACCCCTGAGTGAGAGTGATGAGGTAGTAGCTAAGGATCAACACGAGTGGGGAGATCCTTCACCCATATTATGAGCAATGGCAGTGGTAGGCACTAGTACTCATAGTCATGGAGAGGCTAGCACATCGTCCATGCCCCCTACACAAGATGAGGTTGATATTGCTCAGTTGACTAGTGATATATGTGATGATATTTAATTTTATGCATGTACCTTGTGCTTTTTATGTATTACTTTATATATCATAATGTGTACTGATTGTGTATTGTTTCTACCTTACAGGAGCTACGAGAGATTGGTGGGATCTCTACCATTAGGAAGCTTCAGAGATAGTGCTAGCATCTATCGACAAGGAGGAGATGGAATCAAATTATGTGCCCCCACCTATTATGGAGTAGGATCCAGAGTTACTTAGACCATTCACAAGATTACGGGAAACATATGAGAGTTTGAGGAGATGAGTCCTCATAGCCGAGACTACAACACAGACACAGTCCTCAAGGAATCCAACATAGTTTGAGAGACTAGAGGGAGTGGTGGCATGGCTACAGGTAGAGAGGGATCATATAGCAAGAGAGCAATGAGTGACCCTTGGATGGATATAGGTCCTAGAGTTTGCACTTAGATTTGGCGGATCACAGTCATGATCACACATGACTATATCCCGATGTCTGGCTACTAGCATGACATGAGTACCAGATCCTACGAGATCTGGTAATCACAGTCCTTAGTGAGACTGTATAATTTGATTGACATGTATAGAAAACTTTTGATATATATATAAATAAGTAATTTGATGTTATTGTATTTGTCTTAATGTGTTGGAATGTTAGATTTCAATGTGATTAATTAAATAGCCTTTGTAAGATTACTTAATTAATGTCTTCATGATTTAACAAGGCTTATGTGATCTAATTAAAACTTACTTTAGTTTCTTTTAGATATGACATGATGATTAAGTATGTTATGCACTTATTATCTAAATTAACATAACACATAAGAGGAATTTGAATAGTATGAAACCTAAAGTAACTATAAATGGAATAATCAATTTAGTGCTCAAGACACACACATATTCATTTTTCAAGAATGAACCAATGGGAAAGAATATAGGATACAATCCAATAGCTCTAACAACACTTATTTATCATTCATACCATTCAAAGGGACTAGACATAATACCTACAAAAATGTGCAACATTGGTAGGGTCTTTGAGAGGTGTACCATCTTGCTTGGTTAATGTGTAAGCATCAGATCCATAACTCGTATTAATTACATATGGTCCTAGCCAGTTAGGACTGAATTTTCCCTTTTCAATGTAGTCGACAATAGTGTTTTGTTGATTTTCATATAGAACTAAATCATTCTTGTTAAATGTTTGAGGGATGACACCAACATCATGTTTTCATTGTAATCACTTGGTGTAAGATTGAAGATGCTCTAGAGAATTAATGCATTGTTAATCAAGAATTTCAAACTATTGTAATCATTGTTTCTTATAGGTTTCATTATCAACAAGACCTTGGAGAGAAATCCTTAATGTTGGGATTTCTAACTCCAAAGGTATGATAGCCTCAATACCATAAACAAGGTTGAAATGTGTATGTCCCATAGATGATCAAAAACTTGTGCGATAGGCCCATAATGCATATTGTAATTGCATGTGCCAATGTTTTCGGTTTTGATTAATAGTTTTCTTGAGGATAACGTCAAGGATTTTATTAGTGCTTTCAACTTGACCATTAGATTGTGGGTAGTAAGGTGTTGAAAAGTAATGATGAATATGAAAAATCTCTAAGAAATTATTCACATCATTATTTTTGAATGGTGTTATGTTGTCTGAAACTAATGCAGAAGGAAGTCCAAAGTGAGCAATGATGTGTTCCAATATGAAATGACATATCACATCAGAAGTTGTGGATTGTTGAGGGATAGTTTCTACCCATTTTGTGAAGTAATCAGTTGTAGTAATGATAAATGTATATCCAACAGAAGATGGTGGTGAGATTTTTTTAATTAGATCCGATCCCCATATATAAAATGACCAAATAGGGATTTGGGCATAGAGCATAAAAGCAGGGGCATGAATTAAATTTATATGTTCTTGAAATTTGTGACATCGCTTAACATGCTCATAACAATATTTTTCTATATTTTTCCAATAGTATCCCATATGAAGGAGTTTTTGTACTAAGGTTTTTCCTCCAAAATGACGTCCACAAGTTCCTACATGAGCTTGTTCCAGGGCTATATGCGTTTCAGAATTTTGAAGACATCGCAGGAGAATGCCATCAAAGGATCTTCTATACAACACATCGGTGAGGATTATGTATTTGGTTGTAGGATTTTTTAGATGAGTGTGGGTGTTTTTTGTTGTACGTTCAAGAATGGTACCATCTTTTAAATAATTATATATGGCATCATACCATTCACTCGAGTTATCTTGATTTTTTATGAATGCGGTGTCAGATTTATCATCGATGGAGGGTTCCATGATTGGGTGAATGGTAAACATGAAATTTTCAGAAGAATCCGAAGTGGATATAAGAGAAGCCACACTAGCCATTTCATCCATGTGTCGATTATATTTTCGGGGGATATTATCAATGGTGAATGATTCAAACTATTCTAACAAGGTTAGTATGGGATCCTTATATTGCAATAATTTGTCATGTTTAGCTTGGTAGAGACTATTGTTTTTTATCACTAATTGTGAATCACCAAATATCTTAATGCCTTTGATGCCCATGACTAAAGAAGCACACAATCCAACAATTAATGCTTCATATTCAGCTGTGTTATTTGTACATAGGAAATTTAAACAATATGACAAGGGAATAGGCTTTCCTATGGGTAGAATTAAGATAACTCCAACACCAGAGCCTATTTTGCACTTGGATCCATCAAAATATAATTCCCATGTAGAAAGTTCTATTGTCAGCACACTATCATCAGGGAAGGAATCATTGCTAGGGAGGGCTAAAGGAGAAGGAGCGTTAGCTAAGTGGTTGGTTAGGGCTTGGCCTTTGATTGCTTTTTGTGAAAAAAACTTAAGGTCAAATTTCATCAACAATATTACCCATTTAGCAAGATGTCCGGATAAGCGACCGGTTTTATTGAAAAAATATTTGAGAGGTTCAAATTTTGTCATGACCTGTATGTCTGCATTTAGTAAATAGTGTCACAACTTACTAGTAGAAAATAAAAGAACCAATTTTTTTTTCAATTGTTGTGTATCATGTTTCATAATATATTAGGGTTTGATTAATGTAATAAACAGGATGCTCTTTTCTATTGTTATCTTGTTGATCCAACAATGTGGCAAGAGCATGGGTGGAAGGAGCGATGTAAAGGATGAATGGTTTGTTTCATATAGTAGGTTGTAAAATGAGCGGAGTTGCAAGATATTCTTTCAAAATCTTGAAGGCCTATTTACAATCATCATTCCAAGAAAAATGCACATCCTTTTTGAGGAGGTGTGTAAAAAGAAATTTTTGATTAGCTAAGGAAGAGACAAAATGATGGATGGCTTGAATCCTTGCTTGTAATGTGCGTAATTGGGAAATGTTGCGAGGAGGTGGAATGTTAATGATAGTATCAATTTTATTTGTGTCCACCTCAATGCCTCTATGAGATATGAAAAACCCTAGAAGTTTTCCACTATCTACTCCAAAGACACACTTTTTCTAATTTAAGAGCTTGTTGTATTTACACATTCATTCAAAGATTTGTCAAAGAACATTCAAATTATCTTGTCGCATTAAGGATTTGGCTAGAATTTCATCAACATAAGCTTCAAATATTTTATGTAGTAATCATGAAATATCAATGTCATTGTGCATTGATAAGTGGCACCTGTATTCTTTAATCCAAAAGGCATCATAACCCCAAAAAATGTTCTCTAGGGGGAGGTGAATGTTGTTTTGTATTGATGTTGTCGGTTAATAAAGATTTTATTATAACCAAAAAATCCATCCATAAAGGACAACAAAGCATGTCTAGCAGTTGAATCCACAATCATGTTGATGTTAGGAAGAGGAAAATTGTCCTTTAAAGATGCTTTATTCAAGTCACAAAAATCCATACATATCCTAACACAATTATCCGATTTATCAACTGTGACAATGTTTGATATCCAAGGAGAATAATCAATAGGTGGAATAAAACTTGCGTCAGGGAGTTTTTCAAGTTCTCCTTTAACATGCAAGGCTATCTTAGGGTTAATCTTTCATATCTTTTGGCAAACTGGCTTAGCATTCTCAGCAAGAACAATGTTATGGGTAACTATCTTTGGATCTATTCCTCGCATATCAAAATATTTCCAAGCAAACAGTTTAGGAAATTCATAAAGAAAGGTTGCAAGATCCTCTTATTCTTCATGATCAAGGAACTTCCCAATTTTAATAACTTTTTCTTTATCATCTATGTCCATTGGTATATCAATGGTATCCCCTAAGGGGATTTCATTTGACTTAGTACATTCTAGATCACATGGTTTCATGAATGTGGGTGTCTCATTGGTGTCAATAATGTTCAACTCGGTACTTATCATAACACAGGAGACATTTCTCTTAGGAACAAATATCTTATCAAAGTACCTAATTTATTTTTCAAAGATTCATCATTGTTAATAGAGTTTAATGATGGTGGTGAATCCATATCAAGAAATTTGGGATGCTTGAGTGTGATATTGATTCTTGGTTTACATGTGATGGTGTTGATGTTGAACGATGGGTGGTGATTTTCTTTTGTTGTCTTAGAGAAGGAAAACCCTAAACCAGTATTAGTCTCATGTGTATTAGGTTCAATGGGAACTCAAATGCCTTCATTTTTTCCACATCCTTTACCATTGTATCCTAATTATTTCACAAGTTCATAACCTCGTCCATAATTTATTTCCATTTCGTATGGGTTGGGTGGTTGTTAATAATCTATCTCATCAAAATTTGTTGTGTACGTTGTATTTTCTTCCAGAGGAGATGAGGTAGATGTGTGGGAAGGTTTTTCTTCATTCTAAGTAGACATGATTGTTGGTTTTTCTTGTTTTTTATCCTCTTTTTGTGTGATTTTGTACTCACCCATAAATGAAGGTGTGAATTCTAATGATCCCCAATCATCACCAAGTAATTTAGGTATTGATTCTTCTTCTTATTGGTTGGTATCAAGAGGTACTATGTTGGAGGTTGGAATCAATTTGTTGAGAGGGCTTGTTGTTCCTTTTTCAAGTTGTAAGCAACTTTCGGGCTTGGGGTCTATCTCAATGTGATAAACTTTGTTATTATAGACATATTTAATTTTTTCGATGAAGGGTTGAAGGTACCGCATGCATCTCATGAATTCATGGTCTTCCCAAAATAATATAATAGGAAAGGTCATATGGAATGACATGAATAAAAGTTTGCAGAGTAACCATTCTGATGGTAATAGGTAAAGTGATTACACCAAGTGGTTGCTTTGTGATATTTTCAAATCCTCTAATAGATAGGGAATCAGATTGTATTTGTAATTTATCCACATATAATCTATCAAGAAGCTTTGCACTGCACACATTAAGGGTAGAGACATTGTCAACAAGGGGTTTTTTAATGCCTATCTGATCGTATTGGGCTATGATCATAAAGGCTTCATTTTTCTTCTTTAATTCTAATGGATGGAGCTCAGTTGATAGAAGGTAATGTTTACATTAACTATATTCATTCCTTGTATTAGAGCTACCACATCATTTACATTCATACCCAGAGGAACCACTATTTGTTGCAATGCTCTTTGAAGCATAGAATGATAGTTTGGTGAGTTCTGAAGAAGATCCCAAATGGATATCTTGGAGGGAGTATTTTTAAGTTGCTCAACAAGTTCATACTCCCTAAGGTGTGAATTTAAGCAAGGGGAAACAAGTAATATGGGATTAGGTAAAGGTGAGGGTGTTGAAGTGGCTTGTTGGGGTCATGGGGTTATTTCTATTGTAATGTGTGTGAGCAACAACATCATGCGTAGGTGGGTACAAGGTAAAAGTGTGTGGGGTGTTTCATGTGGTGTTTCTAATGTTTTGTTTGCATGTTCTAATAAAAGTAACCTAAATGAACTAGGAACTAATGTTGAAAATGAAACTTGTAAAGATCTAATGATATCCATAAATTCTTTGAAAGTAAAAGATTCTTATGCTAATGATTATAGTAAATAACTGAAGGGAAACATAAAAGTAACTGAGACAAACAAAAAGTACAGAAACTAGAAACTAAATACAAAAATTATTGATGCAAAATGAGCACTGGGACTAAGTCACCCAAGCTAGTGAATTAGTCCCAGTAGGGGTACTTTTGAATTTTTTCTGATTTTTCTATTACATACTTATGTGTTTTGTACTATAGATGTAGATCTAAAGTACAAATGCAAAATTTCACTATTGTTCAAGGAGATGGGATGAAAGAATGAATTTTTCACTAATGCAAAGTATGAAACCCTAGGATGCAAAATTAAATAATGAAACATGAAATGCAATGTTAAGAGAGGGTATTCCTGGGATGCAAATGCATGCTAGATCAAAGGTAAAATGTTTCTAAATGCAGGTTCACCAAAATGAACCATAAATTTTAGGGGAAAGAGAGCTCTCTACCACTTCTAGGGAATTCACCTAAAAGGGGAGAGGTCTTCCACCCTAAAGCTTGGAGGGTCACTCAATAATTTTGTTAATGTAACTAATATGCTCTAAGATGAGATGCCCTAAATGAAATAAACTAGAAATAGGAATGAACTATTGATGCAAAACTAATGGAATGCAAGTTTTATGAGAACACCTTAGGATATGCGAAGGGATAAATTGAAGGAAATATAATACAAGATAAGAGGGTAGATAATGAAAGTGCACCTAGAAACAGACAAGGGATGAAGTGATGATTGCATATGCCTCTGAAATTCAAGAAAATCTACTTTTTAGGTCAATTGGGACACTTACGCCAAGTTGGGTGACTTAGTCCTAGTTCTCAAAAACTACTCTGGGGCCCGTTTCAGCCAACTAAGTGCCCAGATCTTCCAAAATCCTTGACGAAAACATGTAGTGGGACTAATTCGCCACTGTTGGTGACTTAGTCCATTTCGACTTTTTAAAAAATCTGAAAGTGGAAATGGGAGCCTGCAGTCTGCACTTTGTTCTCCAACTGGGATCCAGGTCCAAATCTTCCAAATCACCTGCAAAGTAAAATATATTTTGGTTTCTAATGGGGGTTTGCCTTGTTCAACCCCTAGTTGGTATTTATACTTTGAGAGAGATAAGAAATATGCATAAAACCCTAGCCCTAAGTGTATCTAAGACTAAGAAATATGAAGTATGATGAAACCCTATTCTATTATGCAAGAATAAGATGAATAAATGAAACTAGAACAAGGATAGAATCATTCCAAGAGACCCTAAATCACATTAGAAATGAATATTAATTTCATTCCAACCTTCCTTAGGCTGAAGATAGAAATAAAATTGGAAGATGGAACTACTTTGATAACAAGTCTTTAAGTTGATTTTATGGCTAGTTGCATCTCCTCAACCTATATTTCTCCATGATTATTCATAGACATCCATGATCAATCCTTTTCAATGTGAGATCTTGAACAAAAGGTGACCTTGAAGATTTGTAAAAACCCCTAGCTTGTTTCCTTAAGCTTCAACTTTTTTGTAGAAAGACTAATGAATCTTCTTTTGGAAGATGTTCAACACTTGATTCTTGAATTTTTGTGTGAAAAATGACTAAAGGGTTTTTTTTGAAAAATGACCTAAAAACATGTATTTTTAAGCATCAATACCTAATTGTTAGTTATTTTGACCTAAGAGACCAACACCCATCAATAATTTTTACTAAGTCAAAGATTTTCTCATTCAAAAATGCAAATTACCCTAAAAGGGACTAAGTCACCACCTTGAGTGACTTAGTCCCACTAGGGGTTTTTGAGGTGGGATTTGTGAATTTTGAGTGATTTGAATGTTGTTTGTCAGGACTTCTATGATTTCTTGATGGAAATAACCCTCAAGGTAAAAAATAATGAGGCTTAGGGGCCTATAAATGTTGTTTTAGGGGGTGATTGATATAAAGGTGTATAAAGTAGGACCAAATTAGGCACAAAATTCTCTCTTTCTTCAAGAGTATACAATTTTTTGTGACACGCTGAAATTTTGTGGTGATCTAAATTAAAATTGTGTTGGCTGACTTATTTTGTTCTATGGGTATACATACATATATATAACATATTTTTGGTTGAAGACTTAGAAGAATATAAGTGATCTGTGTGAATAGTGAGAAGGGTGTGAAGGATTGAGCAACAAGGATTAGAGAAGGAAGTGAAGGAAAGTGTCAAGAATAAGTTATATGCATTGCAGTGATTGTGTGAGGAAGGTGTGCAAAATATTCTTGATTGGATCTATTGCAGACAAAGATTGTGCTCTTAACTAGAACTGAGTTCATGCATATATAGATGTAACTTCATCATTTCATGTTTTTTTCCTTTTTGTAATCAATGGTTTTTAATCTTGGGCAATGAGCCCACCAGCAGTGAGCCAACTGATAGTGAGCCACCCTATATTGAGCAACTTGGTAGAGAGCCCTTGTAAAAATCACCTTAACTAGTGTCACCTTAATCGATGTTTTATAATTGAGAATTAGCATTAGAGTGTTTTCCAAAATTTAATTTGTTTGATAGTTAATTGACTTAATGATTGACAGGTTGATTTTTTGACAACGCCTGGTTCTAGGAGGGAAGCATGTCATATAAGATGTCAAGCCTATTTTTGATCATGTAACCACCTATATAAGTAAAATGATGATGTTTTGACTAAATAATAATGTATAGTTTTAGGAAGGACACATCCAATATAAGACATAAGTTGACTGGTTGACAATTTGACTATTTTGGCAATTTTGACAATTTTTTTGATTTGATTGAGTGACTTTGTTGACTTGCTATCTTGTTGATGTGTGACTTGTTTGATGTTTTGATGACTTTTTGTGTCTATGCCACCAAAAACTTTATACCCTTGAAGAAAAGGACAATTTTGTGCCTAATTTGGTCCTACTTTAGACACCCTTGCATTAGTCACCCTCCTAAAACAACATTTGTAGGCCCCTACGACTTGTTATCTTTGTCTTTGAGGCCTATTTCACCTAGGAAATCATACAAGTCCTGAAAAACATATAAATTACTCAAATATCATAAATCACACCTCAAAAACCCCTAGTAAGACTAAGTCACCCAAGGTGGTGACTTAGTCCCTTTTAGGGTTATTTGCATTTTTGAGTGGGAAAATCTCTGACTTGCTAAAAATTACCGATGGGTGTCAACCTCTTAGGTCAAAATAACTAACAATTAGGTATTTTTTCTTATAAATACATGTTTCTAGGACATTTTTCAGGATCATTTAGTCATTTTTCACAAGCAAAATCAAGATTCAAGTGTTGAACATCTTCCACAAGAAGATTCATTACTCTTTCTACAACAAAGTTGAAGCTCAGGGCATCAAACAAGGGTTTTTGTAGGTCTTCAAGCTCACTTCTCACCCAGGATCACACATTGCAAATGATTGATCATGGATGGCTATGGTGAATCACAGAGACATATAGGTTGAGGAGATGCAACTAGCCATCAAATCAATCTAAAGACTTGTTTTCAAAGTGGTTCCATCTTCCATTTTCTCTCTATCTTCAGCATAAGGAAGGTTTTCATGTCACTAATATGCATTTCTAATGTGATCTAGGTCTCTTAGAATGAGTCTTGCATTGTTCTAGTTTCATCTATGCATCTTATTCTTACACATTAGATAATGGTTGCATCATACTTCATATTTCCTTGTCTTAGACACACTTAGGGCTAGGGTTTATGAAAATTTCTTATCTCCTTCAAATTTTAAATACCAACTAGGGGTTTGACCAAGGAAAACCCCACATTAGAAACCAAAATATATTATGTTTTGTATGTCATTTTGTAGATATGGACCCAAATTTTGATGAAAAGGAAGATTACAGACTATAGGCTTTTGTTCTCACTTTCCAATTTTCAGAAAAGTAGGAATGGACTAAGTCACTAATAATGGTAACTTAGTCCCACTGCATGTTTTTTTCAGCAATTTCTTGAGATTTGGGTACCTAGTTGGTTGGAACGAAGCTTGGAGCAGTTTACCAGAAATGGGACTAAGTTGCCCAACTTGGTGTAAGTGTCCCAGTTGCCTAAAAAGTAGATTTTCTAGATTTTCAGAGCCTTCTGCAATATCCACTTCAACCTTTTTCAGTTTTTGAGTGCACTTATCTTATCTATTTTCTTATTTTGCCTTGTCTTGTATAGTTTTTACTCTATCCTTTTGTATATCTTCATGTGCTTTCAAATATTGTAGATTTCATTAGCTTGTATTCAATAGTTAGTTTACTTTCAGTTATAATCTATTGCATTTAGGAAAGTTCATATAAAAAAACATCAATCACATTCAACCCATAACATTGAATGAAACCCCAAGTTTTAGGCATGAAAAAAACCTCCCTCCCTTCTAGGTTAAAATGCTAGAAGCCCTTGGGGAATCCTACTCTTTCTCCCAAAATTTGTAGTTTATTTTGGTGAACCTGCATTTAGAAACATCTTACTTTAGATCTAGCCTTCATTTTCATACTAGGTACCTTTTTTATTAACCTTGCATTTCTTTTTGCATTGTTTACATTTGCATCCTAGGGTTGCATACTTTGCATTACTGAAAAGTTCATTTTTGCATCTTATTTTCTTGCATGACAGAGAAAATCTATGTACACTTTAGATCTACACTCTACAATTTAGAACATCATTTTTCATTAGAAAAATTAGAAAAAAAACTCCAAAATACCGCTATTGGGACTAATTTTCCACCTTGGGTGACTTAGTCCTAGTGCTTAGTTTGCATCAATGATTTATGCATTTCATTGCCAGTTTCATAAGTTTTTTTTTGTTCTAGTTGATTCTCTATTTACATTCAGTTACTTTCTGTTATATGGTTATAATTAGCATAAGAATATTTTACTTTGATGGAATTTATGAATAACATTAGATATTTTCAATTTCATTTTTTAGCATTAGTTCCTAGTTCATTTAAAGAAAATTCATTAGAACATGACAAAAAAACCTTAGAAACATCACATGAAACAATGCACACACTTCTTCACTATAGGAAAACCATATTACCTACACCTTTTAGTAGTGATGACTTGGATAAGTTAGATGAAGCTCTACAGGGCTTCCTCTCATTGAGTTCATCCATTAAGGTTTATGATTCCAAACCCCAACCAACCACCAATAATCTATTTCCCAAACCCTTTAGCTATGATGATATGGGTATCTTAGATGAAGCTCTTTAGGACTTCATCTCACCAAAATTATCCACTAATATTTTTTGTGAGAAACCTCAAACAAAATATTTCAATGTAATTCAACCTCAACTTGTTCTCTACCCACCTTCCCCTAAACCTCAAACTCCATCCAAAGCTGAATTCACCCTTTACCCACCCAAGCATGAGGTTGTTGCTCACACTCATTACACTAGAAATAACTGACACTCCCAATAAGCCACATCAACACCCCTACCATTATCCAACCCCATCTTATATGTGGCCCCTCATATAAATTCACAACTTAGGGAGTACGATCTCGTTGAACTTAAGAATAATCTTTCCTAGATATCCCTTTAGGATCTTCTCTAGAACTCCCCCAACTATCATTTTATGCTTTAAAAAACATCGAAACAAATAGTGGTCCCTCCTGGTATGAATGCTAATGATGTGGAATCTCTAATAAAATAAATGAATACAGTCAATGTAGACATTACATTCTATCAACATGAGATCCTTTCATTAGATTTACGTAAGAAAAATGAAGCCTTTATGATAATAGCCCAGTACGATCAAATAGGCATCAAACGAAACCTCGTTGATAATGGCTCTACCCTTAATGTGTGCAATGGGAAGCTTCTTGATAGATTGTGTGCAGATAAATCATAAATCAAATCCGATTCCTTATCCATTAGAGGATTTGACAATGTAGCAAAGCAATCGCTTGGTGCCATTACTTTACCTATAACCGTCCGAATGGTTACACTACAAACTCCTAGTCATGTCATGCCCTATGAACTTTCCTATAATATCCTCTTAGGAAGACCATGGATTCATGAGATGCATGTGGTACCCTCGACTATTCATAGAAAAATGAAATATATCTATAACAACAAATTTTATCAAACCAACATAGACCCTGAGCCTAAAATTTGCTTGCAACTTGAAAAGGGAACAACAAGTCCTCTCCACACATTGATTCCCACCTCCAACATAGCACCTCTTGAAAAAATAACCAAGAATAAGAATCAAAATCTAACTTGGTGACAATTGGGGATCACTAGAATTCACACCATCATTCATGGGTGAGTACATAATCACACGAAAAGAGGATGTAAAACAAGAAAAAACAACAATCCTCTCTACCCAGAATGAAGAAAAGCCTTCCCACACATCTACCTCATCTCCTTTGGAAGAACACATAATGTACACAACAAATTTTGATGAGATAGATTACCAACAACCCCCCAACCCATAAGAAATGGAAAGACTTTATGTTTGAGGTTATAATATTGTAAAACAATTAGGATACAATGGTAAAGGATGTGGAAAACATGAAAAAGGCATTCAAGTCCCCATTGAACCTAATACACAAGAGAGTAAGACTGGTTTAGGGTTTTCCTTTTCCAAAACTACAAAATCAAATCAAGAACCATCATTTAACATCAATACTATCACATGTGCACCAAGAGTCAATCTCACGCTCAAACATCCCGAATTCCTTGATATGGATTCCCCACCATTCAAATACATTAATGACGATGACGCTTTAAAACACCTAGTAGGTGCTTCAGCTAAGACTTCTATCTCCAAGAGAAATGCCTCTTGTGCTATGATAAGTTCTGAGCTCAACGTTATTGACATTAATGAAATTCCCACAAGCATGGAACCCTATGATCTAGAATTTCCTAAGTCAGATGCACTCCCTTTGGGGGATACCATTGATATACTAATGGACATCGACGATAAAGAAAAAGTCGTTAAAATTGGGAAGTGTCTTGATGATGAAGATAAAGAGGATCTTGCAACCTTGCTTCACGCTTTTCTTGAACATTTTTCTTGGAAATATTCCAATATGCTAAGAATAGATCTGAAGATAGTCACCCATAACATTGTTCTTTCTAAGAATGCTAAGCCTGTTCACCAAAAGATATGAAAAATGAACCCTAAAATATCCTAGCGTGTTAAAGGAGAACTTGAAAAACTCTTTGACGTGGGTTTCATTCGACCTATCAATTATTCTCCTTGGATATCAAGCATTTTTGCCATTGCTAAACTCGATAATCATGTTAGGATATGTAGGGATTTTTGTGACTTGAACAAAGCCTCTTTAAGGGATGATTTTCCTCTTCCTAATATCGAAATGATCGTGGATTCAACTAGTGGACATGATTTGTTGTCCTTTATGGATGGATTTTATAGATATAATCAAATCTTCATTAACCCAGAAGATCAATACAAGATGACATTCACGTCTGCTTGGGGAACATTTTGTTGGGTTATGATGCCTTTTGGATTAAAGAATGTAGGCACTACTTATCAACGAGCAATGAAATTGATATTTCATGATTAGATACATAAAATCCTGGAATATTATGTTGATCACATTCTTTCTAAATCATTAACCTGACAATATAATTTGAATGTTCTTCAAAAAATCTTTGAGCGAATGTGTAAGTATAACATGTGATTAAATCTAAAAATATGTGTCTTAAGAGTAGATAGCAGTAAATTTTTAGGGTTTATCATATCTCAGAGAGGCATTGAGGTGGACAAAAAGAAATTTGATACTATAATTAACATGCCACCTCCTCACAACATATCCCAATTATGCACATTACAAGGAAGGATTCAAGCCATCCATCATTTTGTTGCCTCCTTAGCTGATCACACATTACCTTTTACACACCTCCTCAAAAAGGATATGAATTTTGATTAGAGTGATGATTGTAAATAGGCCTTCAAGAATTTGAAAGAATACCTTGCAACTCCACCCATTTTACAACCTACTATACCAAACAAACCATTCATCCTTTATATCACCACTTCTACCCATGCCCTTGCTGCATTGATGGCCCAACAAGATGACAATGGTAAAGAGAATCTTGTCTATTACATTAGTCGAACTCTCATAGATTATGAAACATGTTACAAAAAAATTGAAAAACAATGTTTGGCTCTTCTATTTTCTACTAGTAAGTTGCGACATTATTTACTAAACACAAAAATACAAGTCATGACAAAATTCGATCCTCTAAAATATATTTTCAATAAAACAAACCTTTTAGGATGACTTGCTAAATGGTTAATGTTGTTAACCGAGTTTGACCTTAAGTTTGTCTCCCAAAACGCAATCAAAGGGCAAGCCTTAACCAACCACTTAGTCGATGCTGCTTCGCCTTTAGCATTACCTACAAATGATTCTTTTCCCGATGATAGTGTGTTGAACATAGAGCTTCCTATATGGGAATTGTACTTTGATGGATCCAAGTTTCGAAAAAGCTCTGGTGTTGGAGTTATATTAATTCTGCTTGTAGGTAAGCCTATTCCTTTATTGTATCACTTAAATTTCCTATGTATGAATAACATAGCTAAGTATGAAGCATTAATTGGTGGCTTATGCACTACTTTAGTTATGGAAGTTAAAGATATTAAGATCTATGTTGATTCACAATTAGTGATCAAACAAATCAACGGTCTCTATCAAACTAAACATGATAACTTATTGCAATATAAGGATCTCATTCTGACCTTGTTAGAATAGTTTGAATCATTCACCATTGATAAAATCCATTGAAAATATAATCAACATACAGATGCAATGGCTAGTGTGACTTCTCTCATATCTGCTGCAAATTCTTCTGAAAATGTCATGTTTACCATCCACCCAATCATGAAACCCTCCATTAGTGATAAATTTGATGATGTACTCCCAACATTCCCAAGTAATTCTTGTGAATGGTATGAATCCATATATAACTATTTAAAATATGGTACCATTCCCAAACCTACAACCTAAAACAACCACATTCACCTTAAAAAGTTAGCTAATAAGTACATAATCCTTGCATACATTATATAGAAGATCCTTTGATGGAATTCTCCTACAATGTCTCAAGGATTCTAAAACTCATATTACCCTCGAATAGGCCCATTCTGGTACTTGTGGAGGTCATTTTGGAGGAAAAAACTTAGTGCAAAAACTCCTTCGCATGGGTTACTACTAGAAAAATATGGAAAAATATTGTTATGCATATGTTAAGAAATGTCACAAATGCCAAGAACATAGAAATTTGATTCATGCTCCTACTTCTTATATTTGTGCCCAAATCTGTATTTGGTCATTCTCTGTATGGGGTTGGATCTAATTCAAAAAAAATCACCACCTTCGTCTACTAGACATTCATTTATCATCACTGCCACTGATTATTTCACCAAATGGTTAGAAGCTATCCCTCTCTAGTCCACAACTATTTATGTGATATGTCATTTCTTATTGGAACACATCATCACTCGCTTTGAACTTCCTTCCTCATTAGTTTTGGACAATGCAACACCATTTAAAAATAATGATGTGAAGAAGTTCCTAGAGACCTTTCATATTCAACATTGCTTTTCAACACCTTACTATCCACAATCTAATGGCCAAGATGAAAGATTTAATAAAATCCTTGAAGAAATCCTCAAGAAAACTGTTAACCTAAAATAAAAAGATTACCATACGCAATTGAAATATGTGTTATGGGCCTATC
The DNA here is from genome assembly GCA_007115665.2 of Sequoiadendron giganteum. Lineage (NCBI taxonomy): Eukaryota > Viridiplantae > Streptophyta > Pinopsida > Cupressales > Cupressaceae > Sequoiadendron > Sequoiadendron giganteum. Next base: position 73,405,798 of record CM021108.1, read on the forward strand.
ACACAAGTGTTCGCTCTTCTACAGAAAATACACCTTTCAACCTTGTCTATGGCACTAAGGCTATCATACCTTTGGAGTTAGAAATTTACACATTACGGATTGCTCTCCAAGGTCTAATTGATAATGACACCTATATGCAACAATGATTACATCAGCTTGAAATTCTTGATGAACAACACATTAATGCTTCGAGCATCTTCAAGCTTCCACTAAAAAATTACAATGAAAACATGATATTGGTGTCATTCCTTGGAAATTTAACAAGGGTGGTTTAGTTTTATATGAAAATAAATGAAACACTATTGTCAACTACACTGAAAAGGGAAAATTCAGCCCTAATTGGTTGGGACCCTATGTAGTCAATATGAATTATGGATCTAGCGCTTACACATTAAAAAGGAGAGATGAAACTCCTCTTAAAGACCCTATTAATGTTGCGCATCTAGGTTGGTATTATGTCTAGTCCCTTTGAGTGGTATGAATTATAAGTAGTGTTGTTCAAGCTATTGGATCATGTCCTCTACGCTTTCCCATTGCTTTGTTCTTGACAAATAGTTATGTATATATCTTAAACACTAAAGTGATTATTTAATTCATTTTATAATTTCTTTAGGTTTCACACTATTCAAAATTCCCTCTTCTGTGTTAGGTTTCTTTAAAAGAATAAGGGCATAACATACTTACTCTTCATGATGTATCTAAAAAAAACTCCAGCAATTTTTTAATTAGATCACATAAGTTTTGTTAAATCATGTAGGCATTGATTAAATAATATTACAAAGGCTATTTAATTAATCACATTATCATTTAACATTCACACATTAAAACAAAACACATAACATCAAAATGCTTATATACATATATCAAAAGTTTTCTATACATGTCATCAAAATATACAATGTCATTGTGGACTGTGATTACTAGATCCCTCAAGAATTGGTACTCATGTTGCATCATTAGTCGAACACTAGGAGACGGTTGTGCATGATCATGATCATGATTCACCAAATTTGATCTGAAACTCTAACCCATCCATTCGTGCAAGAGTCACCTGATGCTCTCCTATTATGTGACCCCTGTTTGTTTGTAGCCATGTCACATCTCTCTCTACTCTTTGAAACTCTGCTAGAGTCCACGATGTTTGTTCCTATGATGCGGTCCTAGCTCAGTGAACTTGTCCTTGCAAGCTCTCATACACTGTCCATAGTCTCATGAATGATCTAAGTGACTCTGGATCTCACTCCACAATAGGTGGGGGCACATTATCTGAGTCCATATCCTCCTTGTTGATAGATGCTGGCACTATCTCCACAACTACCTAATAGTAGAGATCCTGACAATCCTTAGTGGGACTTGCAAGATAGAAACAAAACATAATCAGTACACATCTAGATGTATACATATATACACTAATAGTAATACATTAAACCACAAAGTACATGCATCACATAAAATATCATCACCTATATCTCTGTTAGGATGAGCAATATCAACCTCATCTTGTGCAAGGGCATGGATGTTGTGCTAGCCCCTACTCGATTGTGAGTACTAGTGACTGTTGTTGCTACTACTCAGGATATAGTCATATGAATGGGTGAGGTCTCTTCCCACTCATGTTGAAACTCAGTTTCTACCTCATCACTCTCACTCAAGGGTGGATCCTTATCATCATCCTCCTCGTAGTCATCCTCATTCTCCTCCTCTCCCTCCTATCCATCATAGTCTGGATCTACATCCTCACCATACTCCTCATCAAAAATGTTGGTAAATATGTATGTAGCCCTATAGCGTGTCTCCTCGGCTCTATCCTCTATCTCATCTCCCTCATTTGGCAATGGTTCTGCATCTCCCATAGGCTCATCAATCAGAAACATGGGAGATAGTCATTATACTATCCACCACTCATCATGATCCCATGTGGCACCAACGTCATTTGCATCAGAGACTGGTAGATGATCATGATCAGAGTAATCGAAGTCACTCTAGATGATGTCATCTAGAGTGAATCGTGTTGTATGACCAGGTCTACAAGCACTCCACATTGATCTCCTGAAAGATGGTCATGCCCTAGGTGGCCTTTGAATCTATCTAAACTGTCATATGACTCAATCATAGTAGAAAGGATGTACTATGTGATCATGCCAACCAAACATAAATATATCCAACTAAAGTCTCCTCATCTATCTTGTGTATTTTAGCAACTATAGTGTAAGCTGATAAGGTCTCCATAAGATCTCATCCTCCTCTAGTTGGTCAGACCTCACTCTCCAAAAGTGAAATCTCCATACTGCCATAACCGCCATAGAGGATAGTCAAAGGTTCGAGGATACCCAACTATTGTAGGACATGGGAAGCTAGTAGGCCTAGTGCATGTGATATTCTCTAGGAACCAAACCTACAAAATCATACAGTGCACCATATTGTCTACCTCTAGGAACACAAATTACCCCAAATCATAATACAAGTGTGCAAGGATGTAGCATCCCTAGGTGTATATTGTCCTATACTCAGCCATCCCTCATATTAGATACACTATCCTGCCCTCAAGGTGTGTTGCACATCCATCTAGAAGGAGTACTTATGCGATGATATGCATCATAATCTGCCTAACCATTGGTGCTCATGAATAAAGTAATAGTGCCAAGTCAATCTATCATGACACCCTCTCATTATGAACTAGTCCATCAAGGCAGTACTCCATATCAGCCCACTACTCACAAAAGGTACAGTCTCTCTAGAAGCACACTCACTCCCCTCAAATAGGAACTCAGAGTATCTGGTGCATGTACTCTAGCATGACTGTCATCTCTCTAGTAGGTAGGTGGAATGTGCATGTATCTATGTTCCACCGCTCACATAATGTCATCAGCATCACATCATGGTACCTCATGGGGGGCATGAGGTATGCCTAGTAGATATCCACCACCTACAAATGCTTTGTGTCTTTCATTGAAAAAGTGGGGGCTAAATCTCTCAAAAATATCAAATATCGCCCACCTAAATGTTGTCGTGATCAGGTGGTTACCTATCAAAAACATCAAAATATGCTCTCTAAATCATCTAATATCTTTAGTTTTACTCTAAGTCATCATGTAAGTGTACTAATGTTGTTCTAATGTGATTTCTGTAAGGCCCTAGACACTTTAGAACCCTTTTGGGACACTTTTTGAAAAGTGGGACACATTACGAAAAAAGTGGGACACTTTGTGAAAAAAGGGGACACTTTGCAAACAAAAGGGACACTTTGCAAACAAAAGGGACACTTTACGAAAAAATGGGACACTTTGCAAACTTTTATTTTCCAAGATCCTAAATTAACCTAGATATGCATATAAATCATTCAATAATTGAAAAATCACAATACGAAGGTGGTAGAATCAACTCACCTCATGGTGCCACTCACAACATGCCACCTAGTCCCACAGCACATCTAGTCTTGTTGGTGTGAAATCACGTCTTGTCAACATATTTCAATCCTGTCTTGTCACTCTTAAGCTACAAAAAGGTATAATGAACAAGTAAGAGAAAAATGACCTCTTTTTCATTCTTTTTTACTCTTTCTCATTGTCATGTAAGCACATTTGTACTTTTACTATCTTAGACATATTGGAGTGCTTTTCATTAAAAACAAAATAACGGGTGCTAGTGAACTTTGTTTTTGATGTCATTTATTGCATCAAAATCATGTTTCCACACTACACATCATCAATCACCTATCGTTATGTGGCATGGTACTTGGAAATGCCCTCCAATATGCATGTCCTCATTCGATGTGGCTAGACTACTACCTTCATTCCACCTTCGTAAGGCAAGCAGAATCAAGGGGGGACATACATATTGAAGGGAAAAAAGGGATGGATCTAAAGACCTAACAATGCAGAATACATTCCCTTAACACTAATACAACAAAGGAGAAGAGAAAAAATGAGCTCTAATAGATTCTAAACTAATGAGATGAATACATGCAACATAAAAGAGATAACACAATTTAAGCATTCACAGATGACACAAGTATTTACGTGTGAAAACCTTTTCAGGTAAAAACCCCACCACACCAAGCAAAGACAATTTTGCATTACAACAATAAAAACATTACATACAAAATTCTTCAGTCTTCACTCTCTGATCAACTCACAACAGCTTCCTAGTTAATCTCTCACTGCTACAATGTTCTTTTCTAACATATAGTTCGAACAAACTTGCTTACCCCAATACATTAGATCCACTTAGTTGACATATACAATATTGTACTTGACTTAGAAAGTCATACATTACATTCAATGTCATCAATCGATCACCGACCATCAGGTTCATGAACCTCTCATCCAATCACTCAACTGATTTTCCCATGTCGATCTCCCTGCATCGAGCCACCCAGGCATTAACTGTCATTACCCAAATCGGGTGTTGTCTACCACCTTGAGTCGACCTGCAATAACTGTTGTTACTTCTTTGGCTTTTAGCCAATGATCGCTCTGATAATGAGCCACGTGTCTGCATTCCATTTGTCTATCGCTTCTTACACTGAGTCCAACTCGGTCAAATCTGACCTCGAGCTCATCTGAGCTCTTCAAGACTCTACCACTCCACTGTTGATCTCATTCGACCTATCCATGGTATGGTGGTGAGATCATCTGAGCTCACCCTGACCATACCCATGCTACCACTTCTCTACCCAAGTCGACCTACGGTATAGTGGTGAGCTCATCCGAGCTCACCGATGGCTTCACCGAGCCCTGTCTTTCCTTCCTCACACTATCGCTACCCAGTCAAGGTCTAACCATGGTATGGCGGTAGCCATCCATCCTAATAGTTGACAGTCTTCTCAGCTCCACCACGCTACCGCAACACTATCAAGGTCTAACAATAGTAAGGCGATAGCCATCCTAGTAGACCGCTGGCCGTCTTACCATGCTACCGCGGGGGCCATCAGGCCACCCTGCAGTAGGGCAGTGACTGCTAGCCAAACTGATGGTGGTCTTACTGCGGCCACCACGGTGAGAGAGCTCACTACCTGCAGTGGGGTGGTAACCACCAAGACCACTGCTGGCGGTCTCACTACATACACCGCGGTAAGAGGACCCACCACCAGCGGTATGGCGGTAACCACTGAGCCGGGCCGTTGGTGGCCTTAGCACACTACCACGGTGAGTGAACTCACTACGTACAGTAAGGCGGTAACCACTAGGTCTGTCATCATGATACCGCCAGAGCCAATCATAGCTGCCAAGGTAAAGCGGTAAAGGCAGAAATTAAGTATTTTTCGTGAAGTCTGATTTGTCTTTGGCTTAGAACTGTAAGTTGAGACATAATTTTCTCAACAAGCTCCCACTTGGCGAAGAATTCTAGCTCCCTCAAGACTCTGAAAAATTACTGATGGTCATGGGCCCCAAGGCCCATCAATTCTGTGCAGGATCTGAAATTTTCTGTGCTCACAGGATTTTTCAAAGAATCTACAAAATTCTTCAAAGTATCAACCTTTTCAAGACAGACTCTTCCATCTTCCACCATGTCCCTCATGAAGTGAAACTGCACATCGATGCTCTTTGTCCGGGCATGGAAAGTTGGATTCTTTTCTAAACAAATGGTGCTCTGACTATCACAGAGAATTATGATCTTCCCTGCATTAAAACCAATTTCTGAATACAAACTCCTCAGCCAAAATGCTTCCTTGTAGGTGTGAGTTACAGCCATGTACTCTGCCTCTATCATAGATAAAGCAACTACTCTATCACTTGCTCATCCAACTAATAGCTCCACCATTAAGCATGAATGTATATCCACTAGTGGATCACCTGATATCAATGTCCCCTGCCCAATTAGAATCAACATATCCCTGAATGCTAAGAGTCCTTTGTGATGCAACCAAACTGCCATGGTAACACAAAGCATAATTTGAAGTCCCTTTCAAATACCTGAATACTCTCTTCACAGCATCCCAATGTGATCTTCCTGGGTTTACCATAAAATGGCTTAGAACTCCCACTACTTGGGCAATGTCTGGTCTTGTACAGACCATAGCATACATCAAACTACCAACAACACTTGCATAGGGCACACTGGTCATGTCCTCCATCTCAGTCATAGATTTTGGACAGTCTTCAACAGATAGTTTTGTTCCTTGCATAACTGGAACAACTAACTACTTGCAGTCATTCATTCCAAACCTCTCCAAAATGGTGTTCACATACTTACTCTGACTTACCCAAAGTTTTATGCTTGTTCTGTTCCTAGTTATCTCCATTCCCAAAATATACCTAGTTCTACCAAGATCTTTCATTTTGAACTTTGTAGACAGATGAGATTTAAGATCAGAAATCATAGTCTTGCTATTTCCTATGAATAACATATCATCCATGTATAGTGTAATAACAAGCACACGATCATTCTTAGATTTATGATAAACACAATGATCAAATTTTGATCTTAAAAATCCCATAGACAATACAAAAGTGTCAAATTTTTGGTACCACATTCTATGAGACTGCTTCAAACCATACAGAGATTTTTTTAACTTACAAACCAGATTTTGTTTACCTTTTACAACGAAGTGCTCAGGATGGGGCATATAAATTTCTTCTCCCATCTCACCATGGAGAAACACTGTCTTCACATCCATCTGCTCAATTTCAAAGTCATACACAGCTACCAATGACAACAAAAATCTGATGGATGTCAGCTTTGCTACAGGGGAAAAAATCTCTCCATAATCAATTCCTTCAATTTGGAAAAATCCCTTTGCAACTAGTCATTCCTTATACTTATCAACACTGCCATCAAGACCTATCTTATTTTTGAATATCCACTTACAACCAACAGGATTTCGCCCTTTTGGAAATGGAACCAAATCCCAAGTTTCATTCTTCTTCAATGAATCCATCTCTTCATTCATGGCTTCCATCCAAGAATTTGAATCAATCATGCTGATTGCTTCTTTTACAGTCCTAGGCTCATCAGTGCTAGTAATTAAGGCATAGGTATAGTTCAAATATAACAATGAGAAACCATACCTATCAGGTTTCCATTTTTCTCATGTAGACCTTCTTAGAGGCTGAGGTTATGGTTCTTCATCATCAAAACTTTCAGAGCTTCTTGAGCTCTCCTCAGTCTCGGGTACACCATGCAACTCTTCCCTTTCTGGAGTTTGGGGAATCTCAACTACATCCTTCTTCTTGTTACTCTGATCTGTCTCAAGCTATTGATAACTTACTGAAGGTTTCATCTCACGAAATATCACGCTTCTGTTGTACATAACCTTCTCAGTAACAAGGTTCCAAATCTTGTATCCTTTCACACCAACTCCATAGCTGATGAGAATACATTTGACAGCCTAGTTATCCAATTTATATCTCTTTTCATTTGGCACATAAACATATGCCTCACAGCCAAAGACACAAACATAGCTCAGAGAGGGCTTCTTACCAGACCATGCTTCCAAAGGCGTCTTATCAACAAGAGCAGAGCAAGGAGATCGGTTTATTAGATAACATGTTGTAGCCACAACCTCATCCCAAAAATTCTGCTCCAAACCAGCACCACTCAGCATACTCCTTGCCTTTTCCATCAGTGTCTTGTTCAACCTTTCAACAACTCCATTCCACTATGGAGTGTAAGGCATTGTCTTATGCCTTTTAATTCCATGATCAGTGCAATACCTTTCAAAATCTCCTGAACAAAATTCACTGCCATTGTCTATCCTCAAACATTTAATTTTCCTTCCGGCCTGATTCTCTACCAAAGATTTAAATTCTTTAAACCGACTAAACACTTGTGATTTAATTTTAAGAAAGTATACAAACACCCTTCTTGAATAGTCATTAATAAAAGAAACATAATATCTAGACTTTGATAATGAAGGAACATTAACTTGACCAAACACATCTGAATGAACATAATCCAGTATACCAAAAGATTTATGAGGACTAGAATAAAATGAAACATGGTGTTGTTTTCCATAGATACAATGTTCACAAAAATAAAACTCAAAGTTACAATCATCAAGCCTTTCTACAAGATTTTTATTCTTCAAGGTTTTTAAACCTTTCTCACCTATGTGACCTAGTCTATGATGCCACAACATAGTCTTCTCAGCTGGGGGTTTTACCTCCAAAGAATTTGTAGACAGAGAGGTGTCTTCATCTTTCTCTACAGGGACTGATTTACATGACTCTACAGAGGCATTGTTACATTGAATGGGATGTGCATCCAACTTATATAGAGTGCCAGTACGAACACCCTTAGCCATCACCATTACACCTCTAGCCATTTTACATCCTCTACTTGAGAAAGAAACTTCTACACCAGCATCATTTAACTTACTGATAAAAAGAAGATTTCAAGCCAGACCTAGTATATGCAGTACGCCACCAATACCTTTGACTCTCCCATTAGGAAAATAAATTCCGACTCTTCCTCTACCAACCATCTCCAACGTTGAGTTGTTTTCCAAGTACACCTTTCCACCGTCATACTTCTCATATTTAGAGAACCATTATCTATTGGATGTCATGTGAAAGGACGCACCTGAGTCAACTAGTTAGACATCATCTGATGCTAGAGTTGTCAAGGCTTCTACAATGAAGGCATCTGCAACACTTTGATAAGATTTATTGTTAGAAGCATTCTTCTTCTTATTCTCCTTACAATCCTTCTAGATATGCCCAGGTTGCCCACAGTTCCAACATCTCACCTTGAAATTTTTACCAGGTGACTTTGATCTCCCTGCAGATCTGGATTTCGACTTCTTGTCCTTCTTCTTGCCTTTCTCCTTTGGTCTACCTCAAACAACAAGAGCCTCTTTGGCCATCTCAGAAGACTTCCTTTGCATTTATTCAGATAGAAGCAAATAAACAACGTCATCCATCTTGAATGCAGTGGTTGTGCTTCCAATAGCCATCACCAGATGATCCCAACTGTCAGGTAATGAGCACAATAGGATCATGCAATGATCATCCTCCTTGGTCTCTACACCTACAGATGCCATCTGAGTAACACTCATGTTAAACAAGTTTAGATGGTCTGCAACAGATGCACCTTCATCCATCTTCAAGGAGTACAACTTCTTCCTCAGGAATAACTTGTTTACCAAAGACTTTCCCTGATAAATATCACCAAGCTTCTTCCACAATGAAGTTGTAGACTGCTCCTCATGAATTTTCAGGAGTACAAAATCGGCCAGACTCAGTCTTATCAGACCTCTTTCTTTTCTATCAGCAAGATCCCAAGCCTCTTGCGTCATACTTTGTGGCTTAGTTCCAGACACTTCTAACCAGAGGTCTCTATCCACCAACAAGTCTTCCATTTTGAGTTTGCATAACTCAAAGTTACTACCATTAAACTTTTCAATATCTACTCTACCTGATGTACTCGCCATCTCAAATAGAAACAAGTTTTAACAATGCAAGACTCCCACTAAAATAGTATTACCACAAAAAATTGAGCTTTCTCTCAAGGATAACACAATAGGCCAGGCTCTGATACCACTTGAAGGGAGAACAAGGATGGATCTAAAGACCCAACAGTGTGGAATACATTCCCTTAACACTAATACAACAGAGGAGAAGAGAAAAAATGAGTTCGAATAGCTTCTAAAACTAATGAGATGAATACATGTAGCACAAAAGAGATAACACAATTTAAGCATTCACAGATGACACAGGTATTTACGTGGGAAAACCTTTTCAGGTAAAAAACCCACCACACCAAGGAAAAACAATTTTGTATTATAGCAATAAAAAAATTACATACAAAATTCTTCAGCCTTCACTCTCTGATCAGCTCACAACAGCTTCCTAGTTAATCTCTCACTGTTACAATGCTCTTTTCTAACATACAGTTCGAACCAACTTGATTACCCCAATACATTAGATCAACTTGGTTGACATATACAATATTGTACTCGACTTAGAAAGTCATACATTGCATTCAATGTCATCAACCAATCACTGACCATCAGGTTCATGAATCTCTCATCCAATCACACAACCAATCTGCCCATGTCGATCTCCCTGCATCGAGCCACCCAGGCATTAACTTTCATTACCCAAATCGGGTCATGTCCACCACCTTGAGTCGACCTGCAATAACTACTGTTACTTCTTTGGCTTTTAGCCAATGATCGCTCTGACACTGAGCCACGTGTCTGCATTCCATTTGTCTATCGCTTCTGACATTGAGTCCAACTCGGTCAAATCTGACCCCGAGCTCATCCGAGCTCTTCAAGACTCTACTCCTCCACTATCAAGCTCATTCAACCCATCCGCAATATGGCGGTGAGCTCATCCGAGCTCACCCCAACCATACCTGCACTACTGTTGCTCTACCCGAGTCGACATATGGTATAGCGGTGAGCTCATCCAAGCTCACCGACAACTTTACCGAGCCCTGTCTTTCCTTCCCCGCGCTACCGCTACCCAGTCAAGGTCTAACCGCAGTATGGCGGTAGCCATCCATCTTAATAGCTGACAGTCTTCTCAGCTCCACTGCATTACTGCAACATTATCAAGGTCTAACCGCGGTAAGGCGGTAGCCATCCTGGCAAACCACTGGCAGTCTTACCACGCTACTGCGGGGACCGTCAGGCCACCCCGTGGTAGGGCGGTGATCACCGGCCAAACTATTGGTGGTCTTACTGTGGCCACCGTGGTGAGCGAGTTCACTGCTCGTGGTGGGGTGGTAACCACCAAGACCACCGCTGGCAGTCTCACCATGGACACCATGGTAAGAGGACCCATCGCCAGCAGTATGGCGGTAACCATCGAGCCAGGCCGTTGGCAGCCTTACCATGCTACCATGGTGAGTGAACTGACCATGCACCATAAGGTGGTAACCACCAGGTCTATCACCATGGTACTGCCAGAGCCAGTCATAGCCATCGCGATAAAACGGTAAAGGTAGAAATGAAGCATTTTTTGCCAAGTCTTATTTTTCTTAGGCTTAAAATCGGAAGTTGAGACATAATTTTCTCAACACATATACCCTCAAATTTGATTTCTAAGAATTAGATAAGAGGATTTTTGGACTAATAATGATTTTTTGTTACAGAATACAGTTCCTAATGTTGTGGTTTTGTAGATAACTACACTGGGGGCTTCATTCTCCCACCTTTCAATGAGTATCCTTTTATAAATAAAGTGAATTGTTTAGAGTCCTTTAGCTTACATATGCACATAGAGTCATATGGGTGCTAAAGTGGGGGCTAAATGTGTCACCAAAAATTGTATACCTTTGAAGAAAAGGACAATCTTGTGCCTAATTCGGTCCTACTTTAGACACTCTTGCATCAGTCACCCTCCTAAAACAACGTTTATAGGCCCCTCAGAATCGTTATCTTTGACTTTGAGGCCTATTTCACCTAAGAAATCATAGAAGTCCTGAAAAACATTATCAAAATTACTCAAATATCATAAATCTCACCTCAAAAACCCTGATGGGACTAAGTCACCCAAGGTGGCGACTTAGTCCCTTTTATGATTATTTTCATTTTTGAGTGGGAAAATCTCCGACTTGCTAAAAATTCTTGATGGTTGTCAGCCTCTTAGGTCAAACCAACTAACAATTATGTATTGTTGCTTATAAATACATGTTTTAATGTCCTTTTTCAGGATCCTTTAGTCATTTTTCACAAGAAATCTCAAGAATCAAGTGTTGAACATCTTCCACAAGAAGATTCATTACTCTTTCTACAACAAAGTTGAAGCTTAAGGCAACAAACTAGGGTTTTTGTAGGTCTTCAAGCCCACTTCTCACTCAAGATCTCACATTGCAAATTATTGATCATGGATGTCTATGTAGAATCATGGAGAAATCTAGGTTGAGGAGATGCAACTAGCCATCAAATCAATCTAAAGACTTGTTTTCAAAGTGGTTCCATCTTCCATTTTCTCTCTAGCTTCAGCCTAAGGAAGGTCTACATGTCACTAATATTCATTTCTAATGTGATCTAGGTATCTTAGAATGAGTCTTGCATTGTTCTAGTTTCATTTATGCATCTTATTCTTACACATTAGAATAGTGTTGCATCCTACTTCATATTTCCTAGTCTTAGACACACTTAGGGCTAGGGTTTATGCAGATTTTGTATCTCCTTCAAATTTTAAATACCAAATAGGGGTTAGACCAAAAGGCAGATTACAGGCTATAGGATTTCATTCCCACTTTTCGATTCTCAGAAAAAAAGGAATGGACTAAGTCACCACTAGTGCTGACTTAGTCCCACAACATGATTTTGTGAAGTATTTCTAGATATTTTGGTACTCAATTGGCTAGAACAAAGCTTGGAGCAGTTTACCAGAATTGGGACTAAATCGCTCAGCTTGGCATAAGTCTCCTAGCTGGCCTAGAAAGTAGATTTTCTAGATTTTTAGATGCTTCTGCAATCTCCACTTCAGCCCTTGTTAGTTTTTGGGTGCACTTATCTCATCTATTTTCTTATTTTTCCTTGTCTTGTATAGTTTTTACTCTATCATTTTGTATATCATCATGTGTTTTCAAACAATGTAGATTTCCTTAGCTTGTATTCAATAGTTAGTTTAATTTTAGTTATAATCTATTGCATTTAGGACACTTCATATAGAAACACATCAATCACATTCAACCCCTAACATTGAATGAAACCCCAAGTTTTAGGTGTGAAAGAGACCTCCCTCCCTTTTAGGTGAAAACCCTAGAAGCCCTTGGGGAGTCCTGCTCTTTCCCCCGAAATTTGTGGTTCAGTGTCTAATTTGACAATGTCCAATTTATTATGACTGACGCGATGAACCCTAAATGATTGACTTATTTGGCCTTAGGGGCTCATTGACATATGGCCTTTCCTATGTAACAATGCGTAGAGACCTTATAGTTTGACATGACATGACTTTGCTTTATTGACAAAGGACTAAGTCATGATGTTTTTATAAAAAACCTAAAAGGTCTGATCTAGTGCCTCAAAGGCACATCGACAGATGACCTTGCCTATGTTTAGTCATAGAGGAAATGTAGCTCAATAATTACATGGACTGATATGACTGACTTCGACTCTATTTTTTGGATTTTTACAAGTTATTTGGATGCTTTTGTATTTTTGACATGTTTTTTTTTTTCGGATTTTGAGGCTTTATGATTTTTTTGTCTTTTTGAGAATATTTGATTTTTTATTTATTTTTGGGATAAAGAGACCTTTGCCAGCATATGTATAGTCCAATGACATAGGTCAAGTACTTTCCCCCATTCAAGCATAAGACCAATTTAGTAGGAGTGGAATGGGATAAGCTAGGAAGAGAGTGAAAGATGCCTAATGTCAATCATTCCAAGTTATGGAAAAGGATGACCGATCATTATTATGGGTGATATGAAAAGTGTGGGAGAAGCAAATGACGTGGAAAAGTCAGGATGGAATGATAGTAGATGAAAAAGAAAGTTCAACTACGCATGGTGCCTATTTTTTAGGTTTTGTCCACATTACTTATCCAAAATACCACCGAAGTGGTTTTCACTATTTTATTTTATTTTTGTATTTTTCATGATAAAGACAAGTCTCTTGAAAGCTATGAGTAGAAACGATACATTGTGATGATGCTTGGGTATTGTTTGAATGACTGTGCTAGACAAAAGAACTTGAATTGGACATGGAATGCCAGTGGTAAATATGGCGGGTGATTAAGTGGTAGATGAAATAGGTTATGGTATGATCCCTAATGTGCACACTACGTGGACCACTAGGCTTTTGACAGCAAGGAGTTTGGGTGACTGACGAGTTAGAGTACATCGAGAGGTTATCATCAAAGGAACATTAAAAGACATCACCAATGGAAGTGAGATGATAAATGAATATGGAAGAATTGAATGGAATGTATGGAATGAGTGAAAGTGATAGAGATGAAGACCTTGGATCAACAAGCTCTTTATTTTACTTTTTTCGCTGATGAATTCCCTTAGTGAATTTTAGTGGAGGGGCATTCTTGGAGACCAGTTCTTTATAATTTTCTCTTTTGATTTTTATTTTTGGTCCATCCAATAGCTTTTTATGTTGGCTAGTGGATGTATTGAAATTATTTCTCATTATCGACTCATACTTTTAACTAGTCCAATAGCTTTTTGTTTTGGCTAGAGGACTTTTCTTTATTTTCTCTTTTTAGCATGTCTTTTGATTCTTGATCTCCTTTTAAAGGCATTTTCATTCTTGATTCTTGGGCTTTGCCTTTGTCCTTTTCTTGAGATATGACTTGTTGATTCATGTCTATTATGTGGATGGATGAAGTGATGGGAGTGATGATGTCAACAATGTTGTCTCTTGGACTAGCCTTTTCAATACTGTTCACATCAATGAAGACTTGCACATCCTTAATGACATGGAGAGATGACTTGGTGGAAACAATAGCAGGGGGGACATACCTTAACTTGGGATAAGCAGCATGGAAGGATGATGTATTGATATCCTCAATAGGATCTTGCTCAAAGAGCAGATTATCAATATACCATGGTTGAACATGGGATTTTCATGGATATGAAAAGCTTGAGAAAAAGCGGATAGGGTGAAGGTGGATACGTCATTAGGATCCCAAGAGGCGTCAATCCATGAACATTCATCTATTTGTGTAGCTTCTGGAGCAATCTTGACATCATTAGTAGAAGTTTGACTATCTTTAGCAGTAGCATTGTCATTTATCTGTAACTTGTTCATTCGGTATTCTCCACATCCCATATCATGGACTTGGACCTTGAGGTGTGATGGTATGGTAGATGAAGTGGGTGCTTTAGTCAATGAATATGGATCAATTTAATACAAATAAGTGAAGGATCAAGCTTCATTATTAATGGACACTTTGAATCGAGTGATTACCCTCAAATATTGGAAGGGTTTAGGATCACCAAGTATTGTTATTTTGGTGTCATTATATGGGAAATTAAGGCATTGATGGTTTGTAGATGGAAAAAATTTCATGGCATGAATCCATGGTTAGCCTAAGAGAAGGATATATGGCAGTTCGAGGTCCAAGAGTTGGAAAGTGGTCTCCATGATCAAAAGTCTGATTTGAAGAGGAATTTTTATGATTCCTTTAGAATTTCTTTCTTCATCATCATATTCCTTGATAATAATTCCTTTGGTAGTGTCTACATGTCTCTGAAAATCCTAATGCCTTAACCAATTTTGAAATGCAAATATTAAACCCTGTTCCTTCATCTACCAAGACTCGTATGACTTTGGCTTTATGGACAAGGACCTCAAGATGTAAAGGGTCATTATGATTTATCTTTTCTATGGAATAATCTTGTTTAGAAAAGGTAGCATGGTGGTATTTAGTAAAGTATCCAACCATTTATTAAAAATGATTGACACCAAGATCAGTAGGTAAAATCGTGTTTTCTAAATTTTTGTCTAAGATGGCCCGATGGTCAGGTGATATGCACAACAATTCGAGGATAGAAATTTGTGTTGGAGTTTTACCTAATTGGTCAAGAAGGTTATATTGGGATTTCAGTTTTTTTTTGTTTTGGAGGAGGACCTTGGATGGTTATTTTGGTATAATATTTATTAACAACACATTCAAGAGTTTCCTTAATGGTGATGGTATTAACATGTTAATTGGCTACTCGAATAAGATTTATGATAGTGGAATGTCCATAATTGTATTTGACATTGGTGTACTTGGTTGAGTTATTAGTAGTCTCATTTCCTACATTGGGGGCTTTTCCTTTCCCATGGTCATGTAATAGATCAAAAAAGACTTTATGGTCACTATTTGAAGTTTGTTGTTGTGTTTTTCCATTAAATTCAATAGTACCATTTTCAACGAGGTCTTGTATAATGTTCTTCAATTGTCAACAATACGAAAGATTATGTCCTTTAGTTCGGTGATAGTCACAAAAACATTGTCATCCCACCAAGAGGGTTTGAACTATCTAGGATTCTACTGTTTGGGCTCAGGAAGTTGTATGGCATTGTGTTGTAAGATTTTTTTAATGATTGACTCAATTGGTTCACCAAGTGGTGTGTATTGTCATTTTTGAAAATTCATTTATGTTCTTGGTTGTTGTGTGTTTTGGACAACATTAGCAGTTTGGTCAATAGCTCTCGATATGTTGTTTGATGTCTTAGGGCCTCTAAGTGAAATAGCATGACCTACATGTATGGTCTTAGCATCGACAACTCCATCATTGGTGACATTCTTATTTTGTGACCAATATTTATTCTTGTCACTTGGGATGTTTTGGTTTCTTATATTCTTGGTTGCCATTTCGAGTTCACCTTTGTCAATGAGATTATTTTCAATGATAATTCCTATTTCCACTAGGTCCACAAATGATGTGCAACATTGTACTCTTAGTTCGCTTCTCAATTTCGAGTTGAGGTTTTCAAGGAAAATAGTGAACTTTTTTTTTCTTTCTAGTATCTCAACTAGACATTGACTAGCTAAGCTTCACCACCATTGAAGGAAGGTGACAAAGTTTTCTCCTTCCTCTTGTGTAGTGTGACATAAAGTGGCTATTGAGATTTCATTATCGATGTTAAAGGCAAAGTGTTCAATGAATATTTTGACTAGATCACCCCATGTTCTTACGCTAGTTGGAAGTTTAGAAAACCATTCAATCCAACACTATGTTATGGGTTTTGGTTTAATGTGTGGGTGTAGGATGGATTTTGGTTTTGTAAATGGGATGCATATGTCATGTTTTGGGTTGGAATTTTTTTAGTCGAAATTTTTTGGGTTGGAATTTTTTGAGTTGGATTGTGTATGTTATGGAATGTGTTGGATGATATTGTAAAGGTGTGACCATGTAGGTTGCTTTGTGTGTTTTCTATAGCCATTGTAGTGTTAAGGATAATTTTAGGCCTATTTGTTGTGTAGTGTATTCCAAATGGATTTGACGATTAAGCTCCTATGGTAAATGGTGTGCCTTGTGTCATGCTTTGGGTGCCACATAAAGAGGTGTGGATTCTAGTTGCATTTGTGTGGTTCCTCCTATTGGCATGGATGTGTTTACTTGTGGAATGAATTTGTTGTTCCATTGAGTTTGGTTATTAGGTATGGATTTTGATTGTACAATACTTATGTAAAAACCTAGGGGATTGTTGGATGTTGTGGTTATGTTGCTGATATGTGGTTTTCATTGATGTCAAAAATATTAGAATTGGTGTTTCTGAAGGCTGCATATGTCGAGATTGAGAAAATTGTATAAAATATAGTGTAGGCAGCCAGTGAAGATAAGAAGGTTAGAATGGTGGAAAGAGATGTAAGTTTCTAATATGAAGATGCACTTCAAAGGGTTTGTTGCTAAAATTTTCTAGTATGTTTTTCAAAAGTTTTAGAGGTTTGCATCAAGATTTGTGAAAGATATGAAGATTTGTGTGCGTATAGTTATTCAGTTTTTGTAGATGGTGTTCTTGGATGAAGCAGATGAAATTATGGTAATTTCATGTGTTTTTCATGTACCTATGATGATCATGAATGAGTCTAGATCATGTTTTATCCTTATTGTACGTTAGCATTGATCAGAGATTTTTTTGATGTGTGCTCGAGTTTTCATGTTCTTGGTCGACATGATGGTGTTAGCATGTTGTATATCCATGAGGACTAATATTTTATTGTTTGGCATGTTTGAAGGTGTTTGTTTGGGTCCTCACTATGTTGTGACTGACTTGTCTTGGTGCGCATTGAAATTTATTCATGTATTGAGGCCGACAGTTGAAATTTGTTCTTTATTTGAGGCCGACTAAATAGTGGATGTAAATCCATAAAGCATATATATATATAAGATTGTTTTCCTCATTTAGAGTCAATGCTCAGGGTGTACAAGTGATTTTTATGTGTGAATAAAGGTCAAATCATTCAAGAGTAGAGTAGAGATTGAGCAGAGTTTGGAAGAGTGTGTAGAAGTTTTTATGCAACCAATTGGAACTATAATTAGGCTTTTATATAATCTAATTTCTCAGTTCAAATTCATCAGATGGATTTAGTATGATTACTATATGTAAGGCAATGATCCTTCCTTCTGAGAAGTGTGCTCTAAGTAGTGTGCTTGAATGCAATTGCATTCCTTTTTATTCTTCACTATACTTCTAACAGGGTATAATCTTGTGGACTAACATCCATCGTGGTTTTTCCCCTAACAGGGTTTCCACGTATAAAATATTGGTGTTCATGTCTCTCTGATATTTTATTGATTTATGCTTGCATTGTTAATTATCAGATCTTAGATTTAAGGTTGATTAATTTTGTATAAGTTTGATTTTGGTAACAACTGATTCAACCCCCCCTCTTAGTTGTCTATCCTTGTTTTTCCAACAATTGGTATCAGAGCTAGTTCCTCTGAAGAAGCCTAATAGCTTGAGGTGATCTGAGATGGAATCATACAAGAAGAATAGTCCTAGATTTGATGGTACAAACTACTCTCTATGGAAATTCAGGATGGAGTGTCATTTGAAGTGCATTGGTGAACCCTTTTGGAAGATTACACAAAGTGCATATACTATTCCTCAGAATGGTCCCTCCTCTGAAGATGAGATCAAGCAAGCAGAAATTAATACTAGGGCAGTAGAAGAATTGTTGAGTGCTTTGACAGATTCAAAGATGACAAATGTGATAGGATTGAAGACTGCATACTAGATCTAGAAAAAATTGGAAACATTGTATGAAGGAGATGCACTAGTGAAAAGTGCTAAGCTACAAAGTCTGAAAGGCAAGTGGGAAGACTTGAAGATGAGTGAAGATGAGAACATCCTCTCTTTCTCTCAAAAGATAAAATGAATTGGTGTTGAGCATTAGATGTGTCGGTGGAGTCTTAGATGAAGAAGATATTATGGCCAAGATACTTAGATCTGTTCCCCCTTCCTACAAAACAAGATCCCATGCTATTGATGAACTCATAACAATGACAAATACCACAAGAGACATGCTAATTGGAAAACGTGCTGCATTTGAATTAAGTGAATTTGGTAAGTCCTCTCCTAAAACTGAATCTGCCTTCAAGGATACTATATCTAGGAAAAGAAAGTAGAGATATGATTCAGGAGAGAGTTCCAATAGGACATTCAAGTATGAAGATGAGATGAAGCAAATTGAAGATGAAGAAAATGAATTGGAAGACCTAGAAGCATTGATTGTGAAAAGAGAATCAAGAGGTCATGGTAAGTACAAAGGAAAATCACTTATTAAATGTTTTTCTTGCAATAAGATAGGTCATTTTGCATCTAGATGTCCTAAAAGAGTTTCAAAGTACAAACCTAAGAATACTAGATTTCAAAGGAAGTGCTATTATGCCGAAGAAGGTGTAACTGATGAAGAATATGATAAAGAAACTCGAAATAAAGATGAATGGGTATTTATTGCTATCAAAGAAAATGGTCAGGTGTCCATTAAATTTGCTAATAATGTGAATGTTGAGAAATCTCTTGCAGAAAAAATTGAAGAAAAAGATGAGTGGGTAATTGACAATAGACTCTCACATCATATGACTAGTGACAAAAGAAAGTTTGTAAGCTTGGAAAACTATGATGTTGGTGTTGTAATATTTGGAGACAACACTTCTGGTGTGATTCGTGGTAGAGGAACTATTTATTCTGGTGGTAAGCACAATATTGATGATGTTCTTTATGTAGAAGGCTTAAAGCATAAATTTTTGAGTGTTGGACAGATGGTAGACAAGGGTTACAATCCGTAGTTCAAGGATGGTGAGTTCAAAATAAGGGGAAGTTCTGGAGATATGATTGCTTCAGGTACAAATACAAAAGGTAATATATTATTTGAGTGCTTCTAGTGAAAGTTGTTTGATTGCTCAAATTGATGTAAGTTGGTTATGGCATAGGAGGTTGTGTCATGTGAACTTTGATAACATTGTCGAAATAAGCTCTAATCAAATAGTTAGAGATCTATCTCAGTTAGTGAAGCCTACTAACACTATGTGCGAGGAATTCTAGATGGGAAAGAAAACAAGAAATTCTTTTCAAAGCAAATAGTATAGCTCTAATGGATTACTGGATTTGATACATACTGGATCTATGTGGTCCATCCATTATTAGAAGCCTACAAGGTGAAAGGTACTTTGTGTTGCTTATTGATGATTATTCTAGAATTATATAGGTTGCTTTCTTAAGAGAAAAGTATGAAGCATTAGAAAAGTTCAAAAGTTTCAAAGCTATGAAAGAGAATGAGATAGGTCAAAATATTAAATGTCTAAGGTCAAACAGAGGTGGTGAATTCACTTCACAAGAATTCAATTATTTTTGTGAAGAACATGGAATCCAAAGATAACTATCTGCTCCCTGGACCCCTCAACAAAATGGAGTTGTTGAAAGGAAGAACATAACTGTTCTAGACACTGCTAGAACCATAATGTTGGAAGCAAATGTTCCTCATTTCTACTGGAGAGAAGCTATAAGTAATACTATGTATACGATTAATAGGGTGAATGTCAACGGTAATTCTGGTAAGACAACTTTTGAGCTATGGTTTGTTTTTAAGCCTACTTTCAATTATTTCAAAAAAATTGGAAGAAAATGCTACATCAAGAGAGAAGATGATATAGGAAATTTTGATGCTAGAAGTGATGAAGGAATATTTCTAAGATACTCTAGTAAAAGAAAAGCTTATCCATTATTTAATAAGAGGTTGAAGAAAATGGTTGAAAGTGAAAATGTCAAAGTTGATGAAGATATTGGTAAACCATCTATATCTATTGGATATGATTCAGATGATCAACATGATAATGCTAACAATGAGAATAATGTTCAGGTACAGAATCAACCTCAAATTGTTCTGGTGAACCAAGGAAATCAAGAAGTAGAAACTAGAAAAAGTGAAGAAGAAATAACACAAGAACAAGAGGTCAGAGAAAATCTTAAAACTCCTAAGTATGTGAGGTGAAATCATTCTGATAGTCAGATCATAGGAGATAAGAGAAAAGGTGTGAAAACTAGAAGAAGAATTCTGGAAGAACACTATTAATCTCTAAAGTTGAGCCTAGAAATATCAATGAAGCATGCAAGGATGAATATTGGATGGAAGCCATGAAAGAAGAACTAATGCAAATACAAAAAAATGATACATGGGATCTTGTTCCTAGGTCTCAGAACAAAAATGTGATTGGAATTAAGTGGGTATTCTTTAATAAGCTGAATGAAAAAGGTGATGTTGTCAAAAACAAAGAAAGACTAGTTTGCAAAGGATACTCAAAGATGGAAGTTATTGATTTTGAATAAAATTTTTCCCCTATTGCTAGAATTGAAGTTATAAGATTATTTCTTTCTTATGCTACTTTTAAGAATTACAAATTTTATTAGAGGATGTAAAGTCAACATTTCTGAATGGAGAACTAGAAGAAGAAATTTATGTTGAACAAACAGATGAATTTCAGTTGACTGATGAAAAGGACATGGTATGGTGATTTACAAAAGATCTATATGAACTTAAGAAAGCCCCTAGAGCTTGGTATGCTGGATTGGATAAATACTTGTTGAAACTTGGATTCAATAGAGGTACTACTGACAACAATTTTTATTTCAAGTTTGATCAAAATAAAGAACTGATCATTGAAGTTTTTTTTGATGATATTATTTTTGAAGGTGATGATGATTTGTGTATGAATTTTTTCGATGAAATGAAAAGTGAATTTGAAATTTCAATGATAGGAGAGATAAAATTATTCAGTTAGATGATGGAATTTTTGTATCTTAGTCTAAGTATGTGAAAGAGTTACTGAAAAAGTTTGGCATGGAAGATTCAAAGCCAGTTGCTACACCTGTGGTAACTAGATGCAAAATTACACAAAATGATGATTCTCCTAAATAAAATCAAACAAGATACAAGTCAATGATTGGCGGATTACTCTATTTAACTCAAACCAGGCCAGATATAATGAATGCCATATGCATGGTTGCTAGATTTCAAGCTGATCCTAAAGAGTCTCATGCCACTACTATGAAAATAGTTTTAAGATACCTGAAAGGGATAGTTGATATTGGTATTTGGTATCCTAGGGATGATGATCTTATCTTGAGTGGCTTCACTGATGTTGATTGGGTAGGAGATGTATATGACAGGAAGAGTACCAGTGGCGGTGCATTCTTCTTAGGGAAGAACTTGGTATCTTCACTAAGAAAAAAAAAGAACTTAGTTTCACTATCTAATGCTAAAGGAGAATATATTGTTGTTTCAAATAGCTGTACCCAAGTGTTGTGGATGAATAAAATGTTGAGATATGTCAGAATTGAGTATGAAGAACCCATTGCCATATTCTATGAAAATTCAAGTTCCATTAACATTTCTAAGAATCTAGTGTTGCATTCAAAGACAAAGCATATATCCACCAAGTATCACTTCTTGAGAGACAAAGTAAGTGACAAAAAAGTTAGATTGGAGTATATACCTACCAAGGAGAAAATTTCAGATATACTTACCAAGCCATTGCCTAAGGATAATTTTTAGTACCTCAGAAGCATGTTAGGGGTGATTTCCCCTCCTAATTAGAACTAAGATGTAGGTATTTGCATCAGTTTGTGAATTCATAGCCATATCCTATTCAGGATTGATGTTGTGGTGGGTGCTATCAGGGGGAGTAGTCAGATGATTCAAATTTGTGATTAGAGCATGTGTAACTTTTCCATTTATGTCAAAGGGGGAGAGAAGAGAAATGTGAAAAAAATAGGAGAAGGAAATAGGAAAGAGTGCACAATATAAATGGGAGATTGTTGGAGAAGAGTTAGTTGGGCTGATGGTATTATTTTTCACATCATGTGTTGCCATCAATTACAAAGGGGGATATTATTGGATGTTGTGGTTATGTTGATGATATGTGGTTGTCTTTGATTTCAACACTATTAGCATTGGTGTTTCTGAAGGCTGCATATGTCGAGGAGATTGAGAAAATTGTATAAAATATAGTGCAGGCAACTAGTGAAGTTAAGAAGGTCAGAATGGTGGAAAGAGATGTAAGTTGATAATATGAAGGTACACTTCAAAGGGTTTGTTGTTGAACTTTTCTAGTATGTTTTTTGAAAGTTTCAGAGGTTTGCATCAAGATTTGTGGAAGATATGAAGCTCTATGTTCCTATAGTTATTCAGTTTCTGTAGATGGTGTTCTTGGATGAAGCGGATGAAATTTTGGTAATTTCATGTGTTGTGCATGTACCTTTGACATTCATGGATGAGTCTAGATCATGCTCTATCCTTGCTATACATTTGCATTTATCAGAGTATTCATGATCGAAGATATTTCTAATGTGTGCTCGAGTTTTCATGTTCTTGTCCAACTTGATGGTGTTAGCATGTTGCAGATCCATGAGGATTAATATTTTACTGTTTGGCATGTTTGAAGGTGTTTTTTTGGGTCCTCACTATGTTGTGACTGACTTGTGTTGGTGTGCATTGAAATTTATTAATGTATTGAGGCCGACAGTTGTAATTTATTCTTTATTTGAGGCTGACTGAATAGTGGATCTCAATTCATAAAGCGGATATACATATGAGATTTTTTTCCTCATTTAGAGGAAGTTCTCAGTGTGTACAAGTGATTTACATGTGTGAATAAAGGTCATATCATTAACGAACATATCAGATATTGAGCAGAGTGTGGAAGAGTGTGTAGAAGTTTTTGTGCGCCTAACTAGAACTGTAATAAGGTTTTTGAAGAAGCTAATTTCTCAGCTCAACTTAATTAGATGGATTTAATCTGATTACTGTATGTAAGGTAGTGAGCCTTCCTTCTGAGAAGTGTACTCTAAGCAGTGTGGCTGAATCCAAGTGCATTCCTTCTTATTCTTCATTATACTTCTAATAGGGTATAATATTGTGGACTAACATCCACCATGGTTTTTTCGCTAATAGGGTTTCCACAATAAAATCTTGGTTTTCATGTGTCTCTAATATGTTATTGATTTATGCTTGCACTGTTAATTATCAGATCTGAGATATAAGGTTGATTAATGTTGTATAAGTTTGATTTCGGTAACAACTGATTCACCCCCCTCTCAGTTGTCTATCCTTATTTTTACAACAAGGTTAATGTGGCACATTCTATCAATATTTTTTCTAGGTAACAAAAGGGGTCATGTGCTAAGTAGTCATCTATAAAGGAGGTGAATTCAGGATCTTGTGAGGCAACCTCTATGTCTTCTACCATAACATGCACCTTTTGGTCTCTAGTGACAAATTTTTTAAATAGTGATTTGTATGATTTGGGTGATCCCTATGAGGAGCTTCCAAATGGGTTGATAAAGTCCTTTCCTATTGGGAAATCGATATTTTCTTCTCATTTCCTTTGCAACCTAGTTTTTGTTGAAATGCATAAGACAACTGAGAGGGGGGGTGAATCAATTGTATCAAATAACTTGACTTTAAACTTAATCTTTTAACTTTAACTTCAATATGTTATTTTAAGTGTAAACATGAAGTGCAGATAACATAAATCAAACACTAGAGACACTAGATTTACATGGAAAACCTAATGAGGGAAAAACCACAGTGAGAATTAACTCACAATATAGTAGTAATGCAATACTAGATACAAAGGCTCACTGCCCAAATAAAAAGGCCTATTTCCCAAATGCAAGGACTCACTTCCCACAAAGGAGGCTCACTACCTATAGAAAAAAAAAAGATATAAATGAAGATCCACCACTAGGGTTCCACACATTTGCAACCTGATCAAAAGATTGTAGATGTCATTAGCTCACTGCTTTCAAGAATCACTAGGGTTCCGCACATTTGCAACCTGATCCATTACTATTGCCTTAATTCGCTCTTCCACTCTCTATTTTTCACTTGTTCACACACTTCACTCACTTGTTCGATTAGTGGATGGATGGATATCAAATTTTATACAACTTGATTTGATTTTATACCATCTTCAACCTCAAGAACATTCTCCAAGGTTAGCTATACAATTTCATTTACAAATTTAAACTACGTCGGCTACTCAACATTCCCGCGGTGGATAAGAATGAGAGAGGACCAATTACATATATAATTTAGGACCCAAAAAACATCTTGAAGCTCACACACACTTTCTCAAATAAATGAAAAATCCAAATGTAACATGTAAATACCAGGTTGGCCAAACCTAATGGAAACAACAAAGATATTTGAAGTGTGCACATATCTAGCAAGATAATCACACATGAATCACTCAACACACTTCACTAGACATTTTACCATGTCTGAGGACACCTCAGGTACATTTGCAACAATTGTAACAAACTTTATTCATAGAAAGTACTTCATCAGTCCAATCAGACTGATCAACAAAGTACAAAAGCTCTGGAGTATGTCTTTCAGAGCACCAAATCACAAGCAATTTTGTCAGAACACAAGGACCATCAGAAAGAGTCATCTCCCAGATCTACAAGATTTGAAACCCGATATCATAAGACTATGAAGCCAAAAAATTTCTCCTAGTCCCTAAATAGAGAGTTTTGTCAAACCATTTCACACACTAGTGAACACACTTTCTACTCACCATCAACTCAAAAGATAAAACTCAATATATACACTCCATTGGAGATTATAAACATACTTATAGATCCACATAGGAATAAGATCAATATAGAGAAAATGTGGATCACAATACCGGAGCACATTAAGAACACACTTCAACACTGCTTTCATTATTTCTCAATTTTTCTCAAAAGCACTTGGGAAAAACACACTACAACTTCATAAATATAGCTCCATGTACTCTAAGTACTTCTACAGTATCTCAACTATACAAATACTAGTTTTACTCAACATGAAATATGTTGACATTAATGTTGTTTGACATTAATGACAACATTAATGACAACACCATCAAACACATCCATACTTGCAACAATCTCCCCCTTTGTCATTGATGGCAACACATGATGTGAAAAACCATCAAAGACAACATACATGATTTTTCAAAAGTGACAACTTTCCAAGCATAAAATTTTCACATGATTCTCTCTCTCCCCCCTTTGAAATTAATGGAAAAGGAAATTCTTGCCACATAAAGCTCTATTCACTCCCCCTCATGAGTACACTCACATCACATACTGCAACAATGCAATTCTCTAATCCCCCTAAGGAGGAGACCTCCATCGTTAGTCTAGAAAAAAAGAAGTTTGAGAATCCACTGGTCTAATGCACCTCTATGTGCACTTAGTTCAAGGAAGGAGTGGCAGTAACCCCTAACTTCCCTCTGAGATACTCAAAAGTATCCTTTGGAAGGGCCTTACTGAATATGTTTGCAACTTGTTCCTTGGTAGGTACATATTCAAGTCTAACTTCATTCTTCAATAATTTCTTCCTCAAGAAGTGATACTTGATAGATATGTTATTTGTTCTAGAATGCATCACTAGATTATTTGAAATTCTTATAGCACTTGTATTGTCACAAAATATAGAAATAGGTTCATCACTTACCACATCTATGTCCATCAGGGTCTGTTTCATCCAAAGTACTTGTGTACAATAGGATGTTGCTGCAATATACTCTACTTCTACATTGGATAAAGAAACATAATCTTGTTTCTTGCTCAACCATGAAACTAATCTTCCTCCAAAGAATAATGCACCATCACTTGTACTCTTTAGGTCATCTACACAACTATCCCAATCTACATCAGTGTAGGAATTCAAAGTGAAATTATTGTCCTCCGGATACCATAACCCATAATCTAGAGTTCCTTTAAGATATATGAATATCCTCTTCACAACTGTAACATGTGCTTCCTTAGGTTTTTCTTGAAATCTTGCAACTAAACATATTGCATGCATGACATCAAGTCTAGTAGCAATAAGATATAACAGTCCTCCAATCATAGATTTTTACATGCTCTGATCAACTTTAGAAGATTCATTAGTTTTTCTCAGCTTTCATCCAGTTACCATACAGGTACAAACCAATTTGGAGTCATCCATTCCAAACTTTTCAATTTTTCTCAAAAGCACTTGGCAAAAACACAACTACAACTTCATAAATATAGCTCCATGTACTCTAAGTGCTTCTACAGTATCTCAACTATAGAAATACCATTTGTACACAACATGAACTATGTTGAAATTAATGACAACATTAATTCCAACACCATCAAACACATCCATACTTGCAACAATATCCCCCTTTGTCATTGATCGCGACACATGATCTGAAAAACCATCAAAGACAACATACATGATTTTTGACAACCTACCGAGCATAAAAATTTCACATGATTCTCTCTCCCCCCCCATTTGACATCAATGGAAAAGGAAATTCTTGCCACATAAAGCTTTGTTCACTCCCCCATAGGAGTACACTCAAATCATATACTGCAACAATGCACTTCTCCACTCCCCCTAAGGTGTAGACCACCATCATCAGTCTAGAACAAAATAATTTTTTGAATCCACTATACTAATGTACCTCTATGTGCACTTAGTTCAAGGAAGGAGTGGTAGTAATCCCTAACTTCCCTCTGAGATACTCAAAAGTATCCTTTGGAAGGGCGTTACTGAATATGTCTGCAACTTGTTCCTCGATATGTACATATTCAAGTCTAACTTCATTCTTCAATACTTTCTCCCTCAAGAAATGATACTTGATAGATATGTGTTGTGTTCTAGAATGCATCACTAGATTATTTGAAATTTTTATAGCACTTAAATTGTCACAAAATATATAAATAGGTTCATCACTTACCACACCTATGTCCATCAGGGTCTATTTCATCCAAAGTACCTGTGTACAATAGGATGCTTCTGCAATATACTTTGCTTCTACAGTGGATAAATAAATTGAATCTCGTTTCTTGCTTAACCATGAAACTACTCTTCCTCCAAGGAAGAATTCACCACCACTTTTACTCTTTAGGTCATCTACACAACTAGCCCAATCTGCATCAGTGTAGGCATTCAAAGTGAAATTATTGTCCTTCGAATACCATAGCCCATAATCTAGAGTTCCTTTAAGATATATGAATATCCTCTTCACAACTGTAACATGTGCTTCCTTAGGTTTTTCTTGAAATCTTGTAACTAAACATACTGCATGCATGATATCAGGTCTAGTAGCAGTAAGATATAACAATCCTCCAATCATAGATCTGTACATGCTCTGATCAACTTTAGTAGATTCATCATTTTTTTCTCAGATTGCATCCAGTTACCATAGGGGTACAAACTAGTTTGGAGTCATCCATTCCAAAATTCTTTAAAAATTCCTTAACATACTTGGATTGTGAAATGAATATCGCTTTGTCAGTTTGATTTACTTGAATTCCAAGGAAGAAATTCAATTCACCAATCATAGACATTTCAAATTCTTTTTGCATCTCTTCAGAAAATATCTTACAAATACCTTCATTTCCATCAAAGATGATTTCATCAACATATACCACAACTATCAGTATCTTGTTGTTCTCAACCTTAAAGTAAAGATTGTTTTCTACAAACCCTTTGTTGAATCCTTTCCTTGTCAAGTATTTATCTAGTCTTGCATACCAATCTCTAGGATCTTGTTTAAGTCCATATAATGCCTTCTCTAATTTACAAACCATGTCTAGTCTGTCAGATAGCTAAAAATGTTCTGGTTGTTCCATATACACTTCATCCAATTCTTCATTTAGAAAGGTAGATTTGGCATCCATCTGATATACTTTGAAGCCTTTATAAGCTAAAAATTCCAAGAACATATGAATGGCGTCCATTCTTGCTACAGGTGAAAAAGTTTCTTCAAAATCTATTCCTTCAACCTGTGAATATCCTTTACATATAAATCTTGTTTTATTCCTTACCACTTCACCATATTTATTCAACTTGTTTTTGAATACCCATTTAGAACCAATTACATTTGTGTTTGTAGGTCTAGGGACTAGTTCCCATGTCTCATTCTTCTCTATCTACTTTAATTGCTCTTTCATTTCTCTAACCCAACTTTCATCATCATATGCTTCATTTACAATCTTGGGTTATATCTTAGAAAGTAAACATAAATTTACCTCAACCACTTTGCTTCTTGTCTTCACTTCTTCACTTTTGTCTCCAATTATCTATTCCTCTGATTTTTTTTTTTAACATATTTAGGAGTCTTGGGTGTAGGTTCCAGAATCTCTTCTATTTATTTACTTTGTTCTTTCTCTTCCTTTTCTTCTTATTATATTTACACACAAATAGGATCATCAGGTTTAAATTCAGTAATTTCCATTGGTCTATACATAGCTTCATCAACCTTTACATTAGCACTTTAACTTATTTTCCTTGTTCTCTTATTAAAACATCTGTAAGCTTTGCTAATGTTTGAATATCCAAGAAAAATTACTTCATCACATCTAGCATCAAGCTTTCCAAGATTTTCATCATCCTTTCTAATGTAACATCTACTTCCAAATACCTTAAAGTATTTAATATTAGGAGTGTTACCAGTCCACAACTCATAAAGGTTTTTAGTGTTGTTACCTCTCATCTGAACTCTATTAATAATGTAAACAATAGTGTGGATTGCTTCTCTCCAATACACATCAGGAACACTTTATTCTTTCATCATAGTTTTGGCAGCCTCTTGAATATTCTGGTTCTTTCTTTCCACAACTCCATTCTGCTGAGGGGTTCTTGGAGAAAAATAATTCCTTTTTATACCATGCTCTTCACAAAATGCATTGAACTCACCAAATGTAAATTATCCACCTCTATCAGACCTTAACCATTTTATTTTTAGATTTTACTCATTTTCTACTCTTGCCTTAAATACTTTGAATCTATCAAGAGCCTGATACTTTTCTCTAAGAAATTTCACCCATGTCATCCTAGAGTAATCATCAATTAAGAGCATAAAGTACTTGTCACCATTTAGGCTTCTTGTTCTTGTAGGACCACATAGGTATGTGTGGATTAATTCTAGCATTCTAGTAGATGATTGATACTTTCCTTTAAAACTATTGGTTGTTTGTTTTCCCATCTAACAACTTGTGCAAATTGAATGTGAAGGCTTTATGATTCTAGGCAAATATCTAACAACTTCCCTAGAACTGATCTTGATTAGATTATTAAAATTCACATGTCCCATCCTCTGGTGCTAAAGAAAACTCTCATTAATATGAGAAACAAAACACTGACCATCTCCTCCTTTAATTTGATAGATGTTTCCATGAATTCTTCTTTTAGATACTACCATAGTATTGGACTCTTTCCTGATCTCACATGTGTTATCCTAAAACACAAACTTAAAATATTTGCTACACATTTGTCCAACACTTACAAGATTATGCCTTAAACCCTTTACATAGTTCCTTGTCCATCAAAACTAATTGTTCCTTTTCCCACAATCTTTGCACCAAAGTCATCTCCAAACATGACTATACCTCCATCATACTTCTCAAGTTTAGTAAACTTACTCTTATCTCCAGTCATATGATTTGAACATCTGTTGTCAATTACCCAAAAGTCTTCATCATGTCTGGCATGCAAAGCAGTTACCAGATTACCTTTTATCTCATCCTTCTAGCTTTCCAAACCAGATTCCTTTCCATATCTCCCCTGATTAGTAGATACAACTTTACTTTCTAGGGCTAGAAACAAACATTCATCTTTATCTTCCTCAAAGTCATATTCAATATAAAAAATTCCTACATCTTCTTTGACATAATATAGTTTCTTGAACTTCCTATCCTGTTTATCCTTGTGATTGTTATTATTATCCTTATTCTTCTTTTGTGTAGCTCTATTAGAACATCTTGATGCATAATGACCAATATTTCCACAACTGAAACACTTAAAGGGTAACTTACCTTTGTATTTACCAGTACCTTTCTTCAATCTCCTTGTGAAATTTTCTTCCAAGTCTTATTAATCTTCATCATCTAGTTCATATTATATCTTCATTTCTTTAAAGGTTGTTTCAATCTTCTCCTTATCTCTTTCAAATTTTCTCATCTTGAATGTAGTAAGGACACCAAATAGATGCTCCTTAGTAAATTTCTTCATATCATACTATTCTTCAAGTGTAGATACTTTGTCACTGTAATTGTCTGGTAAGGTCATCAAGATATTTTTAATTATATCTTCATTTGACATGGTACCACCTTGATTCTTGATTTTTGTTGCTATAAGTTCAACTCTCTGATAATAAGTTGCAATGTCTTCTCCCTCTTCCATTCTAAAGTTCTCAAATTTTTGCTCAGCAGTTAGTTTCCTTGACAATTTTACTCCATCATTCCCTTCATAAATGTCTTTTAACTTTGTCTATACTTCATGAGTAGTAGGTAGAGAAATAAATTTTATTCTTTTAGTTTTAGATAAAGCACTAAAGATATCATACCTTGCTCGTTCATTCTCTTCAAAGGCTAAAACCTCATCAAAGGAAGAACCAGCTACTGGTATCACATACATTGTTTCCACAGCTTTCCAAGTGTTGAAATTTAGTGAAATTAGATAACTTCTCATCTGCTCTTTCCAGTCACTGTAATCAACTCCATCAAAAATAGGAATCTGCAACTTGTGCGCCATCTAGTCTACCTCAAGCGATTAATATTTTCACTGAGGAAACAAAGATTTAATACTAATTATTGAAATAAACAAGAGAACTGAGAGGGGGGTGAATCAGTTGTATCAAATAACTTTACTTTAAACTTAATATTTTCTCTTTAACTTCAATCTATTATTTTAAGTGTAAACATGAAGTGTAGATAACATAAAGAAAACACCCAAGACACCATATTTACGTGGAAAAACCAATGAGGGAATAAAAATGGCGAGGATTAACTCACAATATAGTAGTAATTCAATACCAGATACAAAGGCTCACTGCCCAGATACAAAGGCTCACTGCCCAAATGCAAGGGCTCACTACCTTGAAAGAACTCACTAACCAGAGAGGAGGCTCACTGCCTACAAAAAAACAAAAAGATATAAATGAAGATCCACCACTAGGGTTCCACACATTCACAGATTGGTCATAAGATTGTAGATTCAATCAGCTCACTGCTTTCAGGAATCTAACACCTCAAAGTATTTTTGCCTTAATTTTCTATTCCACTCTCTTCTTTTTGAACTTGTTCACACACTTCACTAACTTGTTTGATTTATGGATGGATGGATATCAAATTGGCTACAACTTGATTTTATTTTATACCATCTTCAACCTCAGGAACATTCTCCAAGGTCAACTATACAATTTCATTTACAAATTCAAACTAGGGTGGATATTCAATATTCCCACAATGGATAAGAATGCAAGAGGACCAATTACATATTTAATTTAGGACCCAAACAATATCTTGAATCTCACACATGCTTTCTCAAATCGATGCAAAATCCAAATGTAATGTATAAACACTAGGTCGGCCAAACCTAATGAAAACACCAAAGATCTTTGAAGTGCCTACATCTCTAGAAAGATAATCACACATGAATCACTCAGCATGCTTCACCAAAAATTTTACCATCTTTGAGAACACCTCAGGTACATCTACAATAATTGCAAAAAAAATTATTCATAGAGTACTTCATCAATCCAACCAGACCGATCAGGAAAACATAAAAGATTTGGAGCAAGTCTTTCAGAGCACCAAATCACAAGAAAGTTTGTAAGAACACAAGGACAATCAGATAGAGTCATCTCCTAGATCTACAAGATCTAAAACAAGATATCAGAAGATAGGGGAGCCAAAACATTTCTACCAGTCCATAAACAACGAGTTCTGCCAAACCAATTCACACACTGGTGAACACACTTTCTACTCGCCATCAAATTAGAAGCTAAAAATTAGTATATACACTCCATTGGAGCTTATAAACATACTTACACATCTTCATATGCATAGGATAAATACAAAGAAAATGTGGAGCACAATACTAGAGCACATTTAGAATATAGTTCAACACTGCTTTCATTATTTCTCAATTTTTCTCAAAAGAACTTGGAAAAAACACAACTACAACTTCATAAATATAGCTCCATGTACTCTAAGCACTTATACAGTATCTAAACTATAAAAATACCATCTGTACACAACATGACCTGTGTTGACATCAATGACAACATTAATTACAACACCATCAAACACATCCATACTTGCAACAATTTTGACCATGTAAGAGTTGCAAGAGGTAGCGTTTGTGATATGGTATGACTATGCAAAGACTATGTCTAAGGATGACCAAGGTATGTCTAAAACCAAGGTTATGCAACTATGTTTTTGGATTTTTGAAGGTATAATATGCCTAAGGATGATAACCAACTATGGATTCAAGGTGACAAATGCCAAGATCTCAAATGTAAGTATCACATTGAGGTCCAAAGTGTGGTAATGCTAATGCAAGTGTAATGGAAATGAATTAGAAATTAGACTAAAGGTATGACTATGAACTACCTTATGGAAAAGCCAAAGGTAAGATTTTTGAACTAAACCAAGAGAAAAAAAGGTTTCAGTAGGTTACCAAGACTTCAATGGTAATGGTGAATAAGTGACAAATTTTGAAAAAGGTAACCTTCAAACTAGCCTTGGGAGTTGAGGGACAACCTAGGTGACAAAGGAATAAAATGATGGAGGATGATGAAATCCAGACAACTTTCATTTGGTCTCTATGGATTGATCTTAAGTTTGCTAAGGTTCCTACCAAGGTCTATGCAAGCTAAAAGGTAAGCCAATGTTTTTTCTATGATGGATACAAGGTATGCAATGGTAACTAAATTGTTGAATGTTGAATGGTAGGTTTATAAGTTTGTAGGTGAATACATTGGTTATGCTTGATACTGATTAGAGAGATGTTTTTTTTTAGTGTTGGTCACAAATTTTTGTCTTAGGAAATTGTAGCTTAGGACAGTCAATTACGGTTTATAGAATTGGAGATTGTAGCTTAGATTTGTCAATTTTGGTTTACAACAGTTGTGGTTCATAGTGTACTTGTTTGGATTTTTTTTGAATTTTGTCAAAATTTTGAGGTGATAATGTGAAATCTAGTTTTGGAAAACACTATAAACACTAGAAAAAACTCATTTTTGGTCTTGTTTGAATGTTGAAATGGGTAAAAGACACTTTCAAACACACTTTACAACCTATGGCTTCTCAAGAGATACCACCTACTAGATCCCCACTTGGATTTCTCCAACCACTTAAACAAGGTGGACAACTAGAGACTTGGTGGCATTGGCTCCCCCTTACATGACACTCACTTCTCGAGCTCACCAAGTCTCAATTCCCCAAAAGGAGGAATTATTGTCTCTACATAATTCTTTGCAAAGACTTGAGGTGGCTTCAAAATGATCGTTCCTACACTAGCAAGTGAAAGGGATTTTGGCCACTACAACAAGGTTCTTAGTTAATACTCAGGGACATGGCACCTCATGAGTGTGCAATAAGCCACTTAAGGCTTTAATCACTCTACTATGGGCTCTTATACCTTTAAAAATTAAAGGTAGGTACCCTATTTTGAATAAAACTACACTCCTAAGGCCTACATACCATGAGGACTTGATGGTTTAGTCTTATGATTTTATATACCAGCCTGATCAAAAAACTAGTTGGATTTGCTCCCTCTAAAGGTAACAAAATCAAGAAAAATATGTTTTTGATCACACAAAGCGCAAGGGGAGTGCATACAAAAAATTAAAAATTCCTCACACTTGCATGGGGCTCATTTTAATTCAAAATGTGTGAAAATACAATGCAAATACTTGTTCTTTTTAATCCTCAAAGCAATATGTGAGAAAGAAACTAGATACAAGATCAATTTTAAACCAATGATTAATAATGCAATTTCTTTTTAACCAAATGAGTGAAATGAAGATTAGGTAATTTGTTCCCAATGACGTGAGAATGAAAGATTAATTTTAATGATAATGAGTGAAAAGAAGACAAGATAGTTTTGTTTGATCAATGTAAATGAGAATGTCTCCTTGGTACCTATACCATGCACTAGAAATCAAACATTAGTAATAGAAAACCCCTAAACTATGAAATGAAAATGTCCTAGAGATCTAAAAGAAACAAACATAAATAAAAACAACAGAGGTGATTTTCAAGGAACCCACTTTCTATCAAACAATATTGTTAGGTATTGCTGTGAGTTGAGAAAATGATCAGTCATGGAGGTTTTCTTCTGATAGAAATAGTCAAGGAATATGCAGTTTTAGAAAGGAGTCTAAACCCTGTCCACATAAGGATCCTGTACAGGAAATAATAATTCAAATAACATTAAACAAAAAAATATTCCATGTACAATACCCTCGAAAACTGCTGCAACAATAATGTAACTGAAACCCCATTATAGTGCAACCGAAACCTCATAATAGTGTACCCAAAAAATGACTATCACCAAATCCAAGTGAAAGACTGAAAGAATTTGCAAAACTCATGATTACCCATAAATCAAAAACATCATCCCTTAAAGCAGGAGCATAATCAATATAATAAAGTATTTTGATATGCATTTCAGATTATGTGAAATCGACATGCACAATTTCTGATCACAAACAAATAAACCAAATTTGCCATTTTCCAGAAAGAAGAAAACACATGTCTTCAAATTTTTTTGCTAGTAGAAGTAACGGTTCTTTGAAATAGTTGAAAAGATGAATACCTGAGAAGAATGATGAAGATACTATCATGAATATATTTACCAAACCTGCAGTGAGAAAAATGTCCAATACTCCTTCCAATTTCGAGCCTTCACCCAACAAAAAGAAGCTAACACAACCATCGACCAGGGTAAGGTTCTTTTAGATTCCCCCATTTGTTGTCCAAGTGTTTTAGAAAGCCAACAACCATAGAGAAATTGTTGAGAAGATTTCAATGGTGGCAGCCAAGTTAGGGTTCCAAACCCTTGAGCATGTGAAGAAGAAAAATGATTGCCCTAAACATTCCAAGGAAATTCAACCGATGACTTTCCTTGTTTTGATAAAATTTGAAGTTTGGAAGGGCTGAATTAATAATTCAAAACTCATAATGCATTTTGAAATCCATGGACAATCCAATGCATTGCATGTCAACCATCTCATTATCTTTGAATGCATGCTCACCATCGATCATCATTATCAATTAACAAATCACTTCCCACACGTATTGCCCATGTAATCATCATTCTAACATTTGACTAACCAAGTCACACAAGGACTATGCCACTCCCAAATCCAAAACACCATGAGCTAAAATGAAACCCGATAATGCTAAAAAAGTCGATGACTTTAGTGAAAAGATGTCGATGTGATAACCAATAGCCATTTAATGGATTATATTTTAATCACTAAAGAAAGATCGATATCAGTAATTTTAAGCTTTAACCATAAGTCCTTGAAGTTTGATTCATGTGACTTCATTTACCAGTTGAAGCCATAGGAGCCTGATCTCCTTAATAAAGCATATCTTTGCTAAGTGACACAAAGCACCAATGCCCTTATTAAGATCTGATAACAAAGCTATTAAAAATATAAAGAGCTCGATGATTACCAAAGACAAACACAATATGTCCCCTTGTGTATGATTTAACACTAAATTGAAACCAAGAGCATGCCATGTAAACCAAAATAATGCAAGTGTTCACTTTTGAAAGTATGTGAACAAATCATAAAGTAATATTTTGAAACCATATCACCAAGTGTCATTCACTTTACATAAACATGTTTCTAGCACCAGTGAATGCCAAAGTGAAACATGTATGCCAATGACATAAATTGTCAAACCTCAAAAACACTTTGCAGATATACATATGCCAAAAAAAAAGATTGATTTTGTATGTGTATACCTTGATAGGAGAGGCTTTAAGAATACCAAAATGATATCACCCGAAACAACCTTCAACCCTTCAGACATAACCAAGATTGTTGCACATGGAACAAAAAAAAAATAGTACATCCAAAAAGAAACAACTGAATGTATATCAACATTGTCCAGGAGAATCTGTAAACAAGTCATTTAAATCCACTGAAATGTCAAGGCACCAACCCAGGGTAGTTTTGACATCAAGGACAAATGCCAGAGAAGAAGCCAACAAACTCCCCCTTTGTCCTTGATGGCAAAAAAAACTGATCCATCTAAACCACCATTTTCTCTCCATTTTTGTCACAAGGACAAAGGAAGAAACTTGTCATATGCCATGAAATAGAATAACCAACCAATACCCAGCTACATATAGAGCAAGAATGCAAAAAAAATGAAGACCCAATACCATAAGCCAAGTGAATCAAAAAAAAATTATGGTACTTGGTGAAGGTAAGAATATGTGCCATGATGATCACCAAAACAATGAATAAAAACTTTCAAGCACCTCTATTTTGATGCGGATGTAGATGAATCCTCTTTTTAGGAACCAACACCATGGTCACCTATTATACCAAGCCAAACCTGAAACAAATACATCTCCATGCAAAAATATGACCTATAACATAAATTGAATTCATGATCCTGAAGAACCATGAATTCCAATGGATATCATCTTAATGTCATGAATCTAAACAAATGTATCAATCTCGGGTTTGACATCAACAACAGACCAAAATGATTGAAAAACCAGCAACATCATAAGGCTGCAAATTTGAACATCACTGTACAACCACTATCCAAGCAACCTGCCAAAGATTCATAATCAAAACTACATACCAAGGCTGATTGTTCCTATGAAACAATATTAGAGACTAAAGCACTGCTAATGAATATCAATGTTTCATCTTTAGATGTTGATTATGATGTCAAACCAATTTTAAACATATGAACTAGATGAAGACTTCAGATATATCAATCACTGAGACAATGTGAAAGAACCATGGAGATATGAAATGACAAAACCATTTGAACATTTCATGGTGATCTTTTTCAACAAAGATTGAAGATTGGTTACTTGAACATACCACCTTTTGGTCATATTAAAATTCATCCTCCATTGTCAGCCGTAAACACACTGTTACAGTATGAATAACCATGCACAAGTGCATATCCTGTTGTAATGAACATATGGAAAACATTAGTACCAATATATCAAAACTAAGTGCTTTCCATGAAACATGTGAACCAAGATCCAACTGTTCACAGTATGTGCCACCCAGATTATGTAAATGTGTCATCAAAGCCAGTATTGTTACCAAAGACAAGCAACCACGATAAACATCTGAAATCCAAACAACCAATGAAACCAACTGAAAATACAATTAGAGCAAACAACAATGATAAGCAAGTTGTAAGAGAGCAACCATAGAGCCAAACTCCCCATACAAAGAAGCTTCACAAAAAAATCCTTTTTGATCCGTAAGACAACATTCCTTTTCTCAAGCTTATTGAAAATGTGCAAATTCTTCAATCAGTGACTCTTTATCATTTATTCAATAACATACTGCACATTTCTCCATGAACATAATAAAACACAGTATGATGATCAAATTCATTGGCAAATGAAACACTAAAGTATACTACTGCCAAACTAGATTTATATACATCAACAAGCAAGTATATACCATTGCATATTCAAAACTTACTTAATGAACCAATAGTAAGATTATTAGGCCAGCTCATTTTCATTGCAACTAACCTTGTTCTTCATAATAACATCTTCCACCACAATAATACAGAGCAGCCAAATCGATAGCATACAGTCCACTACATAAGTCTCAAGTCACCAAACTATCAGTATCACATAATAATCAACTTCAAAGGAAAATATTGATCATTAGATGCATATTGTACTCTTCATCATTCAAGAAAACCCAAACTTCTATCAATGTTATTTGACTATTCTCAAGTACACATATTCTATACCAACATAATCAATGTCAAAAATGCTACACCAGCAACCACAACTCCAAAAAAATGATTTTATAGCAAATACTTAGTATAGTGTTCATGTTTTCCAAGCACAACACTGCAAAACTCAATATTTACCGTTAATTTTTTTCAACTAACTGCCTCTATCATTATTTCAATTAAGACCTCAAACAACTCACTATCTTAACATGCTATGTTGCTGAAACATCACTCATATAAATCAAGGCACTATATTGAATCAAGTTGTTGTTAGGTATGGTTTCATGCTTTTATTTGATATCAAAGGGGTTTATTCAAAATGCATTAATCATCTCTCCCTGACTTCATACTACCTTTCAAATGCTTAGAAATGATTCTTGTGCAACATGCATAGGATTTTGTTCTTCCTTTTTCTTTTCTTGCTTTCTTCTCCATACTTGTATAGGCTTTGTCTTCTCCTTACTCACGGTATTCTTTTCCTTTTGTTTGAACATGTAGTCCCTAGATGGTTTTAACAAAATTTTCTTACACCACTATGCTTTGTGTCCAAACCTATTACACCTATAACGTATAATAGTGTTGTCTAGACCAAAGAGAGAACAATTTCTTCTAGGAATGTTGTATGAACCTCTCTTGACATTTCTCACATGATTATGAGTTTTATTCATCCAACAATTTATTACTCTATGTCTATAAGCATTAGAAAAATAACAATAGCCATGAA
Source organism: Sequoiadendron giganteum (assembly GCA_007115665.2). Lineage (NCBI taxonomy): Eukaryota > Viridiplantae > Streptophyta > Pinopsida > Cupressales > Cupressaceae > Sequoiadendron > Sequoiadendron giganteum. Next base: position 73,445,160 of record CM021108.1, read on the forward strand.
ATTGAGAGTGGTTATACCTGAGAAATGAAGATTTTGATGGTCTTTTTTTCCTAACCCATTTTTCTTATGTCTGAGCAACAACAATATGGTGACCGAGATTAACCTTCAATCTTGGTGTTTTCTTGGCTATAAATGACTTTCCATCTACAGTAGCAAAAATTGTTTCATGTTTAGATTCTTATGTAGATCCTTGTCCAACCTCATATCCCACTCCTGTAGGATCTTTAATTCTCTTTTGTCTTCCAATCATCTCATTCAAAATTAGTACTTTTTGCATCAGATTTGCACAATCTAAATTTGCATGACAGAATTGAACAAATTGACATTAAACTTTTAAACAATCTTTAAGTATCAGAGCATTGACTAACTGAATGAGAACAATAACATAAATGACTGAAGGAAATATTATGCAATATAGACAAAAATCACACAAATGAGAGACACATAAATTGCCAAGTGGAAAACCACTCCTAAACTACTACCTTTTTAGGCTTTCATTTTAATAATCATTTTGACAATGCCTCATAGGCTGATTTCTGAGCACCAACTCAAGGAGAACCGACCCCTCATTTAGAGACACCAATCTCAAGGAGCACCAACCCCTCTTCTATTTTCAGTAAATCATACAATGATACAAAGGATCTCTCTGTTTCTATCTTATCTATCAACTGCCTCTTGACAAACAATATCTAAAATCCTCAAAGTTCCAAAATGAACCTTCAGAATTTCAGCCATTGTCAAGCCTTAAGATAGCTTGATAATTAACTCATATTTCAGATTTTCAATCTCAAATCTCAACATTTCTTCAATACAATCACAGTGATATATTCACACTGGTTTTTCACTATATTTTTCTCATACATTTATCATGGTTCCTTAAAAACAGTTAACACCATCTCACCTTTTTCCAGAAGACTAAAATCCCTAATCTCTCTATTTTTCTTCTTACATAAATTTCATCATTACATCTCAACGAAATTTCAGCAGTAACTTCTTTTTAATATTTCAAAAACAACAGAGGTGATTTTCAAGGTACCCACTTTCTATCGAACAATATTGCACGGTATTGCTATGAGTTGAGAAAATGATTAGTCATGGAGGTTTTCTTTTGACATAAATAGTCAAGGAATATGCATTTTTAGAAAGGAGACTAAACCCTGTCCACATAAGGAGCCTGCACAGGTAATGCTAATTCAAACAACATTAAACAGAAAAATATTCCATGTACAATACCCTCAAAAAATACTGCAATAGTAATGTAACTGAAACCCCATTATAGTGCAACCAAAACCTCATAATAGTGTTCCCAAAAATGACTATCACCAAATCAAAGTGAATGACTGAAAGGATTTGTAGAACTCATGATTACCCATAAATCAAAAACATCATCCTTAAAGCAGGAGTAGAATCAATATAATAAAGTATTTTGATATGAATTTCAAATTATGTGAAATCGACATCCATCATTTCTGATCAGAAACAAATAAACCAAATTTACCATTTTCCAGAAAGAAGCAAACACATGTCTTCAACTTTTTGTGCTAGTAGAATTAACGGTTCTTCGAAATAGTTGAAAAGATGAATACCTAAGAAGAATGACAGACATACTGACATGAATATATTTACCAGACTTGTAGTGAGAAAAATGTCCAATATTCTTTCTAATTTCGAGGATTCACCCAATGACAAGAAGCTAACACAACCATCGATCGGGGTAAGGTTTTTTAGATTCCCCCATTCATTGTCCAAGTGTTTCAAAAAGCCAACAACCATAGAGAAACGACTGGGAAGATTTCAATGGTGGCGGATGAGTTATGGTTCCAAACCATTGAGCATGTGAAGTAGAAAAATTATTGCCCTAAACTTTCTAAAGCAATTCAACCGATGACTTTCCTTGTTTTGATAAAATTTGAAGTCCGGAAGGACTGAGTTAATAATTTGAAACTCATATTGCATTTTGAAATTCGTGGACATTCCAATGTAGTGCATGCTGGCCATCTCATTACCTCTGAATGCATGCTCACCATTGATCATCATTATCAATTAACAAATCACTTACCACGCGTATTTCCCATGTAATCATCATTCTAACATTTGACTAACCAAGTCACACAATGACTACGTCACTCACAAAGCCAAAATAACATGAGCTAAAATGAAACCCGATAATGCTAACAAAGTCAATGACTTTAGTGAAAAGATGTCGATGTGATAACCAATAGCCATTTAAATGGCTTATATTTTAATCATTGAAGAAAATCCGATATGAGTAATTTTAAGCCTTAACCATAAGTCCTTGAAGTCTGATTCATGTGACCTCATTTAACACTTGAAGCCATAGGATCTTGATCTCCTTAATAAAGAATATCTTTGCTAAGTGACACAAACCACCAATGCCCTTATTATGATCTAATAACAAATCTATGACATATATAAAGAGCTCGATGGTTACCAAAGACAAACACAATATGTCCCCTTGTGTATGATTTAACATTAAAGTGAAACCAAGAGCATGCCATGTAAACCAAAATAATGCAAGTGTTCACTTTTGAAAGTATGTGAACAAATCATAAAGTAATATTTTGAAACCATATCACCAAGTTTCATTCACTTTACATAAACCTATTTCTTGCACCAGTGAATGCCAAAGTGAAACTTGTATGCCAATGACATAAATTGTCAAACCTCAAAAACACTTTGCAGATATACATATGCCAAAAAAAATGTCAATTTTGTATGTGTATACCTCGATGGGAGAGGCTTTAAGAATACTAAAATGATATCACTTGAAACAACCTTCAACCCTTCAGAAATAACCAAGATTGTTGCACATGGAACCAAAAAAAAATAGTACATCCAAAAAGAAACAACTAAATGTATATCAACACTGTCCAGGAGAATCTGTAAACAAGTCATTTAAGTCCACTAAAATTCCAAGGCACCAACCCAGGGCAGTTTTGACATAAAGGAAAAATGCCACAGAAGAAGCCAACACCATTCACCATGTGGCGAATGGGTCCTAGCTCACTTAGCTAGGACACACTTTGAGGTTTGTTAAATGTTATGTGGGAATAGGGTCCTAGGACCTAGTGAGGACCCATTCACTAGGTGTAAAATGGGTCTTAGGTCACTAACCTAGGACACACACCTTCTAAAATTAGGTGTTGTTAAATATCATTTATGAATGTTGAGCTTTATCCCTTCAAACCTACATTTAATTAGGCTTGCATTTGAATTAAAAGGGCCAATTAAGCTCAACTAACCTCAATTAATTTATAAATCCCTAGATTAGTGTGAAAGTGTAGAAATACACTTTACAACACCCTAAATAAGGTACCATTAAGTGAATTACAACACTAAATCAAGGAAACATTAGGTTCATTTTAATTTATTAATTATTCCCAAATTAAGTTTGAAAAAGGGATACTTTTTTCTACACTACAACTTCATTTTTACACTTGGATATTTGTATTCAATGGCCTTTGATATTTGATTTTGGACTTTAGACTTGTAATACTTTTGTTTTTTGGTTCCAATTGATGGGTTTAATTAGTTGGAATGATGGTTTATGGTGTGGATGGAAGGAGTTTTGGTAGAAATCTTATGACAAGGACTACTCATGGCCCCCATTTTGATGTTTGTATTGGATAAAGTGTCCCCTAATATTTTGTAGGTATTACTAACATCATTTAATTTTTTGATTGAATAATAGCCAAGACCTCAATGTCTAGGATTTGCATGAAACTGTACTAGTTCTCAAATGCCTTTCTCATGTAGGCTTGGTCCTCTTCCTTGATACTGCATGCTCTAAAATATTCTATCTGTGATGGGGTATTTTTTACTCTAAAAGAAATATGAGAACCCATCATTGTGTATGCAAAAACTATTGCTTGGAATCTTCTCCTCTACATGAAAGCCTGATTTGATAAAAGTGGATGATCCTAGTTGATAGGATATTTTTCCTTTATCATTCATCAAGCTTGTTTCTTCTTGATCATTTAGGATATTTATTTGATCCCCAGTAGGTTTTGAATATCCTTCTTTGACTTGATCAATAATAGCTTCTTTATGTTCTTCTTGAATTTTATCCATATCATTTGTTTGATTATCTGTGTCCAAAGGAGGCAAGTGTCTATTTTTGGGAAATGGAGATGTTTGGAGTTTAGATAGGTTCAAATTCAAAATTTTGATCATGGATGGTATAAAGATAAATGAGAGGATCATTTTGGATTTCTTGTTCAATGGTAGGTTCTTGGTCAAATATAAGTGTATCTTGGATGACATGATTATGTAGAAGGATTTATTGGATGGACTTAAGGATAGGATCATGGGATGGAATAGGATCACAAGAAATACTTTTATCTTGAGTGAGAGGGGAGATATGGTGTCATGCTTTGGATTTTCCTTTTAACATATATCCCTAGGTTTAGCCAACGGAATGTGGATTTGGACAACAATAGTACTTGCATAACTAAATGTTTTTTTTTTGGATGGGGATGTAGATTGGGACGGAGTGGATTGAAATGGATTAAAGGAAGGTTAGTTTACCTTTTCAAGGTTAGGATATGGATGGTTAATGGATTTTTTTTTAGGATCAATGGTATGGATTATGTCAAGTGACTCTTGATAGTGTGGGTAGATGGATGGAGGACTAGAGCTTATGGATGGTTGGTAAGATTGGTAGATGGATGGATAACTTGAGACTATGGGTGGTTGGTGGTGCAGGAGCACCCAATAGTTCACCGTAGGAAGGTTGTCTAGAAGGTCATGTTTGGGAAATTTGTCTAGGCCAACTTGTCTTCCTATTCTTGTCCATTTATGTTTGTGACATAGTGGCATTCTTGATCAGGTGTTGAGTTGATAAAGGTCATGTTGACCATTGCTTAGGTTTGAGGTTTTGGCTACAAGTAAGGCTTAAGACGTTTTAGACCTTTTTAGGTGTTTGTTTTTCTAAATTTTGAAAATAAAGCTTAATGGAAGCTTCAAGTGGCCAAGGAGAGGTTAAGACCGAGATTAACTATTTTAGAGACCCTATTTAAGGGTGACCTCGACATGGAATTGAGGTTGGGAGCATTTAAATTGTTTGGAATTTTTGAATTCAAGAGAAACAGTGGTGTTTTTGGTGTGAATTTATGGTTTTTCTTTGAAGTATTACTTTAATGGATTGAATTTGATACTGTAGGTTGTGTAGGATGTAGTGTAATTGTTAATTAGGCACTGTGTGGTACTAATTAGTTTCTTATTCCTGTTTCAAGCATTTTTGTTAGTTAAGTTTGATTTTACACAGTTGTTGGTTTGAACCAGACAATTAGAGTAGAATGGAGTGTTAGATCACATTCCCACCATACTCATTGTACAAACCTTTGGGAATTGTGACTAGGCTCCATGTTTGTACATATTGTAGGTTTAGGAGTCTTTGATAGCACCAAAGGCACCATGGAAGTCTTCTTCTAGGCGAGCCAGGAAGTGTCCGGCTAGGGAAGACAAGAAGTGTAGAGCACTTGATTTGCAGGGGTGACCATTTCCTATCAAGTCACAGTGTGGAGAGGGAAGATAAATGCCTTGAAAAGACATAGCATGGAGGAGGAAGCTCCAACAATCCAACTGGTGAGAGAAAACCTTGACAGTCTGCTGTATGGTCTAGAAAAGGGCTTAAAAAGGCCTAATTTGCCAAATTGGGGATTAAGCATGTGTACGGACAATTGAGGGTTGAGACCCCTAGAATCTTTGAGAGGTGGGAATATGGACCAAGAACCCCAAGGAAAGATTGTGAGTTCTTTGGGAAATTTTGGAGAACTAATCTGATTTCTCGAAGAAGGAGGCCTAATTGGGTTTCCTAGGGCTAGTAGCCTTTTTAAACCTAAATGAGGGTTTGGTGGAAGCGATGAGAAAATGGAGTTAGGTGGACCCTCAAGAACCATGGTAGGAGGGTTTGAAACTATTAGAAACACCTCCACACCTTTGCAAAGCTAAGTTCTATATTTGGAGAGTGTTAGCCTTTAGGGTGGATTAAGGGCTAAGGGAAGAGTTGCAAAACTTGCACCAAGGTTGACTTGGTAGGTAGAGTTGTGATGGTAGTTGGGTTGGAAAGGAGAACCAAGGGAAACTAAACAAGAAACAGGCCCTATAGGTCAAGGTGGTGGAGTGAGACACCATAGAGGTCTTATGAGTAAGACCTAGAGTAGGAATCAGTGATTGATTCCTCCAACCTCCCTATCAGATTGGTATCAGAGCCACAAAAGATTTGGGATTGATTATTGTATGTCAAAGCTTGAGTCTAGTGGTTCTACAACCATGGTGACAAATATAGAGTTGGCCAAGAAGGTCGAAGATCAAGAGGAAGACAATAGGAGATTGAGAGAAAGAATAACTCAACTTGATCAAGCAATGAATAATGTGCAAACCAAGACCGATGAGGTTAGTGATAGGTTGGAAGGCAGGGTACCAAAGAGTGAAGAGGTTGCAGAGGAAGACAAGACCCATGAACCTAACCCTATTCTGCAAGAGGATCCTTTCTTGAAGGCATTGAAAGCTGAGTGGAAAAGCACTTGAAGGCATACCATTGTTTAACAGGAAATTGGAAGCTGATCTAGTCATGGACTGGATAGAGGGAATGGAAAACCATTTTGAGTGTGATGGAATCACTGAAGCACAAAAGGTGAAGGTGGAAAAGTCAAGATTGAGAGGTTCTACTTTGACATGGTGGAAGTTCATTCAGACAGAGAGGGAAAAGGAAGGCAAGAAGCCTATCTCTACTTGGAAGGGAATGGTTGCCAAAGTGAGAGAAGCATACATGCTAGATGATTATGAGATTCAGTTACACAAGAAAAGACAGAGCTTGAGATAGAGAGACCAAGATGTGAATTCTTATACTGAGGAGTTTCAAAAACTTTGTATGAGATCTAATGTTTCAGAGGATGAAAGTCTTAAGGTGGCTAGGTATCTTAATGGCTTGAAGTGGAACATTCAAGAGGAGATGACTCTTCTAAGTCCCAAGACAGTACACCAATGTTACCAATTGGCTATAAAGATTGAGGAAAGAGGCAAGAGGAAACAAGACCATGCTTCTAAGAGTAGAGGCAAAGGCAGAGATCAAAGAGGACATAGAGGTGGATACCAAGGTAGAGGGACTGAACAAAGAAACCAGGGAGAGTCTAAGCTCATAGAGCATGGAAGTGAAACACCTTCTAGAGGAGGCTATGGAAGAGGTAGAGGACCTCAAGGAGGTTGAAATAGAGGAAGAGGAGCGGGCAAAAGTAACTCATATTTTGCTAACATGAAATGTTACCATTGTGGGAAAGTAGGACATCTAGCTTATAGGTACCTGGAGAAAGCATCTTCATCAAGTACAGAGAAGAGAGTAGCATATGATCAAGAGCACACCATGAGTATCAAATCACCAGAGGTTAGTCACATTGAATTAGAAATGGCCGAGAACCTGATGTTTAGGAGAGTTTTGATCAGACAACCAGTCAAGGAGGAGCCAAAGCAAAGGAGAGCCTTATTAAGGGTAAGATGAAAAGTACTTGGAAAGGTGTGCAAGGTTATTGTGGATTCAGGTTCAACTGATAACATCATCTCTGAGGAGGCAGTAAGGAAGTTGAAGTTGGAGAAAGTACCCCACACTAACCCCTACAAGGTGATATAGTTGAATAAAGGGCAAAGTGTTCTTGTCAATGAGCAGACAACGATGGAGTTCTCCATTGGAGGGTACAAGGATAAGTTTATTTGTGATGTGTTTCCCATGGATGCATGCCATCTTCTACTCGACAAGCCATGGCAGTATGAAAGAGGAGCCATCTATGATGGAAAGGAAAATACTATCTCATTCAAGAAAGATGGAAGGACATTCAAACTACAGTCACTGTCAGATGAGGAAGAAGGATAGTCAAAGACCCCTAGTGTCTTATTAAGTAGTGGTAAGGAGTTCATTAACACTCTACATCAAGGAGGTGAAGGATATGTGGTTATGGTGCAACCCAAGGAAGAAGACAAGGCCAAGAAAATAGTCATACCCGGAGCAGTCCAGAAGTTGCTTGAACAGTTCAAGGACATAGTTAGTGATGGGACACCAGCAACATTACCTCCAAAGAGAGCCATCAGTCATCAAATTGACTTCATACTAGGAGCTTCATTGCCAAACAAAGCAGCTTACAAGCTTACACCAGATCAGAACCTAGAGGTAGTTAGGCAAGTGCAGGAGTTGTTAGACCAAGCTCTAATTAGGAAGAGCATCAGTCTGTGTACAGTACCAGTGGTCTTAGCATCCAAGAAAGGTGGTAAGTGGATATTATGCACTGATTCTAGAGCTATAAATAGAATCACAATCAGATATAGGTTCCATATTCGTAGGATTGAGGACTTGATGGATTGTCTTGGAGGAGCTCAGTACTTCACCAAGTTGGATCTCAAAACTGGATACCATCATATCATAATTAAAGATGGGGATGAGTGGAAGACATCCTTTAAGACAATAAATGGGTTGTATGAGTGGAGAGTTATGCCATTTGGCCTCTCAAATTCCCCTAGCACATTCATGAGGCTCATGAATGAAGTGATCAAAGACTTTATAGGGATATTTGTGGTAGTATACCTAGATGACATACTCATCTTTAGCAAGATAGCAGAAGAACATCTGAAGCATGTGGAGTTGGTTCTTAAAAGATTGCAGGAGGAGAGGTTAGCCAACAACCTAGAGAAGTGTGAATTCTTCAAACAGGAGCTTGTGTATTTGGGGTTTGTAGTATCCCAAGGATCATTGAAGATGGATCCAAGGAAGGTGGATGCTATCCTAAACTAGCCTACACCAACCACAGGGACAGAGGTAAGAATTTTTCATGGATTAGCTCAGTTTTATAGGAAATTTAGTGGCATATGTACACCAGTCCTTGATACAATCAAAGGTGGCCTAAAGACTAAGTTCAAGTGGACTCTAGAAGCTAAGAAGAGTTTTGAGAAACTGAAACAAGAAGTGGCAACTCAACCCATTCTTTTGTTACCTAGTTTTGATAAGTTGTTTACTGTGGAATGTGATGCTAGTGGAATTGCAGTAGGAGGAGTTCTAAGCCAAGAAGGAAAGCCTATAACTTTCTTTAGTGAAAATATCAATGAAGCTAAGAAGAAGTATTCTACCTATGACCTATAACTATATGCACTAGTACAGTCACTTAGGAAGTGGAGGCATTATCTTCTACCTAAAGATTTTGTAGTGTTTACTGATGTAGACATGGAAAATATACAATTCGATCCGACACATTCAATCTTGATTTACTAACACTATTTCATCCTGAATCATCTCCTTTGTTAGTCATTTAATCGAATAATATGTATTTGATTAAATTCATTACTCTTCATCTCTTAATTAAATAAATCAACTTTATCTAATTAAGTCATCATCTCCTGTTAATTAAATAAATCAATTTTATCTAATTAATTATGTAAACCTCCTTTTAATTAAATAATTCATTTTATTTGATTAAATCTCTAAAGTCCTCTTATTAAATTGAATAAATTAAAACATTATTTAATTTAATCTAACATATTCCTCCTTAGTTAAATAAATCAAATCATTTATTTAATTAATCATTTCCTCTCAATTTGATTTAAATCAATTCATAAATTTAAGTCTAAATTGTCACATCATCTAAATATTCATTAAATTAATCAAATCATTGATTAACTTAAATCCCTCTCACTAAAATCCTCTAGAGAATGCAACTTGCACAATAAATCAATTACTTTGATTTATTTAATTCTCTATTTTCCCTCACAAAACATCAAAAGGGAATATTCCCTCATTTGAATTCAAAAAGGCCAAGTGGACTTGGTCCTTCCAACAAGGCATTCAATGCCTCTTACATGTCCTTATGCATTGATTCAAGTGACATTAACTCCATTCTTCTCTCCCCCCAACATGTCACATTCAAAATTCAAATTTGAATCCAATGGCATTTATCATGCACATTGACCAACATGTGCTCATTCCTCAACCAATCACATGTGGACAAGTGGCACAATGCCATTGGATTATCTTTTGTCCCACATTGCTTAATCTTGCTCACTTCTTCCAAATAGAAGTCTATAAATGAGAGACTCTTCCTCTCATTCAAACATCCACAATTTGAGTAAACTTACTATACTCAAATCCATCTCATCCACAATCTTCATGCAAAGTTACTCTCTCCACATTGAGAGCTAATTTTGTCCATTGCACTCAATCATCCACCATTTTTCATAAATCATAGCAAGGTTATGCTCAAATCTCTTTGGAGATTTTACCATTTCACACTCATCAACATTGCAACTTACGAATTGGGAAAGGGCCAATTGCAACATTTCATTGGCACCAATTCCCCCATGGGATCATCATTCTATTAACTTGATTAGGATTTAGTTTCATTTCTTACATTGTGTTCTTCATCTTCATTTTCCTAATTTTAGTTTGAATAGGTGGATTTCATGGGGAATCCTTCACTCTTTGCATGCATTTTGATCTAACACTAACAATGTTTGTCATCTTTGTGCATTTGCAGGTTTAGGGGTTCACAACTGATAACCAGGCACTTAGATACATCAACACTCAAGAGAAGTTGAGCAATAGACATTTGAAATGGATGGAATACATCCAAGCTTTCACTTTTACCATCAAGCACAAGAAGGGACATTTGAACAAGGTGGCAGATACACTAAGTAGGAGATTGCTGACAGTGCAAGAGATACAAATAAAGAGCATTGGGATAGAGAGTTTCAAGGATCTCTATGGGGAAGATGAAGACTTCTTGGAGGCATACAAGGTGTGTTCTGATTTTGAGAATCACTTTCACAGTCAATTCTCAGAGTATACATTGCAGAGTGGACTTTTGTTCAAGGGGAATCAGTTATGTGTTCCAAGAGGATCAATGAGAGAGAATCTCATCCAAGAGAAGCACAATGGTAGTCTTAGTGGTCATTTTGGTATAAATAAGACAATGGAACTAGTGCAGAGGTTCTATCATTGGCCCAAGTTGCCAAGGGATGTCAGAAGATATGTGGAACAATGTGTAGTGTGTATGAAAACCAAAGGGGGAGCTAGCAATGCAGGTTTGTATCAACCTCTACCCATTCCTAACTGACCATGGGAATGTATTAGCATGGACTTTGTGGTAGGAATCCCTAAGACTAAGATAGGGTTTGATAGTGTCTATGTGGTGGTAGATAGATTTAGTAAGATGAGTCACTTTGTTCCTTGCAAAACCACCCATGATGCTAGCTATATTTCTCACCTTTTCTTCAAAGAGATTGTGAGGATCCATGGATTGCCTTTGAGCATTGTCTCAGATAGGGATGTAAATTTCATGAGTCATTTTTGGAAGACATTATGGAGCAGATTGGGTACTAATTTGTCTTTTGGATCAGCATACCATCCTCAGACTGATGGGAAAACTGAGGTGATTAATAGAGTGTTAGGAAATCTTCTAATATGCCTAACCAAAGAGTATGGACAGACATGGGATATGGTCATATCACAAGCTGAATATGCCTATAATGATAGTGTGAACCGAACCACAGGCAAAATTCCTTTTGAAGTAGTGTATGGAATGCACCCAAGAGGTGTGTGTGAACTTAGAGATTTAGGAGCTATGGAGCATAGGAGTGGCCATGCTGAGGATTTCTCTTAGACCATGAAGGAGATACAGGAACAAGTGAAGAAGACAATTACAGAGGCTACTCACAAGCTGAAAGTTAAGGTGGATATGTCTAGGAAGGATCTACAATTTGTAGTAGGGGACTATGTCATGGTCCATCTCAACAAATCTAGGTTTCTGAGAGGAACATAAACCAAGTTGTAGATGAAGAGAGTGGGACCATGTAAGGTGTTAGCCAAATATGGAAAGAATACTTACAAAGTGGAGCTACCTGTAGATTTAGGCATTTCACCAGTGTTCAATGTGGTTGATCTGATCAGATATAAAGGACCAGTCACTGACATGGATCGGGATAGTAGGGATGTCTTGAAGGATGTAAGTAACATATCCTTACCTCCTAAAAACAAGTTGCAAGTAGAGAGGATCTTGGAGTCAAGGGTGAAGAAGTCTACTCGGCATAAGGAATACATGGAGAATCTCATCCACTGGAAAGGCCAACCAGACTCAGAGGCTACATGGGTGGATGAAGCTCAGTTCAAGAAGCAGGGTATTGGTGCATCTTTGATCTCTCCCCACATTCCTTAGTTTTTTTGTAGAGGGGGGGAGAATGGTGCAGGAGTACCCAATAGTTCACCATAGGAAGGTTGTCTAGAAGGTCAAGTTTGGAAAATTTGTCTAGGCCAACTTGTCTTCCTATTCTTGTCCATTTATGTTTATGCCTTAGTGGCATTCTTGATCAGGTGTTGAGTTGATAAAATTCATGTTGACCATTGCTTAGGTTTCAGGTTTTGGCTACAAGTAAGGCTTAAGACCTTTTAGACCTTTTTAGGTGTTTGTTTTTCTAAATTTTGAAAATAAAGCTTAATGGAAGCTTCAAGCAGCCAAGGAGAGGTTAAGACCGAGCTTAACTATTTTAGAGACCCTATTTAAGGGTGACCTCGACATGGAATTTTTGAATTCAAGAGAAACAGTGGTGTTTTTGGTGTGAATTTCTGGTTTTGCTTTGAAGTAGTGCTTTAATGGATTGAATTTGATACTATAGGTTGTGTAGGATGTAGTGTAATTGTGAATTAGGAACTCTATGGTACTAATTCGTTTCTTATTCTTGTTTCAAGCATTGTTGTTAGTTAAGTTTGATTTTACACATTTGTTGGTCTAAACTAGACAGTTAGAGTAGAATGGAGTGTTAGATCACATTCCCACCATACTCATTGTACAACCCTTTGTGAATTGTGACTAGGCTCCATTTTTGTACATACTGTAGGTTTAGGAGTCTTGGATAGCACCGGAGGCACCATGGAAGTCTTCTTCTAGGCAAGCTAGGAAGTGTCCGGCTAGGGAAGACAAGAAGTGTAGAGCACTTGATTTGCAGGGGTGACCATTTCCTGTCAAGTCACGGTGTGGAGAGGGCAAATAAATGCCTTGAAAAGACATAGCATGGAGGAGGAAGCTCCAACAATCCAACTGGTGAGAGAAAACCTTGACAGTCTGTTGTATGGTCAAGAAAAGGGCTTAAAAGGCCTAATTTGCCAAATTAAGGATTAAGCCTGTGTACCGACAATTGAGGGTTGAGACACCTAGAATATTTGAGAGATGGGCATATGGACCAAGAAACCCAAGGAAATATTGTGAGTTCTTTAGGAAATTTTGGAGAACTAACCTGATTTCTCGGAAAAGGAGGCCTAATTGGGGCTCCTAGGGCTAGTAGCCTTTTTAAACCTAAATGAGGGTTTGGTGGAAGCAATGAGAAAATGGAGTTAGGTGGACCCTCAAGAACCATGGTAGGAGGGTTTGAAACTATTAGAAACACCTCCACACCCCTACAAATCTAAGTTCTAGATTTGGAGAGTGTTAGCCTTTAGGGTGGATTAAGGGCTAAGGGAAGAGTTGCAAAACTTGCACCAAGGTTGACTTGGTAGGTAGAGTTGTGATGGTAGTTGGGTTGGCAAGGAGAACCAGGGGAACCTAAACAAGAAATAGGTCCTATAGGTCAAGGTGGTGGAGTGAGACACCATAGAGGTCTTCCGAGTAAGACCTAGAGCAGGAATCAGTGATTGATTCCTCCAACCTCCCTATCAGTTGGTATGGAGGATTCATGAATTTTCTTTTGAAGTCTATGGCTTGTTGGTATTGACCATTGTAGAGTAAATGGTATTCAATTTGACTATGATGCATATCAAGGTAAATTGAAGACATGGTAGAGAGTTTGGATTAGGATGGATAATGGGATGGCTCAAATGAACAAGAAAACTTAGTGAGAACCCTATAAGACTTATGACCTTGGGAGAAAAATGCAAGGAGATGGTGCTATATTTTTGGGGTTTTTAAAATATAAGTTATGCCAAATTGTGGTGTACCAAGATTAAAGACACAAAGTGACAATAATCAAAATGTAGATAGGATAATGCCACAATGACCAAAATCTATGGAATTTATATCACTAAGGTATACAAAGTGTAATGCCAATATGATGTTGGTGATGAAGGGGTAAAGTACGACCTAATATGAAGATTGAGAACTTATTGGTAAACCTAAGAAAAAGTTTGTCAACCAAACTAAGATAGCCAAAGTGACAAATCTGATTATTAATGACCTTTAGAGGGATAATGACTAAAAATGATGACAAGTGACAAGGTGGCCTCAAACTAGATTTATGATTTTAAAGAACCAACCTAAAGGACAAAGGACTAAATTGATTTGAAAGACAAGGTCAAGATAATGTGAATTTGAGACTATGATCTGATCTAAGTATACTAAACTTCCTAATTTGATCCCTGCAAAGGTGTATGCAACCTAAAGTTTGACCTAAATTTTATCCTATGATGAAAATGGCAATCTGATGAAATAAAATGGAATTAAAAATCTGAAAACTTGCAACTTTGTGGCCTAAAGACAAGAATGTAGTTAAGAATTGATCAGAAATTGGATTTTTCTAGAGTTCCCTAAAAATTTACTCAACTAGAAAATGGGATGTTTAGAGTGTTAGATGTGGTGTTCTGGTTTTTAGTAGTTGTGGTGTTCTGAGAAGTAATTGTGGGGTATAGTGATGATTGCAGTGAATAGCTTGTTTTTGTCCTAGTTTGACTAATTTTGACCATTTTGGTTTTCTAGTTTTTGTGAAATTTTGATGGAAAACACATCAAATTTTGACCCTTTAATGATAATAGAAAATTAAACTACAATAATTTTTCCAAATATTAATGAAATTGAAATCCATAAAATGTACTAGAAAGTTAAGACCTATACCTACAAAACCTAGAAACCTTTTAACAAAATTATACACTAAACAATGTTATAAACAAAAGAAAATGCAAAGTTAAGATGTCAATAGATGAAATTAAAAAAAATCAGTGAAATTAAAATAGCAATAACTTTCTCAAATCTGAAAAATAATTAAAATCATAAAAATCTCTAGAAAGCTAAGAGTGAGACCTAAAAAACATAGAAATTGTTTTATAAAGTTTTATATGTCCATTTCTTTTATAATCAAAAGAACATAATGGGTTTTATGTGAATTCTCAGCTGTAACCTACAAAACTCTTTCAAAACACTTAGAAGACTAGTTCACATCGGGTTCACCAATGTAGATTAGGAAAATTTAAGGTTAAAATAAGTAATCAAAAAACTAAAAACCCAAAGACATAAACCAACAATGAAGCACAAATAGGTATAAAACATAAAATAATAAAGAAATATTAGCAAAGTCTTCATGCCATGATTGATTCACTTCCATTGTCCTTCTCCATTTTGCTTAATATGCTTGATTTCCCTTAGATTTGAGTATGCAATAATAGCCTAATGAGAAGGATAGAAAAATATTGAAGATTGAATAGCTAGAGTGTATTTGCATAGAATGGATGTGTATGGTCGAAATGACAATGAGAGGCATCTTTTACAGAAATCCAAATTGGGATGAAGGGTTAATATTAAAAGCCAATAAGACATGACAATCAATTTCCAAGATTGAAAGATGAAGAAATGAAATAGGATTAGGGCTAAATTAAGGCAATGATAAGACTAAGTTAATAATGAACGGTTAAGATAAAATTATAAAATAATTCAATCAAGGGTGCAAATTAAATGAGATGTGAAGAGATAAGAATGACATTGATAGATAGAAAATCATAGAACAAGAGGTGGTTGGAGGAAACTAAATTATTCTAAAAATTTTTTATTTTGGGGGGGGGAAAGTGAATAATTAAATAATTTAAAATAATTATTTAATTATAGAAGAAGAGGGAAAGTTTCCTTTTCAATTAAATAATAATTTAATTCAAAAGTGGGAGATTAGGACAAATTAGTAAGTCATTAAATAATATAATTTATTTAATTTATGGAAAAAGAGGATAATAAATAATTAAATAATTGAAATAACTACTTAATTAAGAAGAAAAGAAGTCATTAGTGACATAATTAAATAAATAAAACTTATTTAATTAATAAAAGAGAGGAAATAAAATAAAAGAGATGAATTAATTAAATAATTAAAATTATTTAATTATTAAGGAAGAAAGGGGATTAACAGAGAAAAATAGTGTTCAGAGGAGGACAATTTTTAATGTCTACAAGAAAACTCCTTATTCTTCCAACAATCTCCCCCTTTGTCATTGAGGGGAACATTCCTCAACTATCTCCCATAAATATTCTCCCCCTTTGACATCAAGGGAAAAGGGTGCATACATATACTCCAATCTTTGCATAAATTCTCTCTCTATAGATGATTTTATATTCTCCCCCTAACTGATGTATTCATATATACAAAATAAGAATTTAACTGACTCCACCTAAGGGTACTATCTATCACAATTGGATCAATAACTTGTACTAGAACATACCTTGTAACTTTTTTATATGTACATAGAAGTGTGAAAAATAAATTGAATTCATAAAAGGAAGGAAAAACACTATCAAACAGAATAAGAGGTTGACCCTTGTAGTTTCTCAAGGTGAGGTTGTCAATCTTGTTTCCCTTCTTCCCAAATCCTCTTGGTAATCCCTAGCATTCTACTTTGAGTCTCAAACTCCATCAAGAGTTCCCCACCATCATTCTGAATGTTGGGTACCAAATTTATCTTCGAAGTTTTTTTAGCACTCAATAGGGCACTAGAAACATATATGAACTTAGAGTTCACCAGATCCCCGAGATATGATCTTTTCCTTTTAATCTTGTAGTTGAAAATACTACTCATGCAATTTTTCAAATTTTTCCCTTGTGCTTCCATCCAGGTCATGTGCTAGATCATAAGCATTAAAATATTTATCAATCTGGGACTCAATTGAGTACATCTCATCTTTTATGCTCTTTGTGGATCTTGTCCACTCCATACAAAACTGAAATAAAGCCTTTTCTTCCACTACATAAGTTTCCACACCCTTAAGGCTTTCTTAAAATTTATCGTGTGGATTGGCACACTTCTCCATGACATCCATCAATTTCATATTATTTATCTTCTTCTCCAATTCTTTATCTAACTTCCCCTTTAAATCAATAGCATATTCTTTAAAAGAATCAATTAAAAACTTCAATTTTCCATACTAGAGAGGGATTTGTCAATCATGTTGAATACACTAAATACTAAGGGGGGGTGAATTAGTATTCTGCTAACATAATTAATTACTAACCATCCAATTATCAATCCACATCTAGCTGCTAAAGTAAACCAAAGCATAAAAGGAATCATAACATATTGAAACTAGGATTTTTACGTGGAAAACCTAAAGTGGGAAAAACCACAGTGAGGATTAGCTCACAATATGTTATAACCGGTTACAACATATTGCATGGCTCACTGCTAGCATTCACTATCCTTGAATGGCTCATAGCCTAATTAGAAAATGGCTTGCTTCCAAGATACAAAAAGGTATGGCTCACTACCAATGATGAATTGAGTAAGTACACCTTTAATGTGTAGAGATAAATTTTGATTAGGCTCTACATTATCAAAAAAACTCTCTGGTTGTAGGAATACAATAAATATTTAAAAAAATTCACTACAAAACTTGTCACATCACTGTATACCACACCATTCCTTCATCTTTCTCTCACTTATATCTTTCATTCTCCTCATCAGCACATACTTATATATGCCTATATCATTAAACATCAATTAGGTTGGCCTAATTGAATACATAACTCAAAATGAATTGTCGGCTTAATTAAAAATACCTTTTTGGCACATACAATAAATCATGAAAAACACACATTAGGTCGGCCCAGACTTAATAAGAAACTTTTTACCCATTTATAAGATAAGCAGTTCATAACCCTTTTTACCGAGGGTTGTCTCTTGAAAAGATTTAATAGCTTAATTTATCAAATCATTTCCATTTTTATATGACTCCATTGCTTGTTGTGTGACAGAGCTGAGAAAAGTGTCACTTAGCATTATTCTATCACTCAGTGCGATCTTCATCAAGTCCATATAACCTAGATGTGATGGTAGCTTAACTAGCTAAGGTGGAAGCATAGGTTGAAAAATAGTTTTCCTTGAAAGAAGACTTTTAAGGATACTTTTGGATAATTCTCTAGATGGATTTGACAAGTTAGGGACTTTGGGAATTTCTCCTTTTCTCTTTTCATCCAAAATGGCTTTCTTATCTTCCTCTTTCTTCTTTTCCTCTTCTTTTCTTCCTTCTTCCTTCTTTTTCTTCTACTTTTTCCTTTTCTTTTTCTTCTTCTTCTTCTCCAAATGACTTTCCAAAGGATTTTTCTCTATTTTCTTTCTCCCTTCTATCCTCATCATCCTTGTCATTATTCTCCTTTTTTTCCTTTCTCCTTTCATCTTTGTTTTTCTCATCCTCATTTCTAATAGATTGCTGATGTTTTTCTTTCTTATCACTGGAATAATCTTTATGTTGATCACCTAACCTTTTGTTGGTAGTCTCTTCAATGTTAGATAGAGGGGAGGGGGTCTTCGAAACTCAAAGTGTCTCATCAACAATATCTAAGAATTGATTTTCCATTACTTTTGCAATAGTAGCATGTTCCTATACCAGAGGTATGTGGGACGAGTGTTGGAAACACAAGGGAAGATGATTGAGAGTGGGGGTGAATCAGTTGTCACAAAAATAATAATTATTAAACTTATTCTCAAATCTAATAAATAAAAATGAAAGCATATACCATCATCAAAACAAAAACACACATAACACCAAGATTTTTACGTGGAAACCTTGTTAGGGGAA
This sequence comes from Sequoiadendron giganteum, assembly GCA_007115665.2. Classification (NCBI taxonomy): domain Eukaryota; kingdom Viridiplantae; phylum Streptophyta; class Pinopsida; order Cupressales; family Cupressaceae; genus Sequoiadendron; species Sequoiadendron giganteum. Next base: position 73,463,969 of record CM021108.1, read on the forward strand.
AAACCATGGTGGAGGTTAATCTACAATTTTATACTTAGCTAAAAGTATAGTAAATGAGGAATGCACATGCATTCAGGAACATTGCCTAGAGCTCACTACTCAAATACAAAAAGACTTACTGCCTAAAGAAGACACACTATCTTATAGTCACATTTGGATTACATCCAATAGATTTTGAACTAAAAAAATAGCATCTTCTAATGCCTGATTACAATTCCAATTGAGAACATGAACACTTTATTTTGCTCACTCTTCTTCACACTTTACTTCTGATTTCAAAGGATCTAAAAAAATTTCACACACAACACTCACACTTTGCACACCTTGTATACCAATCTCCTCAAAATAATTGAACATATATATCTGCATCTAAGGATAACATCAACTACATTTCGGCCCAACAAAATATAAAATGTGTACAAACCGTTGGCCCAAATTAATAAAAAATTATCAATGCGAATCAAATAGCGTCAACAAAAAAATTGTAGGGACCCAAAACAACATGTCTCAAACATGAAACACCTTAAACAATTAGCCTCGAAGATCCACAACACACTACAATCACCTTGTCGGCCATGAACATGAAAAACATGAACACCTAGAAGAAAATCACCAATCGTGAGCACAATGATCAATGAGAACAAACAAAATAGATAGAGGATTATCTAGAAACATACACAAACACCATGAAACACCATAGAAGAATTTTCATCAAATCAGATTACTAGAATCACATCATCTTCTTTCAAAAACACTGACTAAAGCAACAGAACAACTATTAGAACACAGATACTCATAACTTGATCAAATATTCATGTGAACCTCTGAAAATTTCGATGGATACAATAGATATACCTGAAAAAAAATACCTTTAATCCACAACTACTCACCATAAATATACTGAACCAGTCAACAGTATGATGGCTATACAGAAATTCACTGCATCACTGACAACTTGCAACTTATTTTATTACAATTTTCTCAATATCCTCGCCATATACAACCTTAAAGACATTAATGTAAATATTGTTGACATCAATGCAACCACATATCAGCAATATCCAACAATCATTGATGGCAACACATGATGTGAAAAACACCATCCATGCAACTTCTCTTAGCACTCTCCCCCCCTTAGATTTTGATTCTTTTCTTGTTAACTCTTTCACAATTTTTCACAAGAGTCTTCTCTCCCTTTGACATCAATTATAAAGGTATATACAAGCTCTAAACCAAATTTTCTAAACATTTGACTACTCCCCATGACTAGCAGCCACCATAACATCAATCTAAATCACAAGATATGACTATGAAATGCACATACTGATACAAGTCATTGCATCTTGATTATGATTAGGAGGGGTAATCACCCCTAGCTTCCCTCTGAGATAATCAAAAGTATCCTCAGGAAAGGGCTTGGTAAAGATATATGCAATCTATTCCTTAGTAGGCACATACTCTAATCTGACTTCCTTTTCACTCACCTTGTCTCTCAAAAAGTGAAACTTGATAGATATATGCTTGGTTTTTGAATGCAACACCGAATTCTTAGAAATTCTAATAACACTTGAATTATCACAGAATATAATAATAGGTTCATCATACATAACTTTGATATCTTTCAACATATGCTTCATCCACAATACTCGACTACAATTGTTAGTAGCAAAAATGTATTCTTCCTCTGTATTAGATAAAGAAATAGCATTTTTTGTCTTACTTATTCATGAAATCAGCTTCTTTCCCAAGAAAAATGCACCACAAATAGTACTCTTTCTATCATCCACATCTCCTATCCAATTAGCATCACTAAAAGCACTCAAAGTAAGGTCATCATCTTTAGGATACCATAGACCAAAATCAACTATCCCCTTCAAGTACCTAAAAATCCTCTTCGAATTTGTCACATGAGATTCCTTAGGATCAACTTGAAATCTTGCAATAATGCCTACACCATTCATTATATTAGGTCTAATTTGAGTTAAATACAAAAATCCACCGTTCATGGAAATGTATCTAGTCTGATTTGTTTTAGGAGAATCATCATTTTGTGTCAACTTACATCTGGTCGCCATAGGTGTATGAACTGGATTTGAATCTTCCATACTAGACTTCTTTAGTAGTTATTTCACATACTTGGACTGAGATATAAATACCCCTTTATCTAGTTGAGTGATTTGCAATCCCAAAAATAATTTTATTTCTACAATCATAGAAATCTCAAACTTGCTCTGCATCTCATCAGCAAACTTCATGCACAAACTGTCATCTCCTCCAAAAATGATATAATCAACAAAGACTTCAACAATAAAATATTTATCATGATCAATCTTGAAATACAAGTTACTATCAGTACTACCTTTTTAAAATCCAAGCTTCAACAAATAATTGTCCAATCTGGTATACCATGTTCTTGGGGCTTGCTTAAGTCCATACAATTCTTTCTTCAACCAACAAAACATATCTCCCTAATTAGTCAGTTGAAAAACATCAGGTTGCTCAATATAGACTTCTTCATTCAATTCACCATTTAGAAATGTTGACTTGACATCCATCTGATAAACCTTGAAATTTTTGTAAGCAGCATAAGCAAGAAATAGTCTCACAACTTCATATTGGAAAAAGTGCCTCAATCCTTACTAAAATGGAACTCCTAAAAGAGCAGTATCGTTGAGACCCTTCGAATGTCTTATCAACGAGAATTTGTCTTGGAGGATCAAATCACTGTGACCTTGGACCTCTCTTACCGATGAATTTCATTGGGGTGACATGAACTATTAGAGTGAGATTCTAAACTCATTTCAATAACAGAGGTCTGGGCAATATCGGCATGACCCTGTGGATATCTTGGCGATGAGAACCATCGGCAAGACCAGAATAGTCGAAGTGACATTTATAACTCGTTCTGATGGCAAATGTTTGGGCGATAAAGATCATTAGGGAAACTCTTGGCGATGGATGCATCAGGGGGAATTTAGTTGTCGATGTGACTTCTTGATCTCCTACCAACAGTACTACTCTCATCGATGGATCTGCTCTTGTTGAATGATCGGTGTGACTCTTTCTGATATGCGTAGTTTTGGTGTTCTTTGGGATATCGGGGAGACTTGAATCATCGATGTGACCTTCCAGTTTGTTTCTGATAGCACTGGTCTTGCCAATGGTCCTTAGATGGGGGAGACTTCTCCAATGTCTGAGTGATAGAACAGTAGAAGCTAGTATAATATGTGATGGTTTGTGGGAATTCTGGCTTTGGTGAGACATAGTGTGTTCTCTTGCTGATGATCGATAGATTTGAAGTCTTTCGACCAAGTGCATGTCCTACGTGTTCTATTTTTGACCAATGAGAGAAGCAGAATGGGAACTGATTAGCAATTGAACTATTGTGACCATTATTTTGTAGGAAACGAATAGATCGCTTGAGCAGGAGATGAACTGTTTGGTCGAGGGTCTAGTTAGAGAGTTCAACAGATGAGTGATCAGAATTGTGTGAACTTCATTTTATGTTGAATGAAATCATTGTAATAGTGTGATTCGATACAAGGTTGATCAGGAAAATGTTTCTAATATAGAATTATCATCTGAAAAGAAGAGTTTGTAACTTGTATGTAATTTTTTTTACTGTAATACAAGTGATCTTTCTTTGGTGTGGTCGGTTTTTCTCCTGTAAGGGTTTTCCCATGTAAATCTAGTGTCAATTGTGTTATGTGTTTATTTATCAATTATGTTATTTATTTTGTATGCATCTTAGTGAGCTGTAATTGCAAAATTTAAAAGGCATATCTATTCCTCCTCCTAGTTTTGACATTACGAAAATTTTGTTCTGTAATCAAATTTTTCCTAACAAGTGGTATCAAAGCCTGGCCAGTTGTGTTATCCTCGTGGGTAGGTTGGATTTTTTCTGTCAAATTCTGTTAAGTGGGAGTTTTGTAGAGGTCTTGAATTTTCCTAATTACAGATTGAGATGGCATTGACAAGTACATCTGGAAGAATTGATATTGAGAAATTCAATGGCAACAACTTTGAGTTATGGAAACTCAAAGTGGAAGATCTATTGGTTGACCGTGATATTTGGGTTGTTGTGTCTGGAATGAAACCTACAGGCATGAAGCAAGAATATTGGGACCTCATAGATTGAAAAGAAAAGAGGATGATAAGGCTCTATTTGGAAGATTCGGCTCTTCTAAATGTTCATGAAGAGAAGACTGCATCTTCTTTATGGAAAATATTGGGACATATTGATCAAGGCAAGTTCTTGGTGAATAAGTTGTTCTTAAGGAAGAAGTTGTACTCTTTGAAAATGGAAGGAGTAACATCTATTGCTGATCATTTGAACACCTTTAACATGTTGATTTCTCAGCTAACATCTATAGGTGTGAAGACTGAAGAAGAAGATCGTTGTATGATCTTGTTGTGTTCTTTTCTGGATTCGTGGGATCACTTAGTGATGGTGATTAGGAGCATGACAACCACTTTCAAGATGGAAGATGTGGTTGCTTCTTTTTTATCAGAAGAAATGAGAAGGAAGTCTTCTGAGATGGCAATGGAGGCTCTATCTGTTGGAGGTAGATTGAAAGAAAAAGGCAAGAATAAGGACAAGAAGTCCAAATCAAAATAAAAAGGGAGATCAAAGTCTCCTGGCAAGAACTCCAAGGTGAAGTGATGCAATTATGGGCAGCCTGGTCATGTCCGAAGGGATTGCAAAGAGGAGAAAAAGAAGAAGAAGAATTCTTCTGACAATGATTCTTCTCAGAGCAAAGCAAATGCCTTCATTACAGCCTTGACAACTTAGGCAACATATGATGTATGGCTGATTGACTCTAGAGCTTCTTTCCACATGACATCTCACAAAGGCTGGTTTACAAAGTTTGAATAATACAATGGTGGAAAGGTGTATTTGGCAAGCGATTCATCTCTAGAGATAGTTGGTCATGGAAGAGTCAGAATTCAATTTTCTAATGGTAGAATTAAGGGAATTGATGGCGTAATGCATATATTAGGTCTGGCTCAAAATTTACTTTTTGTAAGCAAGTTGAACGATGTTGGAGTGCAAGTCTCATCCTCTGGAAATGGCTATAAAATGAATAGAGGCTCGATGGTGTTGGCTAGGGGTGCCCGAATTGGTACTTTGTACAAGCTTGATGCACTGTTTGTTCAATGCAATAGTGTCTCTACAAAGTCATAGAAGGTCATTCATAAAGAGAAGAATGAAAATGTTCCTATTGGAGCAAATTCCTTGGAAGTTAAACTTCTAGCAAAAAAGACTATTCTCTGGCATCAAAGGCTCAGTCACATTGGTGAAAAAGGTTTGAAAGCCTTGAAAAATAAAAACTTGGTTGAGGGGCTTGATGATTGCAACTTGGAATTTGAATTTTGTGAACACTGTATATATGGAAAACATAACCGTGTTTCATTTTATTTTAGTCCTCATAAATCTTCTTGTGTTCTAGATTATATTCATTCTGATGTGTGTGGTCTAGTGGATTTTCCTTCATTATCAAATTCTAAGTATTATGTTTCTTTCATTGATGATTATTCAAGAAGGGCATTTGTGTATTTTTTAAAAAGAAAATCAGAAGTGTTCAGTCATTTTAAGGAATTTAAAAACCTTGTGGAAAATCAAACTGGAAGAAAAATAAAATGTTTAAGGACTGACAATGATGGTAAGTTTTGTTCTGATGAGTTTGAAAGGTATTGCAAAGACCATGGGATTAAAAGGAATAAAACAACACCTTACACTCCGCAACAAAATGGAGTTTTTGAAAGGTTGAACAGGACGTTGATGGAGAAGGAAAGAAGTATGTTGAGAAATGCTGGTCTGGAGTAGAAGTTCTAGGTTGAGGCTGTGGCTACAACATGTTGAATCAGTCTCCTTCATCAACACTTGTTGATAAAATATGTATGGAAGTTTGGTCTGGTAAGAAGCCCTCTCTGAGACATATTCGTGTCTTTGGGTGTGAAGCATATGTTTATGTGTCAGATGTAAAGAGATCTAAATTGGATAAAAAATCTGAAAAATGTATCTTCATTGGGTATGGCCTTGGTGTGAAAGGATATAGGCTTTGGAACCCTGTGACTAAGAAGGTATTATACAACAGAATTTTAATCTTCTGGGAACTGAAATCTTCTTCAATGGATCTACAGTCAGGGATGTAAGAAGACAAAAATGATAATGATGTTGTTGAGATACCTCTAACTCCAGAAAAAGAGGAATAATACATTGAAAGTGTACCTGAAATTGAGGAGAGTTAGAGAAGCTCTGATAGTTCTAAATAAGAAGAAGAACCACAACCTTAGCCTCAACCTATGAGGAGGTCTACACATGAAAAGAAACAACCAAATAGGTATGGATTCTCTATGATAGATTCTAGTTTTTCTTACACTTTGATTACTAATGTTGATGAGCCTAGGACTGTAAAAGAGGTAGTTGAAATGTCTGATTCAGATTCTTGGTTGGAAGCCATGAATGAAGAAATGAAATCATTAAAGAAAAATGATACTTGGGATCGGGTCCCATTGCCTAAAGGTAGAAAGTCCATGGGCTGCAAGTGGGTGTTTAAGAATAAAATTGGTCTAGGTGGTAGTGTTGAAAATTATAAAGTGAGATTGGTTGCCAAGGGTTATTCCCAGGTAGAGGGAATTGATTATGGAGAATTTTTTTCTCCTGTAGTTAAGATGACGTCTATAAAATTTCTTTTGTCACTTGTAGCAGTGTATGACTTAGAGATTGAACAAATGGATGTGAAGACAACATTTCTTCATGGTGATATTGAAGAAGAAATCTATATGTCCCAGCTTGAGTACTTTGTAAGAAAAGGTAAAGAAAATATGGTTTGCAAGTTGAAAAAATCTTTGTATGGATTAAAAAAATCTCCTAGAACATGGTACTAGAAATTTGACACTTGTGTTTTGTCATTGGGATTTTTAAGATCAAAATCAGATCATTGTGTGTACTACAAGACTGAAAATGATCGGATTCTTATTATTGTCCTTTACGTTGATGATATGTTGTTCATAGGAAATAGTAAGTTAATGATTTCTGATATCAAATCTCAGTTGTCTGCAAAGTTCAAAATGAAAGATCTTGGTGCAGCCAGGTATATTCTGGGGATGGAAATAACAAATGATAGAAAGGGTAGAAATATTTGGCTTAGCCAGAGTAAGTATATTAATACTGTTCTGGAGAGATTTGGTATGATTGATTGCAAGTAGCTAGTTATTCTAGTTTTGCAAGGGACAAAGCTATCTATTGAAGATTGTCCAAAATATCCTACTGAGATGGAGGACATGACCAAAGTGCCTTATGCTAGTGCATTTGGAAGTTTAATGTATGCAATGGTCTACATACAAGGCTAGATATTTCCCAAGCAGTGGGAGTTCTTAGTCAATTTATGGTGAATCCAGGATGGACACATTGGGATGTTGGGAAAAGAGTGTTTAGATATCTGAGGGGCACTTCAGAATATGCTCTGTGCTACCATGGAAATTTTGTTAGATCACAGACGACTCTCAACATTCGTGGATATGTGGATTTTGATTGGGTAGGGGACATTGACAGTAGAAGGTCCACCAATGGACATACTTTCATGTTGAATGGTGGTGCAATTAATTGGATGAGCAAGCGATAGGTTGTAGTCTCTTTGTCCACTAAAGAGGCTAGTACATGGCAGAAACTCACACCTATAAAGAAGAAATCTAGTTAAAACATTTGTGTTCTAACACTGGGTTTGATGTAGGGCAGATTACAATTTACTGTGATAGTCAGAGTGCTATTTGTCTGGCAAAAAATCCTACTTTCCATGCCAAGACAAAAAATATCAATGTGTAGTATCACTTTGTATGATATATGGTGGAGGATGGAAAGGTCTCTTTAGAAAAGGTGGATACTCTAGAAAATTTTGCAGATGCATTGATGAAACCAATGAGCACATACAAGTTTAGGTGGTGTGCCAGTTCGATGGGCTTTGGTGCCCATGAATTTCAATATTTTTTTTGTGCTCTAGAGGTGTCAGTAAGATCTTCATCAAGTGGGATATTGTTGGAAAAAGTGCCTCAATCCTTACTAACATGGAACTCCTGAAAGAGAAGTATCACTGAGACCCTTGGAATGTCTTGCCGACGAGCATCTGTTTTGGAGGATCATATCATTGTGACCTTGGACCTGTCTTGCCAACGGATGCCATCAAGGTGACATGAATTGTCAGAGTGTGATTCTAAACTCATTTTGATAGTAGAGGTCTGGGCAATATCAGCGTGACCCTATGGATGTCTTGCCAATGAGAATCATTGACGTGACCAGAACAGTTAGAGTGACATTTCTAACTCGTTCTAATGGTAGATGTCTAGGCGATGAAGATCATCAAGGAGACTCTTGGTGATGGATGCATTGGGGAGACTTTAGTTGTTGACGTGACTTCCTGATCTCCTGCCGACAGTACTACTCTCGCCGATGGATCTGCTCCTATTGAATGATCAGTGTGACTCTTGTTGATATACATGGTCTTGGTGTTCTTTGGGATAGCGGGGAGACTTGAATCATTGGTGTGACCTTCCAGTTTTTTGTCGATAGCATTGGTCTTGCTGATGGTCCTGAGATTGGGGAGACTTCTCCAATGTCTGATTGATAGACTAGTAGAAGCCGGTATAGTGTGCGATGGTTTGTGGGCATTATGGCATCAGTGAGACATGGTTTTTTGTCTCACCGATGAGTGATAGAGTTGAAGTCTGTTGACCAAGTTTTTGTCTTATGTGTTTTGTTTTGGAACAATCAGAGAAGCAGAATGGGAACTAATTGGAAGTTGAACTGTTGTGACCATTCTCTTGTGGGAAACAAACATACCACTTGAGTAGGAGATGAATAGTTTGGTCGAGGTTCTAGTTAGAGAGTTTGATAGATGAGTAATCAGAATTGTGTGAAATCCATTGTATGTTGAATGAAAGCATTGTAACAATGTGATTCGATACAAGGTTGATCGGGGAAATGTTACTGATATAGAATTGTCATCTAAAAAGAATAGTTTTTAACTTGTATGTAATTTTTTTTACTGTAATACAAGTGATCTTTCTTTGGTCTGGTGGGTTTATCTCTCGTAAGGGTTTTCCCACGTAAATCTGGTGTCAATTGTGTTATGTGTTTATTTCTCAGTTCAGTTATTTCTTTCATATGCATCTTAGTGAACTATAATTACAAACTTTAAAAGGAATATTTATTCCTTCTCTTAGTTTTGACATTAGGAAAATTTTGTTCGGTAATCAAATTTTTCCTAACACTTCAATCCTAGCATCAGGAGGAAAATTTTCTTCAAATTCAATTCCTTCCATCTGAGAATATCCTTTACATACCAGTCTTGCTTTGTTTTTGATAACTTCACCTTGCTCGTTCATTTTATTTTGAAAGATCCATTTAGTTCCAATTAATTTTTTGTCCTTAGGTGTAGGAAATATAATTCATGTATCATTCTTCTCAATTTATATTAGTTCTTCTTTCGTTTCTTCCATCCAATGTTCATCTTTGCATGCTTCATTGAAATTATTAGGCCTAGTCTTTGAAATTAAACAATATGCTTCTACAATTCTTCTCCTAGTTTGAACACCTTTGTTCTTATCACCTATAATCTAATCTTCAGAATGATTTAGTCTTACATACCTTGGATTCTTAGGCTCTTGAACTTTGGGCTCTTGTGATCTTTCTTCTATGCTTTTGCTAGTTCCTTCCTCTTGATTTTCCCGATTCACCAGATTGATTTGAACTTGATTTAGAGTTTGAAATTTCTTTCCTTTATTTAAATTGTCATTTTGATCATCTGAATTATATCTAGAGGTTTTGGATGGTCTAAATGTGTCTTCATCAACCTTTACATTAGTAATTTCAATTACTTTCCTCAATCTCTTATTGTAGCATTGGTAGGCTTTACTTTTAGTAGAATAACCAAGAAAGATTCCTTCATCGCTTCTAGTGTCAAAATTTCCTATATCTTCATCTCTTTTAATATAGCATTTACTCCCAAAGATTTTGAAGTATCTAATAGTAGGCTTATGAACAAACCGTAACTCATAAGAAATCTTGACAATAACACCTTTGACTTATACCCAATTAAGAGTGTAAACAACAGTGCTCACAACTTCTCTCTAGTAGATATGAGGAACATTTCCTTCCAACATCATAGTCCTAGCAACTTCTTGAATTTTTTTGTTCTTCCTTTCCATAAATCCATTTTTCTGAGGGGTCCGTAGGGTAGATAATTGTCTCTTTATTCCATGCTCTTCACAAAAGGAATTAAATTCAGTGGAAGTGAATTCACCATCTCTATCTGGTCTCAGACATTTAATCTTCAGACCTATCTCTGTCTCAACCATAAGCTTGAAAATCTTGAATTTTTCTAGAGCTTCAGATTTTTCCCTTAAGAAAGTAACCCACATTAGTCTAGAATAATCATCAATAAGTAACATGAAATACTTATCACCTTGTAAACTTCCAATTCTAGAAGGACCACACAATTCAGTATGCACAAGATCCAATACTTCATTTGAAAAATATTGTTTTCTTTTGAATGAGACTCTAGTTTTCTTCCCTAACTGACAATCCTTGCATATAGTATTAGTCGAATTTATCAACTTAGGAAGATCTCTCACTGCCTAGGTAGAAATTATCTTGATTATATTATAGAAGTTTACATAACACAATATTCTATGCCACAACCAACTTTCATCAACTTGTGCAATTAGACAAATTTTACTAGCAGTACTTAGGTGAAAGCTATTACCTTTTCTTTTTATACCAAATGCAATTATAACGTAGATAAAATGGATCGTTGCACAGAAAGATGGTTAAATCTAATCTAACAAGCATAAATCTAAATCAAACAAAAAAGAATGAATCAAATGAACTAAAACAATAAAAATGATAATAATGCAACAATCTCACCGAATATCAGTCCATCTCTTTGAATTATCTTGATTGTCCTTCTCCATTTTGTTGTATCGGTATTCTTGCCCTCAGATTTGCTGTATGTATGCAAGCATAGCCTGGATGTATTGTCTAAGAAAAATATCGAAGATTATAAGTTCTCAAAATTATTGATTTTGAGAGGAGGAATATGACAATGACAGGTCAATTTATAGAAATTAGGTTTTCGAACGATCAGCTTAGATTTGAAAGAGAGATCAATGATTGAGATTGATGAATGTCATGCAATGTGAGTAATGTGTCGGTTAGAACGTGAGTTGGGAAATTCTGTAGGATAAAGATTATATTAGAACAATAATTTAATCTAGTGTTAAGACTGTTCGAAAATAGAAAGAACACGAGTTCAAGATTAAATAAATGATTTAATCTTCAGTTGAAAGTCTTTGAAAATAGAAGAATTCGACTTTGAACGAAAAAGATATAGTTAGAAATCGAAGAATAATCTATTCGAATGCACACACAAATTAATTAAATAAATAAAGATATTTAATTAATAAATATGTGCATGCATATGAGTTAGAACTAGTTAATTGATTGGTTGTGATAGAGAGTCCTTTCCCAGAGATGATCAGATATTGAATCTAGAGATAACTGACAGATTTAAATAGATCTTGAGTCAGATGGTGAGTGAATAATTAGATAACTGAATCACAGAATAATGTCACATAAACAATTAATTATGAATTAAATGTTAATTTAATTCAACATTCAAAAATTGAAAGATTTAATTAAATAAATAATGATTTATTTAATTGACTGAAAAGGTTTAATTGAATAATTAAATAATGAATATTTAATTATAGTCGAAATATGACAAAGGGGTTAATGAAATAATAAATTATTTAATTAAGGAAGAGAATTAATTAGTTAGTCACATAATTAAATAAATATGATTTATTTAATTAATCAAAGTTGAATAAGGGTCATAATGAATTAATTAAATAATTAAAAGGTTATTTAATTAATAGAGGAAATATGTGTTTAGAAAATAATTAAATAATTAAGATTATTTAATCATGACCATGGACATTAGAAAACTATGTCGAAAGTGGTACTCGCAAGCCTAAACCAATTTTTAGTGTCTACAGTTTGCCCCTCTTTGATACAATGTCGTTTTGGTGTTGTGTCAAAGAAAATATGCCCTAATCATGCCCCAGTATGAAATAGGTTAGGGTATGCCCCCTCAAGAAAATTGACAATTTTTTGAAAAAATTCAAAAATATCAGAAAATATTCCCGATAAGTCAATTTGATGGTCATAAATGCTATGGAGTTGACGAAATTGAATTTGGAAGTGTTAGGGATGTGTACAGGTCAATATAAGTTAGAATTTTATGCGGCCAATAGACAAAGTCAGAAGAATTGCCACCCAAACCCTAGGTATAAATAGAAATTAGGGTGAAAACCAAGTCATTTGCACCCAAAAGGTTTGAAGAATTGAGAATTTAGCTCTGAGTATACGTCGAAAATGTCTCCAGTTCCATACACTTCGCATCGTGGATATCGGATCCGAACCTTCTGATGGCCAACCAATGCAAGACCCCTGGTATGTACCCTGAACGACCTTTTTAATTTTGATTTTGCATGTAGTTTTAGGCCTTAAAATTTTAATTTTCAAATGCGGTCTTTCCAGTTCATCGCATATGCGTTCATACGCAATGCATCTACTTGCGGAATGACACATATGTAAAATAACATCTAGGCATATTTAGGTCATTTAGGCTATAAACGCATTTGTATTTCTATGCATTGCATGTGAATATCTGCATCACATTTGAGGTTTTCTTAGGCGCATATAGAATAGTGAATCGCATTTGCTAATTTGAATTGCATATGCATATTAGGTGGGCAGATAATTTGCACTGCATATGAATATTTTGAGATGCATTTGCTTGTTTGCCTGAGATTGAATTATTTCACAACGCATTTAAAATATGCAACGCAAATTCTTTTTTTATCAATGCATGTGTAATTATGCGACGCATTTGATTGAGTGAACCGCATTTGGCTGTCAAATTTTTGAAAAATATTTTGATTAAAGCTTGAATGATTTGACATTTGACACCTTTGTTGAATGCATTTTATAGGTCATCTTAGATCCTATCTATACCCGGGATTCACGACCAGATACCTTTGAGCTGAGAGAGCGATTGGTGAGCGCAAAGACACATTTGTTATTGAGACTAGGACTGAATCATGTGTTGACTATGCCCACGATTCGAGAAAATAGAGGTATGCTTACTGCCTTGTGTGAGAGATGGCATTCAGAGACCTCATCATTTCATTTTCCTACTAATGAGGTGAATGTCACCTTAGAGGATGTGTATATGATTCTGAGATTGCTCATTAGAGGAGAGAGGGTGATGTATGACACATAGCGCGGATACAACGAGATTACTAGATTTTATGTTTTTGATGATATTAGGAGATTAGGGATATAGAATCATGAGATTAGATGGTAGGTATTAGCTAATATATATCAGAGGATAGATTGTATATTATGTACATTGATTGGTGGGATAGTTTTTCCTGACCATCGAGGTCATGGCTTCCTTGTTGGGTGGGGAGAGATGCTAGTTGAGATGTTAGAGAGGGAGGTTGTGTATGCTTGGGGTCCCTATCTATTGGGCATGCTCTATTTTCATTTTCATGATATAGTATACATAGATGCACAGTCGATGATTTGCAAGACTACTCTTCTCATGGTTTGGGCATGGGAGCGTATTGTTGTATTTCATCCTCCTGTCACTACAGAGCGGGCAACTAGATCTCCTTATGTTTTCCAGTATACGGGAAACATTACACAGAGTCACATAGGAGATACAGGTTTTTGGAGACATGCACTAGACACATTGGTTCAGTTCATGTGGAGGCCATACATGGATTGTGAGAGATGGTTGGATGAGGACATGCATTTACCCTTTTGTTTGTAGACACAGTACTTGATTGGTAGGACTGTTTCCAATGTACATATCATAGAGAGACACCTACCAGACCGTGTTTTGAGACAATTTGGTGAGGTTCAAGATGAGCCTAGAGGATGAGTAGAGTTTACTCGATCATCCATAGAGATTCTTTTATGGGGGCCTATGATACTAGTGGCGACTACAGAGGCAAAGATTCAGGCTTTATAGCCTTTACATTGGGGATGGAGAGGCAGAGCAATGCATCCTAGGACTAGAGCTTCATATGACACCTAGTGGGCAGAGCATCATCTTGTGCCTTACACAGATCCGGACCAGCTGGCACTAGTAGAGAGATGAGGGATAGGGTAGAGAGGGTGGCGTAGAGGTAGAGAGGGTGGCAGAGGTTGTGGCAGGGGTGGTGGTGGTAGATGAGGATGACGGGGATGGAGAGGTGGAGGTAGAGGATGCATCGATGTTGGACCTCAGGGATGGAGCAGAGGCAGAGGTTGGAGGTGAGAATTTTTCCAAGGAGGCAGTAGAAGAGGAGCATTCAGATGTAGAGATTGGCAGAGAGGATGTTGCAAAGGAGGAGGAGGCCAAGAGAGAGTATATGGACATTGATCCTCTTGGTATTCTGGCAGGTTATGGGGAGGATGATGTTGAGGAGGATATACCCATGGACGAGTAGGAGAGAGAGCTCTAAGATTGGATAGTAGAGGGGAGATGGGATGAGGAGGCTCCTAGAGATAGTTATAGGGAGGCATTGGAGGATAGGCTGAGAGAGGTTACGACAGAGCGCGATTCCTTACGTATAGAGAGAGATAGTGCTCTTATGGAGAGAGATCAGGCAGTAGCTCAAAGGTAGGAAACATAGCAGCAGTATACATAGGTTAGATGCCTCTATAGTGGGACATCATTTGATGGCTTCGCTCATGAGCTAGTCAGAGCAGTAGAGAGGGCCTCATATTATAGAGATTTGTATGAGTCAGTGATGCTAGCAGAGAGATGAGCTCCTAGATTTTCAGAGGTTCGCATTCATAGATCACAGAGCAGGAGTCAGAATAGGACTCATAGCAGAGAGGGTGTGGTAGGGCCACCAAGGATAGGTCCATATGATAGGCCTTCCACCTCACAGAGAGTACCTCTAATGCAGCTTCATCCACCTTCACCACATGGGAGTAGTGAGAGAGGGACACGTTGACATTTTCATATTTGTGGACATTGTATTTTGAACAAAGAGCCTGCGAGCTCCGTTGTATTTATGGATACATTCTGACATTGTATTGTGACACATTATTTTGAGCGATATATATATGATTTTTGGTGGCTTCTATATGATATGCAATTCTATTTTATGATGATGTATTTTTTCTATATGATTATATTTCCTAGATGATGTATGCACATGTGTTATGGATGATTGTTTCTACATTATGATGACTCTACTGATGATGGATGTAATGTACTTAATGATAATGGTATGCAATGTTATATATACAATGCTATCTACATGTGATGGTGCAATGTTTTCATTTGTTCCTATGATGATTGAATGCCTATTATGCCATGATTTTCCTAGATATGAAATGGAGATTTCTAATGTTCCTATTGTTTGAAATGCAATATAACTATATGATGTACAATATATACAATATATAGACATACGACACTATTTACATTATGCTTATAGAATGTATGCATATGTAGATTATCTAATTTTTTTGTTGTGTCACATGACTCTATCATTATGTTGGATAGGAGAAATATTAGCATAGATGATTTCAAAATGTTAGTAAGATACAACGAAGGTCGATTGAAAAGACATATGATCTTCAATATTTTTTCATATATACTAAGCTTGCATTTTATCATCACTGGGTGGGACATGGCACAAATGGATAGTACACACCATGATATGAGATAGACCAAAGTGTACAAAGTCATCCATTTGTGAAATACAGACAATCGCAAACAAGGAGTGTCATAACTCAAACTAAGGACAAGATTGCCCCAATCATTTTGTCTAGAGAAACCACATACAACAAACAAATAAAAGATGGGTCATGAGACGTCATTTCTCCTCTAAATCCTTCATGGGACATCCTTGAGGAAACTAGTAGCATAACTCAAAATCCAAAGTTTAAAAGATATTTTACAGAAAACAATCAAAGAAAAAGAGTCCTGAGACATCCTTGCTTCTCTAAATCCTTCAAGGGACATCCTTGAGAAAACTAGTAATCGAAATCATGCACAAATCGATAAAAAGATAAGACAAAATAAGATATAAATTCATAAATCCAAATAAAAGTATTTTCCAAAACTTGATCTTGTGTAATTGTTTGATTTTTGACATAGCTCGATGTGAGGGATGACACATTTCACATAAGACATTAGTCTGGTTTCGACTTGGTGACTATCTATGTAAGGCATGACAAAGCCTGGTTTCAAAAAGACATGTGTTGTATAAGACATTTGAGCCTGATGACATTGATGGGACAAGCTACATGAGGCTATGATGATTTGACAATGTCCGTTGACAAGAAAGACATATCTTGCTTAAGACATAAGTGAATCGCTTTGACAATGTGTTTGATTTTGACTTGATGACAATTCTGAGATGTTTGCCTTGTTGATGTACGAATTGTTTTGATTCCTTGACTATTATGAGTGTGTTTGTGTTAACAATGTATGAATTGAAATGATGTACCCTAAAGGACTGACCTAATGCGGCCTCAGGGGCTCATTGATTGATAGCCTTGCCTACGTTGTACATGCAGAGACCTCGTAGTTCAACACAAATTTAACAGACATAACTAATTGAAAATATGTACTTAAGTTGATGATATGCAATGTGTCTGATAGTGAATGTGATAAACCTTATTGGACTGACCTAGTATGGTCTGGGGGCTCATCAATTGAGTATCCTTGCCTACCTCGTACACGTAGAGACCTCCTAGTTCGACATGACCAATGAATTTGAATGTACACAGAGTCATGATTTTTGTGTGTGAGACATGACAAACCTATAGAGATAGACCTAATACCTCGAGGGAACATCAATTGATGGCCTTGCCTACGTCCAGTCAAAGGCAACGTGATTCGACTATGTCTATGATTGACTTAACATGATTGACTCCAACTCTGTTGTTTGGGATTTTTGACGAGTTTTTGAGTTTTTTTGTCTTTTTCGGGTACAAGGTCCTCATGACACATAACAAGGAATTTCCCCTAGCCGGGAATAAGACATACAGGATGGAGTGGGGAATGCGACGAAGTGGACTTGATGCCAATCATTCCAAGAAATGGATAAGATAACCATTTATTATGAGTGAAAGTAAAAAGTTTGATTGGAATGATGGTAGATGAAGAAGCGAAGTTGACTACACATGGCGCCTATTTGCCAGGTTTGTACCATGGTACTTAACCATAGCACCACTGAAGTGGTTTTCACTATTGGATGAATTATTTCTCTTTACTATTTTATTGATTTTTCAAAAAAAAAAATTAGTGTTACAATGACGCCTGTTTGCCAGGTTTTCATCAAAGTAACCATTTTTCTATGTTTTATTATTATTATTTTTTCGTATTTTTTTATTAAGACAAAGACTCTCAGAAGCTACACATAGAACCTCTTCAGATGAAGGTTGTTGATTGGTGACAAAAGTAGTTCACCTTTAGGGGTAGAGAGTTGGCACACTTCTGATCCAAAAGCTTATGTGACTATATAGGGCCCTAACCAGTTAGGTTCAAACTTACCTGGTTTTTCTCGTTCAGCTTGATTCTTGGGACTCTCCATTAAAACTAGGTCACCAATGTCAAAGTGTTGATTTAGAACTTTCCTATTATAGATACAAAAAATATTATTATGATATTCTTGCAAATGATCTAGTTCCTTCTATCTTCGTTCATCTAGTAATTCTAACTCCTGTAATCTGGATACACGGTATTCTTCATCATCAATATGACCTTTCAAGGATACCCTCAGGGAAGGAATTTCAACCTCAATAAGTAAGATAGCTTCAAATCCAAATACTAGGGAGTATGGAGTGGCGCCAGTGGGAGTACAGATGCTTGTGCGGTAAGCCCATAAGGCAGGATTAAGTTGTAGATGCCAGTCACGTCCAACGTCATTGGCAGTATTTTTTAGGATTCTGATAATGGTTTTATTAGATGCCTCAGCTTGGCCATTACCTTGTGGGTAATATGGAGTGGAAAAATGATGTTGGATGTGGAACTCTTCACATAGATGGCAGACTTCTTGGTTTTTGAATGGACGACCATTTTTTGTGATAATGGATTGGGGTGCACCATACCAAAAAATGATATCGTTTAGGATAAACTTGGATATTTGCATGCTGATGATGTAGGTCATGGGAATAAATTCAATCAATTTGGTGAAGTATTCGGTGGTAGTTATGATGAATTTATGGCCATTGGATGATGGAGGGTGTATATTACCTATGAGGTCAAGTCCTTATTCGGAAAAGGGCCATGGTGAAGTAAGTAGATGAAGCTCCTATGTTGGGGTGTGTATCAAATCTCCATGTATCTGACATTGTCAACACTTCCTGACAAACATATATGCGTCATTTTCCATTATAGGCCAATAATAACATAATCTCATAATCTTATGGGCTAAAGTAGGATCGCTAGAATGGGATCCACATATACCCTCGTGTACTGCTCATAAGGTTGCTTGTGCTTCTTCAGCATCGAGACATCTCATTAGGGTGTTATCTAAGGTACGTCTATACAAGGTATCTCCAATGATGGTGTATTTAGCTAACTTACGGATAAAGGTTCTACATTGGTTGTTTGACGGGTCTAAAGGTAAGGTTTGGTCATTTAGATAGTCGTATACATCTTTGTACCAAGGGGAAGCAGGACCAAAAATCATACACACCATCACAAAATCAGGGAAATCATAGGTAGGGACCAACAACTGTTCGACCAAAAAGTTGAACTTAGGCACGTTACTTGGAATATCCAATAAGGAACCCATGGTTGCCATAGCATTTTCTGCCCTGTTCTGAATACATGGTATTTGTTGAAAGGTGATTTCATCAAATTACTACTTGAAACTATCATCCATGTGCTTGTAGGGGGGAATTTTCTCATCTTTAGTTTCATAATCATCATTTACTTGCCAAACTACTAGCTGAGAATCCCCATAAACATGTAAAATCTTAATCTTCCATTGGGCTGCCATTCTTAGTCCTGTCACTAAGGCTTCATACTCTGCTATGTTTTTGGTGCAAGGGAAAGAAATTATGAATGATTTAGGAATAGTATCTCCCTAAGGAGTAACAAATAGTATGCATGCTCCTGAACCATGATTTGTATGTGACCCGTCAAAGTATAATTTCCATTTGGTTCAAGTGTCAACTTTGAAAATAAATTCATCAAGAAAATATGCCACTAAAGGATGGTCTGCCTTCATGGGTGCATCTGCTAACTAATCTGCAATTAATTATCCTTTTATAGCTTTCCTCTCCACATATTGGATGTCATATTCACTAAGTATCATCACCCATTTAGCCAATCAACCTGTTAATAATTATTTACTTAGTAGATATTTGAGGGGATCAATCTTTGCGACCAACATGGTTTGGCAGTTTAGCATATAGTGCCAAAGTTTTTGAGTAGAAAATACTACCGCAAGATAGGCATGTTCTATATTACTATAATTTAATTCATATCCCACCAAGGTATGACTTATGTAGTATACTTCTCTTTCATGACCTTGATCATCATTTTGTGCGAGAAGAGCTCCTAATGTTGATTGAGTTGCTGAAATTTATTGTATCAAAGGTTTTCCATCTATAGGTGGAATTCACACAGGTGGAGTGAGCAAATAATCCTTGATCTATTGGAAAGCTTCTTGACATTTAAGTGTCCATACAAATGGTACTCCTTTCTTGAGAAAATTTTGGAAAGGGTGTATTTTGTCTGCTAGTTGTACAATGAAGTGTCTGATAGACTGTAATCTTCCTTGTAGTGTTCTTAGTTGCACAATGCTGACTGGAGCAGGTATTTCTACAATAGCTTTTACCTTCTTTGGATCTACTTCAATGCCTCTTCTAGAAATGATATATCCTAGAATTTTCCCTGATTTCACTCCAAAGACACATTTCTTTGGATTTAGTTTGATGTTGTAATTTTCTAGCCTCTGGAATATCTTGTCTAGAACCTTCAAATGATCTGCCCTTGCTACTGATTTAGCTATAATTTCATCGACATAATCTTCCATGAGAGTGTGTACAAAGTCATGGAAAATAGTCATCATTGCACATTGATACATAGCTCCTGCATTCTTAAGCCCAAAAGACATCACATTCCAATAGTATGTTCCCCATGGACATGTGAAAGTTGTCTTGTGTTGGTCTTCAGCTACAATTTTGATTTGGTTATACCCAGAGAAACCATCCATGAGGGATAGCATCTTGTACCCTGTTGTAAGGTCTACTATCATGTCAATGTTCGGCAAGGGGAAGTCATCCTTAGGACATGCCTTGTTGATGTCTCTAAAGTCTGTACAAATGCGGATGCCCCCAATTGGTTTAGTCACTAGCACAAGATTTGAAATCCAGTCAACATAGTCTATGGATCTTATGAATCTGACATCCAATAGTTTCTTAAGTTCTACCTTGACCAGTAGAGCAATTTGTGGATGCATCTTCCTTAACTTCTATTTGACAGGCTTAATACCTAGTTGTAATGGTAGATGGTGCAATATTAGGTATGGATCTAGCCCAGGCATGTTTGCATATGACCATGCAAAGTTTATCTCTCTCTTTGTGAAGAAGTATCGAAACTCAGGTTGTTCTGTCTCTGTTAAAGATTCCACAAAATATATTACTTGAGGGTTTTCTTCTGTATTTATATTGACTTCAATAGACTCTTCGACTAACATCAGTGACTTTTCCTATGCAACTGGGAGATTGTTTAAACCTCCATCCTTGGGTGCCTTAGAGATATTCTTTCCCTCGGATACATCCTTTATTTTTACTATTTCTTCGTCCAAAGGCACCTTTCGATTTTCACCTAGGGACTTGTCATTTTTCTCATTTACATTGTTTTTCTTCTTATTTTCACTTTTGTGACTAGAGATGTAAACAAACTCCCCAAAATATTCCTTGTCATCCAATTCTATGGTAAAACCAACCTTATGATCCCTCTAGGTATGCCTTCTCAAAGTCCCATGAACTCAGTTATTGCTTCGTCGTTCTCAAATATGTTTAATATGGGTGTACCTTGTTGATCCCAATCAATAAGTTGGGGATATATGAGAGACATGTCATTATCAGAGTTATCAAATTTGGAGGCTGACAAGGTGAATACAGAGTGGTTGACATGGTCACAAAAGTTTTGGACTAACTGCTTCTTGTTTTTTTCCTATGTATAGGTAAACTCTGATGTGGGACTATTGTAATGGCTAGGTCATTAGAAGGTGGTTCGTTAGGTGCCCAAGATGCATGATCAAGGGTTTCCCAATAATAATGCTTAAGCCATTCTTCTTTGGACAAGGGATTTTTGTTACGGGGGCTAGATGGATTTGGTACAGGTTTTATCATTTGGTCTAGTTCTCCAAATAGATTATCTAGGTTCATGGTGCTAGTAGAGGAAAGGGAATCCTATTCATAGTCGCTCGAGTCAGGGGATTCATCATAAACTAGGGCAAGTGGCTCGTGAGATATCTTGATGTCTTCTTAAGCACTCACTTCCTCTTGAAATGTTGATGAAGTACTAGGAAAGCCAATTCTAAGTGGTTGAAACCCTAGCCCCAGGCCTTTCGTTCATGGTAAGACAATGATTGGTTTAGTCCTTCCATTTTGATGTAGTCCTAACCCACTATGTCCATCATAACCTTTGCTTTGAATTATCTTAAATCCTTTTCCATATTGATCCTTAGTTATATGAATAGATGGTGAGGGGTATTCATTGTCTTCCTGGTACAACCAAGAGGTAATATCACCTTGATCCATAATTTCTTCACATAACTCTCCCCATTTTTCCAATGTCATTGCAGGGGGAACATGAAATGTAACTACATATTTTCATTTATCTGCCATGGGTAAACTATATGCCTTAGGTGGAACCAGTTGACTGACACAATAGGATTCCTTCATGTGATATTATCCACAAACCTTGTCTTGGATCGTGACCTTAGGAGTGGATGATGGTGGTTTTAATGAAATGGATTTGATAAGATGTGATGGATCAATGTACAGGGATAAAGTGGATGGTGAAGCTTCTTGATTAATGGGAACCTGTCATTGTGGAATTTCCCTTAGGCTTGTACAATATTGAAAAGGACTTGGATCACTCCAGTATTGGCATGGTGTGATGGTTTATAGATGGCATTGTTGTTCTAGCCACCAAGGTTCAAACCCCATTGGGGTGGTATTGTTGAATGGTTGTATTCTGATTCATAGCTTCGATAAAAAGCGTTTACCCCTTGAATAATTAAAAGGATCTGGATCACCATCAATCATGATCTCGGTGCCATTATACAAAAATTTAAGACACTGGTGATATGTGGAAGGTACGACTTTCATTGCATGTATCCAAGGTCTACCTAACAACAGGTTATATGGAAGGGTGAGATCCAAGACTTGGAAGTTGGTGTTCATAACTGCTTTGGATGATCTTTCCTCATCATCGTAAGCCTTGATGACTATAATCTTAGAGGTTTCCACACATTATTTTGAGAATCCTAATGCCATAACCAATTTTAGGGTACACAGGTTCAAACCTGCTCCTCTGTCTACCAATACTTTGACTTTGGTTTGATGGACTAGTACTTCAAGATGTAATGGGTCATTATGATCGATCTTTTCTGTTGAGAAATTGTGGCATGATGGGAGTTGGTTAAGTATCCTACCATTTCTTCGAAATGATTGACATCTAAGTTGGTAGGGATAGTCATGCTCTTTAAGGCTTTATCGAGAATGGCTCGACGATTAGGTGATAAATTCAATAGTTCCAAAATGGATATTTGTGTTGGGGTCTTGCTCAGTTGATCAAGCAGATTGTACTTAGACTTGGAAGATTGTGTAGGTGTCTTAGAAGAAGGACCTAGAAGAGTTATCTTAGTTCTATGTTTATTTATAGGACATTTAGGACACTTCTTAATGGTGATGGTATGGATATTTTCATTTGCAGCTCGGAGGTGGTTTATGATCGTACCTTTTCCATAGTCATACTTGGTATTCGCATAATTGGACAATGTAGTATTTTTAGTTCCTGAATTGGAGGCCTTTCCTTTTGTGCGGTCATGTAATGGGTTTGTGAAGACCTTATGATCATTGTTCTTGGTATGTTTATGCCCATTGAACTCTATGGTTCCGTCTTCAACAAAGTCTTGTATGATCATTGTTGTAGGTTATGTCCTTTTGTTTGATGGTATTCACAATAGGCATTATCATCCCACCATGAGGGTTTAAATTTTCCAGGATCACATTGTCTTGGTTCCAATGGTTTTAGGAGATCATTTTTAATCAGCTCTTTGAAAATTGTCTTGATCAGTTGCCCCAAAGGGGTAAATTCACATTTAGGAAATCTCCTTTGAGGTCGTTGTTGTAGCAAATTTTGGAAAAAAAAAATTGTTTGATCTGGATTACTCATCATGTCCTGATTGGGGTTGTAACCTCGGAGTGTGATGACCGGTCCCGCATGTATGGTCTTAGCATCAACAATTCCATCATTGGTAACATTTTTGTTTCTAGACCATAACTTGTTTCTATCATTGGGAGCATTTTGATGTTGAACAAAATGGTTTCTACCTGGTACTTTAATTTCTCCTTTGTCAATAAGGCATTTTTCAAGGATGATGCCCTTTTGTACCAAGTCTAGAAATGAAGTACAACAATGTACCCTTAAGTCACTTCTCAATTTTGGATTAATATTTTCAAAGAATATCGTGACCTTTTGTTTTTTTGGTATTTCAACTAGACATCTACTAGCTAAACTTCTCCATCTCTAGAAGAAAGTGGCAAAAGTTTCACCTTCTTCTTGCATTGTGTGACACAAGGTAGCTATTGTTATTTCATTGTCTATGTTGAAGGAAAAGTGTTCGACAAACTTCTCAGCTAATTCACCCCAGGATCGTATGCCATATGGTAATTTAGAGAACCATTCTAGTGCTATCCCGACAAGGGTTCATGGAAATAGTCTCATCAAGTATGTGGGGTCATATGATATGTCCATGCATGTTGTAGATAATTCTCTAATGTGTTCTAAAGGATTCCTCCTCCCATTATACTTAGGCAAATTTGGTATAATATATCTGTGTGGGAAGGGTGTCATGTATAGCGCTTTGTCAAAAGGACATGGACATAGATCTTTCACTGAGATAGTTCATTTGCCTGACATAGACATGTTGTCCATCTACTATTGAAGCATTTGCATTTGGTTTTGGAGAACATCCACTTGTGTCAAGGACATGTTGTTTGTGTTATTTAGATCAATGTAGGTGTTCTGAAATGCTATGTTCTATGATAGGTTATGATTTTGCAAGGGAATATATCTTGTTTGAATGTTTTGATTCGGTGGGGGGACATATCCTGTCAGAATGTTCTGGTTTGGTGTAGGAATATTTCCTATCGAAATGTTCTGGTTCGGTGTAGGAATATTTCCTGTCGAATGTTCTGGTTTGGCATAGGAATATTTCCTGTCAAAATGTTCTGTGTAATGCCTATAGTTGTGTTTATGCCAACCTTGGGTCTCTTACAAATAGTGTTTGTGCCAAAGGGGTTTGATGATGATGCCCCCGCAGTGAATTGTAAACCTTGTGTTATGTTGAACAGGGTTTTGTTTACAATTGATGATGTTTGAGTTGGTATTCCAGTTGGTATTGTTGCGGTAATTGGAGGAAGAAAAACACTTGACATCATGGTTTGCATTGGTTGAGTAGATGTTGTTTTCAAAGTGTGAACATCAAATCTTGGTGGTAGTGTGGCACCTTCTACTAGAAACTTTACTAGATATTGTTAGGGATCATTTGCCAAACACTCATCCATAAAGGATGCAAACTCAGGATCTTGTACAATGATGTCTATGTCTTCAACATAAATTTCTCCATGTGTGTCTCTAGTGACATATTTTTCAAGAAAATTTTTGTGTGGTCTTTCTTTCCCTATTGGTTGATTTCCGAAAGGATTGAAAATTCGTTAGGGTCTGAAATTGCTCTTTGTTTCTTCTTAGATCTTGTTTCAACCATGAAAATTTTCTCAAAATGAGGTAATGCAAACTATGTCTAAAAACTGATATGTCCTATTTCTATGTTTTGGATTTTCCAAATATAAAGGATGTTTCTAAATATTTCTAAAATGATGTAAACTAAGATGACATATGCTAGGATGGACAATATGCAAAATCTCGAGTAGACTATGATGGTAAATGATTCTAAGATGGGTATAACCTACCACCTATGGAATAAATCCAAGCAATGATCTAACTTTACCAAGCAACCTGATTGTAGGACAAAAACTAATGAAAAGGCGAATTTTCAAAACTAGACTATTGAACTGGAAAAATTCACTAATAGGACCAAAGTGACTAGGTTCAATGATGATGACAAATCAGAGCATGAACGTATCCAATAATGCAGAAAGTTTTTCTATTCTACTATATGAAACTTCCTAGGAAGTGTCCAAATGTGTGCAACTCTAGGATGACTAGTGCTAAGACGTATATGAAACCTAATAATGCAAGGTTTTTGAGAAAAAAATTTCTAGTTTCTGTCCAAGGTTGATCATAAGAAACATAAGTGAAAATGACAGTTATGCTTTCAAACTGAATTTGCAGTTTTTGAATTTCTCTATTGGTAGTCAATTGTGGTTCACCTTTCAGATGCGCTGCTATTTTTGATAGATGTGTTTCAGGTTTCAGATGTGGTGAATTGGCCTAACTAGGTTTCGAATGTTGACAAATAATTGTGACTTTCTGATAGATGCAGTTTACTTTATGGCAGATGCGACTCACAAATAAGATGTGACTCAAAAATATGGACTTTGTGAAACTAAACATGTTGACATACACTTGTAGTTTTTCATTTGACAGTTACGACTCACAACTAAACATGCGGCTCAAAATATGACAATTGTGGCTCAGAACCTAGACTCTGAAAAACTAAAATTGTTGATAGACACATGCGATGTTTAGTTGAACAGTTGCGACTTTCTAAGACACATGCGATTTGAAATATAGAAATTGCGACTTAGTTTTATAGTTGTCATTTTCTGATGACAATGTTATGACTAACTTAGTTTGATGATCAATTTTTTGACGAATACAACAAAACAAACAATCACAGAATACAAAATGTTTTCAATTTGATGTGTTGAATCTATTAAAACAAGAAAATAATTACAACCTAGGCTATGTTGGACAGTATTTACTGAGTTCTTACTTGGATAAATCCAGCAACGCATATTCAAGGCGAATGACTAGTAGCTTGACCCCACTGGCCCCCCTCCATGGCACTCACTTATATGAGGCAACCAAGCTGCTATACCATGAAACTCCCATGGCATACATCTCATCTCAACACATGAACCATAAGAATGTAAGATGGCTTCACAAGTATGACCTGTTGCACCAATAAATAGATAGGATTTTGGAAGAACTACAACAAGTTGGATTTTTAATTCGGGCACCCATTCATGAAGGCCACGTGAGAGGCAATATCATCCCAATCTGCAAAGGTTAGGCTCTGCAAGTTTTGATGCACCACAAGGGTACTTGGGAATCAATAGCTTGTCAATAGGAGATCTAGTAATACCGAGCTTTCCTCAAGTGTTAAAATTTATATACCGGTTGGGAGTCACTGGCGATAAGCGCGTTACTGGTTTTGAGTCGCGTTGGTTACTCTTAACCACCAACATAGGCCTAAATTTTCGAGAGTCAGTAACTGGTTCCCTTACACCTAGGATCACATGAATGTGCAAGGGGAGAGGATACTACGGTATTACCGAATCAAGGTTCTAACTAAACAGTTATAGACACAAAAAAAGCTTGTTCTTTTTAAACCCAAATGACAATTTTCTAACTACCAAACACAAAATCTTTTAAACAAAAAATAAATAAATGTCTTCCACAAAAGGTCCTACATGCAACTGATTAGTAGTTTATTGGTGTTTTCGTCTTTCGTCCTACAGAAAAGAAGATATTTTGTTTTTTCAAAGTCTTCTACGCTTCATCTTGCAAAAACAATGTTATCCTCCTAAACACAGTTGCAAACAAAACATTAGTGAAAACAAAAACAAAATGAAAAAAAGAAGAATAAAAAACATGAAAATATGGAAGTTAATAAAAAAAATGATTTTTTTTACTAGGAAGATGTGTCGTTTCAACTCACAGATGCGTCATGATGTTGACAGTCGGATGCATTGCGGAATGTCACGGATGTGGCTCATGTTGTCAAATGCGTCGTGAGATATGTCATATGCGGTTCACAAACTTAGATGCGTCATTTCTTCAGTCAGATGCAATTTGTCATACGATACCTGCAAAATAAAAAATGCAAAAGCAGAAAAGAGTCACAAAGTTTGAAGTGTGCTTCACGTCGAGTTCACCAAATGTAATGTAGATAAAATGGATTGCTGCACAGAAATATGGTTAAATCTAATCTAACAAGAATAAATCTAAATCAAACAACAAAGAATGAATCAAATGAACTAAAACAATAAAAATGATAATAATGAAACAATCTCACCGAATATCAGTCCATCTCTTCAAATTATCTTGATTTTCCTTCTCCATTTTGCTGTATTGGTATTCTTGCTCTTAGATTTTTTGTATGTATGCAAGAATAGCCTTGATATATTGTCTAAGAAAAATATCAAAGATTATAAGTTCTTCTCAAAAGTATAGATTTCGGGAGGAGGAATAATGACAATGACAGGTCAATTTATAGAAATTGGGTTTTCGAACGATCGACTCATATTCAAAAGAGAGATCAACGATCGAGATTGATGAATATCATGGGATGTGAGTTCTGTGTCAGTTAGAACATGAGTTGGTAAATTCTACAGGATAAAGATTAAATTAGAACAATAACTCAATCTGGTGTTAAGACTGTTTGAAAATGGAAAGAACACGAGTTCAATATTAAATAAATGATTTAATCTTCAGTTGAAAGTCTTCGAAAATAGAAGAATTAGACTTTGAACGAAAAAGATAAAGTTAGAACTTGAAGAATAATCTGTTCGAATGCACACACAAATTAATTAATTAAATAAATATATTTAATTAATAAATATGTCCATGCATATGAGTTAGAACTAGTTAACTGACTAGTTGTGACAGAGAGTCCTTTCGCAGAGATGATCAGACATTGAATTCAGAGATAACTAGTGGATTTAAATAGATCTCGAGTCAAATGGTGAGTGAATAATTAGATAACTGAATGATAGAAGAATGTGACAGAAACAATTAATTATGAATTAAATGTTAATTTAATTCAACATTCGAAAATTGAAAGATTTAATTAAATAAATAATGATTTATTTAATTGACTGAATTTTTTTTAATTGAATAATTAAATAATGAATATTTAATTATAGTTGAAATATGACAAAGGGGTTAATTAAATAATAAATTATTTAATTAAGGAAGAGAATTAATTAGTTAGCAACATAATTAAATAAATATGATTTACTTAATTAATCAAAGTTGAACAAGGGTCATAATGAATTAATTAAATAATTAAAAGGTTATTTAATTAATAGAAGAAAGATGTGTTTAGAAAATAATTAAATAATTAAGATTATTTAATCATGACCATGGACATTATAAAATTATGTCGAAAGTGGTACTCACATGCCTAAACCAATTTTCGGTGTCTACAACAATCACATTTCTAGAACTCTCCAATATTTTACACTTTCCATCCTTAAATTGAAGATTATATGCCTTTTCAACCATCTGTCCAACACTTAAGAGATTATGCTTCAAACCTTCCACATATAGAACATCATCAGTATTATTCTTACCATCAAAAGAAATGGATCCTCTGCCATGGATTACACCAGCTTTGTCATCACCAAATCTTAAAAAACCACCATCATACTTTTCCAAACTCACAAGTTTATTTTTATCACCTATCATGTGATGAGAGCATCCACTATCAATCACCCATTCATCTTTTTCTTCAACTCTGGTAGCTAGAGCTTTCTCCACATTCATGCAACTAGTAGAATCAATAGGTACTAGATTATTTTCCTTGATAGCAATAAATATAAATTCATTCTCACTTGCATTCCCTTTATCATATTCATCATCTATCACACCTTAATCAACAAAAAAATAACAATTTCTCTTGAATCTAGGCTTGTTAGATCTTGGCTTAGGAACTCTTTCAAGACACCTTGAGGCAAAATGACCTATCTTATTGCAAGAAAAACATTTAAGAGGAAATTTCCATTTATACTTACCTTCTCCTATGGCTACCCTCCTAACAAGAAGTGCTTCAAGCTCATATAGCTTTCTCTCTTCTTCTTCAATCTCTCTCATTTCCTACTCATATTTGGACATTTTTCTTGAAGAAATTTCTCCCAGATCATATCTCTACTTATCTTTCTTGGATACAGTAGCTTTGAATGCAGATTATATCTTAGGAAGAGATTCACCAAACTCACTTAACTCAAAATAAATAAGCTTACCAATCAACATGTCTCTAGTTACATTTTTCACAGTTCAGATCTCCTTAATAGCAGTATCTTTGTGTTTGTATACAATAGGCAAGGATCTTAGCACCTTAGCAACAATCTATAATTCTTCCAATGTTCCACCAGCATATCTGATACTACACACAAGTTCATTCACTCTTTGCATAAAATAAGTGATGTTCTCATCTTCACCCATTCTCAATGTTTCATATATCCCTTCTAGGATCAGCAACTTAGCAATATTCACATGTGTATCACCTTCATACAAGGTTTCCAACTTTTTCCAAATCTCATAAGCAGTTTTCAACTCCATCATATTTTCCATTTTAGAATCAGTCAGAGCACTCAACAATGCTTCCTTAGCCCTGATATTGTACTCAGCTTCCTTAATCTCACCTACAGTAGAAGGACCATTCTGAGGGATGATATATCTATTCTTTTTAATTGTTTAGTAGGGTTCACCAATGCATCTCAGATGACACTCCATTCGAGTCTTCCACA
Source organism: Sequoiadendron giganteum (assembly GCA_007115665.2). NCBI lineage: Eukaryota > Viridiplantae > Streptophyta > Pinopsida > Cupressales > Cupressaceae > Sequoiadendron > Sequoiadendron giganteum. The sequence continues at coordinate 73,494,012 of CM021108.1, forward strand.
AAGAATATTTTTTTCCATCAAATATCAGACTATCCTTCTTATATGTCACCATCTTGGATCACCTCAAGCAATCAAGCTTCTCCAGAGGAACTTGCTCTAATACCAATTGTTGGCAACACAAGGGCAGACAAGTGAGAGGGGGGTGAATTAGTTGTAACAAAAATTATACTTACTAAACGTATTCTCAGATATGATAAATAAACATTAAAGCATAAACCATCATCACAACTGAAACACACATAACACCAATATTTTTACGTGGAAACCCTGTTAGGGGAAAAACCACAGTGGAGATTAATCCACAAGTTTATACTCTATTAAAATTATAATAAATGAGGAATTCACATGCATTCAAGCACACTACCTAGAGCTCACTGCTCAAATACAAAAAAGATTACTGCCCAAAGAAGACACACTATCTTACAGTTACATTTGGATTACATCTAACAAATTTTGAACTGAGAAAATAGCATATGCTAATGCCTGAGTATAGTTTTGGTTAAGCACATGAACACTTTCTTTTGTTCACTCTTCTTCACACTTTAATTTTGCTTTTGAAGGATCTAAAATTTATTCACACGCAACACTCACACTTCACACACCTCACATACCAATCTCCTTAAAATAATCGCATATATATCCACATCTAAGAATAACATCAACTACATTTCGGCTCAAAAAAATATAAAATGTGTACAAACTATCGGCCCAAATTAATAAACAATTATCAATTCAAATCAACTAGCATCAACCAAAACATAGTAGGGACCCAAAATGAATAGGAAACACCTTAAACAATTAGCCTCTAAGATCCATAACATGCTACAATCACCTTGTCAGCCATGAACACAAAAAACATGAACACCTAGAAGAAAATCACTAATCACGAGCACAACGATCAATTTGAACCAACATAGATAGAGAATGATCTAAAAACATTTAAAAACATCATGAAACACAATAAAAGCATTCACATCAATGTAGATTACCAGAGTCACATCATCTTCTTTTAGGAACACTGAATAAAGTAACAAAACAACTATTAGAACCCAAATACTCATAACTTGATCAAATCTTCACTACTTCACCGACAACTTGCAACTTATTTTATTACAACTTTCTCAATATCCTCGACATATATAGCCTTAAAGACATTAATTCCAATAGTTTTGACATTAATGACAACCACATATCAGAAATATCCAACAATCTCCCCCTTTGGCATTGATGGAAACACATGATGTGAAAAACACCATCAACGTAACTTCTCTTAGCACTTTCTCCCCCTTAGATTTTGATTATTTTCTCTTTAACTCTTTCAAGGTTTTTCACAAGACTCCTCTCCCCCTTTGATATCAATGAAAAAGGTATATAAAATCTCTGAACCACATTTTATAAACATTTGACTACTCCCCCTAAGTAGTAGCCACCATAAAATCAATTTGAATCACAAGATATGACTAAGAAATGCACAGACTGATGCAAGTCATTGCATCTTAATTTTTATTAGGAGGGGTAATCACCCCTAGCTTCCCTCTGAGATACTCAAAATTATCCTTAGGAAAGGGCTTGGTAAAGATATCTACAGTTTGTTCCTTAGTAGGGACATACTCAAATTTGACTTCCTTTTCACTCACCTTGTCTCTCAAAAAGTTAAAACTTGATAAATATATGCTTGGTTTTTAATGTAGCACCAAATTATTATAAATTTCAATAGCACTTGAATTATCACAAAATATAACAATAGGTTCATCATACACAACTCTGATATCTTTCAACATCTGCTTCATCCACAATACTTGAGTACAATTGTTAGCAGCAACAATGTATTCTACCTCTACAGTAGATAAATAAATTATATTTTTCTTCTTAATTATCCATGAAATCAACTTCTTTCCCAAGAAAAATGTACCACCACTAGTACTCTTTTTGTCATCCACATCTCCTGCCCAATCAACATCAGTAAAAGAACTCAAATTAAGGTCATCATCTTTAGGATACCATAGACCAAAATCAACTATCCCCTTCAAGTACCTAAAAATCCTCTTCATAGTTGTCACATGAGATTCCTTAGGATCAGCTTGAAATCTTGCAACAATGCATACAACATTCATTATATTAGGTTTATTATGATTTAAATACAACAATCCACCAATCATGGATCTATATCTAGTTTGATTTGTTTTAGGAGAATCATCATTTTGAGTCAACTTACATATGGTCACCATAGGTGTACGAACTAGCTTTGAATCTTCCATACCAAACTTCTTTAGCAATTCTTTCACATACTTGGAATGAGATATAAATATCCCTTTATCTAGCTAAGTGATTTGCAATCCAAAAAATAATTTCATTTCTCTAATCATAGACATCTCAAACTCACTTTGTAGCTCATCAACAAAATTCATGCACAAACTGTCATCTCCTCCAAAAATGATATCATCAACAAAGACTTCAACAATCAAATCTTTATCATGATCAGTCTTGAAATACAAGTTACTATCAGTAGTACCTTTTTTAAATCCAAGCTTCAACAAATACTTGTCCAATCTGGCATACCATGCTCTTGGGGCTTGCTTAAGTCCATACAATGATTTCTTCAACCAAAAAACCATATCTCCCTGATCAGTCAATTGAAATCCATCAGGTTTCTCAATATACACTTCTTCATTCAATTCACCATCTAGAAATGTTGACTTGACATCCATCTAATAAATCATGAAGTTTTTGTAAGCAACATAAGCAATAAATTATCTCGTAGCTTCAATCCTAGCAACAAGAGAAAAAGTTTCTTTAAAGTCAATTCCTTCCATCTGAAAATATCCTTTACATACCAGTCTTTCTTTTTTTCTGATAACTTCACTTTTCTCATTCAGTTTATTTTGAATGACCCATTTAGTTCCAATTACATTTTTTTCCTTAGGTCTAGGAAAAAGAATCCATGTATCATTTTTCTCAAATTTTCAGTAATTATTCTTTCATTGCTTCCATCCAATGTTCATCTTTGCATGCTTCATTGAAATTATTAGGCCCAGTCTTTGAAATTAAGCAATACTTTTCTACAATTCTTCTCCTAGTCTAAACACCTTTGTTCTTATCACCTATAATATGATCTTCTGAATGATTTAGTCTTACATACCTTGGAGTCTTAGGCTCTTGAACTTCAGCGTCTTGTGATATTTCTTATGTACTTTCACTAGTTCCTTCCTCTTGATTTTCCTGATTCACCGAATTGATTTGAACTTGATTTAGAGTTTGAACATTCTTTCCTTTATCTGAGCTTTCACTCTAATCGTTTGAATCATATCCATAGGTTCTGGATGGTCTAAATGTGTCTTCATCAATATTTACATTAGCACTTTCAATTACTTTCCTCAATCTCTTATTGTAGCACCGATAGGATTTACTTTTAGTAGAATAACCAAGAAAGATTCTTTCATCGCTTCTAGCATCAAACTTTCCTATATCTTCATCCCTTTTAATATAGCATTTACTCCCAAAGATTTTGAAGTATCTAATTGTGGGATTATTACCAAACCATAACTCATAAGGGTTCTTGATAGTATCACCTTTGACATATACCTAGTTAAGAGTGTAAACGATAGTACTCACAACTTCTCTCTAGTAGATATGAGGAACATTTCCTTCCATCATCATAGTCCTAGCAACTTCTTGAATTGTTTTGTTCTTCCTTTCCACAACTCCATTTTGCTAAGGGGTCCATGAGGCAGATAATTTTCTCTTTATTCCATGCTCTTCACAAAAATAATTAAACTCACCAAAGTGAATTCACCACCTCTATATGATCTTAAACATTTGGGTATGTGTAGGATCATCATGGAAAAAACAGGCCCTTAAGTGGCAATAAAAAGACAGAAAATCAGAGTAAGACAACTTGATGTAAAAATTTGAATAAGCTATCTATATTATTTCAAAAAAATGTAAAAAATAGAATCTGTAGAAAATTGAATATAGTTTCTAAACTACTAGACCTTTATTTAAAAAAATAAAATCTATTTGGTGAAAATTTGAAATTTCAATGCAGTAGTATTTAAATTTCAGGGTAAAAATAAGAAGTAGGTGTCTGTCTGACCACCCTAACCACAATAAAATGATAATATTTTTTTATAATATTTTAGATATAAGTAAAGGACTCGTGTCTCGATGTGATGCATTTTTATTTTTTTAAATTTCCAAGTAAATAATTAATTATGAATTTTTTATTACAACTTTTAAAAAATATAAAAGCTCGTCTGTCTAACCACCTTAACTTAGTCAAAAAATCATGAAATTCAATTTTTTTTTTTTAATCCTATAGTATGTGAAGCATAGAATGTGACACATGTTTCAGATTCAAAAAATGTGATACCGTTTGGAAGTTATAGATGTTTTTCAATCAACTTATCAATCAGGACTTTTTTCGTAATTTTAATAGAAAATGAATAATAATTATTTATTCAATTCAAATTAAAGCATAATTTATATTGGTGGAAGCTGAAAATATCCTCTAAAAACCCTTTTCGTTTCATCAATTTTGGGTAAAAAAAAGTCGTCAACCACATGGGCCATCAAATGGCTTACATATCGCCACTTTTTGGTCCATCATGATCCTGCACATACCCATTTAATCTTCATACTTGTCTCTATCTCACCCATAGCCTTGAAAATATTGAATTTTTCTAGAGCTTCATATTTTTCCCTTAAGAAAGTAACCCGCATCTGTCTAGAATAATCATCAATAAGTAACATGAAATACCTATCACATTGTAAACCTTAGATTCTAGAAGGACCACACAAGTTAGTATGCACAAGCTACAATACTTCATTTGAATAATATTGTTTCTTAACCCATAAATCCTTTCTAATTTCTTGATTACATCTTAGGTTTCTTGCCTTGCTTTTTCCATATAGTCTTATTCTTTAGTCATTAGCATGTTCCCTCTTTGCTTGACTCTAAATAGTGTAGAACTTTCTTTTAGTAAAATAGAAACTTCTATCTCTGAAAAAGTGGAACTAACAAATATTAAGACTTCATTTCTCATCTTATCTTCAATATTTATAGCCTCTTTCCTTCTAAGCACTAATGTTTCCTAGAAATTTTCAGTTACATTTGACTGTATGGTCTCCATATTTATATTACACATAACTATATATTGAATAAATTTAGTTATGATCATTTCCTTCCCTTCATCATTAACGTTATCAAATAGCTCAGTAGTTGGCATAAGGTCATTATCCATCATATTGTTTATTAGGGATCCTAGATTTAGAGATGGATGATCACTTATCAGAGGAGATATAGGCATGTCCTCCATAGGATCAGATGACCCTTCTTCATTCTTCCTTTTATTTACATAGATTCGATAAGTATCCTCCTCTTCCTTTGTCTCTTCATTCGTAGAGATATCAACTCTGGTTTTCGCTTCTTCTTTGGAGGTACTACACCTTTTTTTCTTTTCAACTATTTATCTTATTCTATCCCTAGTTCTTTTTGGCACAACAGGGATAGACAACTCAGAGGGGGGGGTGAATCAGTTGTTACCAAAATCAAACTTATTCAACATTAATCAACCTTAAATCTTAGATCTGAGAATTAAGAGTGCAAGCATACATCAGAGACACATGAACACCGAGATTTAATACGTGGAAACCTTGTTAGGGTAAAAACCATGGTGGATGTTAGTCCACAAGATTATACCCTGTTAGAAGTATAACGAAGAATGAATAGGAATGAACTTGCATTCAAGCATATTTCTCAGAGGAAGGCTCATTGTCTTACATACAATAATCAGATTAAATCCATCTAATGAAGTTGAATTGAGAAATTAGCTTCTACCAAAGCCTAATTAGAATTTCGGTTAGGCACACAAATACTTCTACACACTCTTCCACACTCTGCTCAATCTTCTTCACACTCTTCTATTCTCTTGAATGATTTGAAATTTATTCACACATGCACACCACTTGCACACACCAAGCATTGCCTCAAAATGAGGAAAATAATCGCTCATATATATCCACTACATAGATTTACATCAACTATTCAGTCGGCCACAAAATAAAGAATAAATTATAATTGCCAGCCTTAATAAATGAATAAATCTTAATGTGCACCAACACAATATGGTCACAACATAGTGAGGACCCAAACAAACACCTTCGAACACAACAAACAATAAAATATTAATCTTCATAGATCCACAACATGCTACCACCATCATGTCGGCCAAGAACATGAAAAATCAGGCACAGATTGGAAAAATCTCTGATCACGAACACTCCGATCAATTCAAATTTACAGCAAGGCTAGAGCATGATCAAATCTCATAAATGAATGTCACAGGTACATGCGCAACAACTGAAATTCTAAAAATGTCATCCTCTTCATTCAATAACACCTACTACAGTAACATAATAACTGTAGGCACACATAACTTCATAACTTCCACAAATCTTGATGTGAACCACTGAAACTTTTAGAAAACATACTAGAAAGGTTCAACAACAAACCCTTTAAAGTGCACCTTTAGATTAACAACTTACAACACTTTTCACTACTCTGACCTTCTCAGCTTCACTGGTTGCCTACAATATGTTTTAACAATTTTCTCAATCTCCTCAACATATGCATCCTTTAGAATCACCAATGCTAATAGTCTTGACATCAATGAAAACCACATATCAACAACATAACCACAATATCCAAAAATCTCCCCCTTTGACATTGATGGAAACACATGATGTGAAAAATAATACCATCAACCCAACTAACTCATCTCAGACAATCCCCCCCTGAGATTGTGCACTCTTTTCTTGTTTCCTTCTTCTCCTATGTTTTTCACATTGCTTCTCTCCTCCTTTGACATCAATGGAAAAGTTACACATGCTCTGATCACATATTTGAAACATCTGACTACTCCCCCTAAGTAGCAGCCACCACAAAATCAATCTAAAATAAGATATGGCTAGGAATTCACAGACTGATGCAAAGACCTACATCTTAGTTGTGATCAAGAGGGGAAATCACCCCTAAATTTCCTCTAAGGTACTCAAAAGTATCCTTAGGAAATAGCTTAGTAAAGGTGTTTACAATTTTCTCCTTGGTAGGTATATACTCCAGTCTAACTTCTTTGTCACTTACTTTATCTCTCAAGAAGTGATATTTGATGGATATATGCTTGGTCTTTGAATGCAACACTAGATTCTTAGAAATGTTAATGGAACTTGAATTGTCACAGAATATGGCAATGGGTTCTTCATACTCAATTCTAAAATCTCTCAACATTTGTTTCATCCACAATACTTGGGTACAATTGTTTGCAGCAACAATATATTTTGCCTCGGCAGTAGATAATGAAATGGAATTCTTCTTTTTACTTAGCCAAGATATCAACTTCTTCCCTAACAAGAATGCACCGCCACTAGTACTCTTCCTATCATTCACATATCCTACCCAATTAGCATCAGTGAAAGCACTCAACATAAGATCATCATCCCTAGAATACCAAAGGCCAAGATCAACTGTCCCTTTTAGATATCTGACACTAATGAATTTGACCCCAATTTTCGATGGTTGTTCGTCAGAATTTTGATGATCTATTGTCGATCGACCGACGAATCGCACAAAAAAGCGTCGTTGCTCACTTTTTGTCTATATCTCAACGGAATGTAAAACATTTCCCTCCCGACACAAGCTCGTCGAAACCACGACGCCCTTTTCATCGATCGAGCGATAAATAGTGGCCGGACTATGGGTGGTATACCTTCACCGAAGCATCGAAACAACGATGCCCACTTCGTCGATCGTGCGATGAGTAGTGGCTAGACCATGGGTGGAATACCGTTGCCGAAGCGTCGGAGCAGTGACATACATTCATTGAAATCAGGACGACAGTGTCATCGGTCTAGCAACGAAAAGTACCCAGAGCATGAGCGCCATACCTTCGTTGAAGCGTCGGAGCAGCGACATAAATTCGTCGGCCTAGCGATGAATAATACCCAGAGCACAGGTGACATACCTTCACTGAAGCATCAGAGCATTGACATACAGTCGTCAAAATGGAGATGACAATGTCATCGATCTAGCAACGAATAGTACCCAAAGCACGTGTTTCATACCATCGTTGAAGCATTGAAGCAGTGACATACATTCGTCGGAACTGTGATGACAGTGTTGTCGGTCTAGTGATGAGTAGTACCTAGAGCATGTGTGGCATATAGTCACTGAAGCATCAGAGCATCATCATACAGTCGTCAAAACCAAGATGACAGTGTCGTCGGTCTAGCGATGAATGGTACTCGGAGCACGGGTGGCATACCTTTGCCAAACCGTTGGATTAACAACATAAGATCGTCGAACGCATGACACAATAGGCAAGTCATTACGATGAAATTTCATTGCACTCACGACAAAATAGGAAAGCCATTATGATGAAATTTATTCGGATACATTGCAAGGTCGTCGGGCATTTTTGCGGTTTGTCACAATTTAGATAGAACAATGCAATTTATTTTTTAAAAAAATCTATTTGTTGAAATGCAGGCATATCAGTGAAAGATCAAGACTATTACAATGATCAAAATTGCCTGAGAAGATATATCGGGAGGACTAGATTTTGGTCTCAGCGATGGCATTTCATCGGCAAGATACACATCTTGTCTCATCAACGAAGCACAAGGGAAGCATATCGGCAAGACATATACCATCAGAGTAAGTTCTGAATGTCTACTCGACCTGCTATGTGACGTCGATAAGATTACATTGGCAGGAATCCTGGCGACATAGTGGAGATTGAAATAATAATCATCGGGGAGACTCACCACATCGGGGAAACTATAGAATATCCTAGCGATACATGATCTCTTGTTGATGAGGATACAAATGGATCAAAATACTTATCGGGGTGACTCTGGGTGATATATAAAAGTAGTAGGAGGCTCCAAAGTGCATCCATAGGGATAATGATAGGACATAAGGACAAGTCAATCAAAGAGAGAAAGTTGATGTGCCAAGACCATGAGCATTTAATAGGGGTAGTAAAAGACAAGATGGATTGTCATCAATGCTCAGATTTAAAGAACAGATTGGAAGACTTCATTATGAAAATTTAGATCACAATATGATTAACCCTGTTTGGACAAATGCATTGACATTAGTGTCAAGAGTTAAGAGGCCATTCAACTTTGCATTTCAATAAATTATTGTATGCATTGAGTGAGTGGTTACAAGGTAGAAAAAGGACAGTCATATGACTGTTTAAAATATCAAACAACATGTCAGTTGTTGTGTTTAATTAGGCTTACAGAGGTAGGGATTTATCATTTTTTGCATACATCTACAGTCCAAGCTCTAGGCCTACATTATTTGGTTACTATGTATGAGAAATGAGCAATGAATAATTGTAGAATATGGAGGCTATGGATGATATTATGATGGCCACATTTGATGTTGATCAACAATTGGAGAAAAATATAAAACCTATGATGAGTCATGAGATCAAGGGGATTGTCATGGATAGCAAGCACAACCTACAAACTGGATTCTAATTTTGCTAAAAAAGAAAAAAACAAACTAGTGAATATTAAACTACACACTATAATCTAAATTTGTGGAAAATGAGAAATTTGGTGAGAAAGAGTACCTATAGTGCGTCTTGGATACTTAGCTAGAGTATTAAAAAATAGGATTGCAAACCCAAAATTATTCACTCTGGAAATTCAATAGAAAAATACAAAATGTTATCTTGGATACTTAGCTCTTAGAAATTCAATAAAACAATATGAGCATGATTATGAATGGTTTTACTTGGTCCCACTCTTGATCTCCATGTTTGAGAGCCTTCTCTTTAAGACCCCATGAATCCAATTTGATCCATTGCTGCCAAAAGAGATATTAATGTGTAAACAAGGAGCCACATTTAGACAAACTGGTTGTTGATTTCTTCTAAGAAATTTAGAGACTACAAAAAGAAGATACATGATGGGGATCATGTGGGCTTCCTAGAGAAAGCACTGCAATATGGCCTCGAGCAGCAATGAAAAACTTTGGATTAGCTTCATAGTAAATCCTAACAACATGACATTGAAAGTTGCTCAGGTACTGGGTCCTGTCCCCTAGATTAAATTAAGGAAAACATTATTGTAAACACAATATGTATAGAAGAATATGAATGTAAAGGAAAATGGATATTAGAAAAACATAAATGTAAATAAAAGTAGTGTGAGCAGAAAATGAATCTAAATTGGTCTTGAACAAATAAAATCATACCCAATTAGCATTAAGTTATACTGACCTTGTACTCATTGCCATTTTCAATCTTGAAGGTTACTTTGATGCCTTCTGCAGAAACTCTCTGGCCACGAGGCAAGAGAAGGCGAGAAAACCAAGTGTATATTGATGACTTCCTGACAATCAAAAAGAAAGAAGCAACTAGTCAACCCTATTAGAATAGAATAATCTTATGAATTGATTTTATTTGTCTAACTGGCTAATGGATAGTGGACCTAGTTCTCTTGAATTGAGATACTACTAAGATGTGCTGACTAGCGATTTTAGACTATCGATATTCTGCTTCAATCTCTATAAGTTACTTTTGTCTTAAATATATTCAAGATAAATCTGCAAAAAAAATCCCTGATCTCTTAGAAATTATGCAGATTATTTTGTTAATACTTCTCCATTTTGATATTTTCTTTCAAAAATTCATAGAAAGATATGTAATTCCATATTTGAAACTTACATATTTTAATTTTACTAGTTTTGTAATTATAGTATATGATTCCAACAATTGTGAAACACATAGGCAATATGTTGGATGAATGAAGTAAACTATGCAATTGGCAGGTGTAAAGCCAAATTCCTTAACCCTTGCCAACATCTTTCTTTCCTGTTTTAAAACATGTGCTTTGGAACAGGGCATGAAAATCCATGTAAGTATAATGAAAAGGAGATTTTTGTGATCAGATATTATATTACAGTAAGTTGAATGAATGTAAGTAGAGATATTTTAGCATACCTGCAGATGGTACAAAATTTCATGGTTAAGTGGAAGCCTCCCATCAACAAAAAGATCCAAATATCCGTGTATCTATCTCAATTGAGCCTCTAAACCCTTCAGAACTATCAAATTTTCCACTAACCTGTTATGCACAAAAGTCAAATTTTTGAGACCACTAAAATAAAAATAAAAAACATTACATTATGATCCAAATCCACACACAACACAATGTTCATAGTGAAAATTTAGCACTTTCTTTCATCTTTGCATATTGATTTGATGCTTCAAACGATGCATTTCTTATATTGAAAAGTGCATTACTTACCTTATTGAGATTCTCTTTATTTTGAGAATAGTTTAATATTCTCTGCTTAACAGGGCCAACCATGTGAAGGTGGAAGCTCATTTGGCCCTTGCCCCCCCTCCCCCTCCCCTCACATCACTCTCAATTCCCCATACCCAATCATATAACATTATTCATTCATTCATCCATTAATAACATATAACATTCATTCACTCATCCATTAATAACATATAATATTCATTCATTAACATATAACATTTATTCATTAACATATTCACATTCATTCATTAACATATAACATTCGTTTTTTCAGTTTTTACATATTATCAAAAATATGGTTGTCAACTTGTCATAATATGATTACAATCAGTTTTTTTTTGTTTCTTTTTTGCAGCTAAAAAAAGCTGAAGTGGAGTATCATTTTCAAAATCATTTGTCCCCCCTTCAGTTGTTCTGAGCTCTACTCGTGATCTTAATGTATGCCTAGTTGTGTACTCACAACGTGGATGCGGCTGCAAGGGGGGGTCTACTACAATAGCAAAGAAATGTTAAATTGATATGTTTTATTATTATTGTTACAGGTATTTCATTAATTAAAAGAACATCAAAGTGGTGGTCTTTACCTGATTGGGCCACATCATGTTCCTAATATTGTCTTATAGCCTCATGCTCAACATGTTGAACACCCTATAAATCCTGATCTAGAGTTGAAACACGAAAGATTACATTAATTAATACACCAATTGCAATTAAATATGTTCAAAAGAACATTAGAGTGGTCCTCTTTACCTGATGGAGCCACATCATGTTCCTGATCTTGTCTAGCCTGATCATGCTCAACATGTTGATCACACTCTACATGCTCTAAAGTTGAAACACAAAAGGTTACATTGATTAATACACCAAATGCAATTAAAGATGTTTAATTGTATTAATCCATACTGCATTTTTTATAGCACATGAATACATCTAGTACCGGGATGCACACCATGGCCTTCATCGAGAGTTTATGCTCCACCTTCACTAGGCTGCATTCCAATGTCATGTGCAGTATTATCATTGCTTATCTGTGTAAAACAAATAGGCACATTATTATGGTAGAAATTAATATTGAACAGATTGCACAAGTATTGAATTTGAAATAAACTTTATTGAGTTTATTTACCTGCATGTTGGATGCAATGGAAGATTGTGTTTTCCCATTTGAGACTCTTAGCTATTTAGTCAGGGCTCCATAGCCTTGGTGGAAGGCAATCTTTAGGTCCTCTTCTGTGGGCACTCTGTTGAAATCAAAGCCCTGCATTTTTGCATGTGATCATGAATTTTGCTTCTATGGTGTGATAAAACCAAAATTGTTTGCAATTTATTATTTGGATGCAATATTTCATTAATTGATACTTACAAATCATGTGGCTATTTTCATATAACCACCAGAGCCAAGTTTGTGTTGCCCGTGTTTTTCTAGTCTTGCCTTTGTTGCCTTCGATGTGCCGGGCAGCCTATGAAAAAAATGAAATACGTTAGATTATGTAAAAAAAAATAGTAATCAGTATATAATTAAATTGTTGATAGTATCACATACCTTGCTTGGCCCGATGGTGTCTTTCCTTTCTTCTTTTCAGCCTTCTCCTTTCCATCCGACACCAATTCCTTCCACTCCCTTTCTGGAATCATGGGGGGACACTCGTACTTTCTATTCTTCTCTAAATGTGACCTATATTGGTCCCTCACATACTTTAGATAAGTACCAGCTTTCTTAAGGACCTTGGTTCAGTTGAATGTTTTATCACCGAACAACACAACTAAACGGTTAATGAGCTCATCTTTTAAATCTTGATTTTGGGCATTCCACCATGTACGTATGGTGGGCCCGAAGAGATCCAATGTAATATCACTTGGATGTTTATAAAAAACATCATTTCCTACAAAATGATCATGGGATCATTAGTCTATAAAGAGTGATCAATAAGTAAATTTCAATTGGATTATATATAATAATAATTAAAACATTTTAAATTACCTGGGACCTTCTCTATCTTTATGGGAAGGAAATCCTCAGTCACCACAAATGTGACCGGCAATGTTCCCATACTAGTAATACGGGAAGATCCAGGAAATGCTGTTAAAACATCACCAGTACTAGCGGCCTCTGTATCCACAAGTACTGACACATGTAGTGGCATGTGTTCGCTGCCAGATGGTGGACTACTGAATGCCTGCATGGTATGTGTTGCTAACATTTTATTCGACAATATAGGCAAGGATGATGGGGCCGGAAAAAGTGTTGTATGCACAAGAAGATCAAGATTAACACTTGTATCGTCCCCTACTTCTCGGGAAACACTTGCAATACCTTGATCATGGCCAGCAGCATGATGAGGACACAAATAATCCTGTAAAAACAACACATATTTTAGTTCATGACATAAAATATTACAAAATATAAAACCATGAATGAACTATTATAATTAAGATTCATGATAGCTTACTTGCAAGTTCTATGCCTCTCTTGTATTGGGCTTAACCTTTCTATCTCTCACTATTTCCAAAATCTTGAATACCAACTTAAGGATTTCTTGATTGCATTTTTTCTGGGCCTTCCTCATCATATCCACAGGGTTTGTGGAAAATGCGATGTAATCATCACATAATAGTGACTCCACCTCCATATGGATGTTCTCCTGTACTGCTGGTGCCTTTCCCCGATCAGCTGACTGCAACAAGAATATTAAAAACATTATCGAAATTAACCCAATAAACTCATGAAAAAAACATAATAATAAAACATTTTGCTTGTATCTAATTTGTACAATTATAATGAGGTAAACCCATTCTAGAAGTGCCTCAAGACACCATGATCGCACTCATTTAAGCCTTCCTCCTTTGTAAGGATCAATGTCTCACAGAGCAAAAATTAAATAAAAAAAAATTACCAAAATGAAACCAATAGACTTACGAAAAAAAGAATAATAATAAAATGGTATATTGGATTCATTAATCGGAGGTTGGGTAAAATGGTATATAGTACATACCACCCCCATATTAATTGTTCTGCATTCCAAGCTGCATTCAAACTTGTAATTGATTAAAGAACTCTTTCCAGAAGTTATTGATTTACTCCATACACACACACACACTGATTAATATACAATTGGGTTGCTTATTTGTTGACGTAGGTCGTGTACTATTTATAAACCTTGCAATATTCCCTGATGCTTTTGGCCTCTCGTCAATGTACCTAGCCACTCCTTTATTTTGATCCTTATCTTTTAGTTGTATATAATTTGTTGATAGTGCATACCTATGCATACTTCGTGTATATCGAACCAGCTGCATCCAATCTTTGTAACTATAATAGAGTCCAACATACTCCATCAACTCAATAACTTTTTCATAATAGAACTTTATGCTGTCCATGCAAAATAGGCCCAAACCATGTAATGACGATGGTGCTATGCGATATATCCTCTTGTTGACACAAAGATCAGTGTTTATTGGAGGAAGTTCCTTGGGTACCCATTGTTTCCGTAGATGTTTGTACCTCAAGGGCACCTCGATGTCGCCTATGCTCTCATCATCATAAGAACATGACCCCCCTTCAGCAAGAAAAAATCCCATGTGTTTACTGAACTTTCTTCTAATATTTTGACCTCTAGTTGGTCTCCCTCTTTTAGACCTACTACATGTCTCACTTTCCTCTTCTCTTCTTGAATTTCTCTCACTCGAGGAAGAAAAATCTGACATATACCTATTTGGTGGTACTTGCACTCATCAGGATGTTGGATGAAGTTCTTTCATGGTGATGTGATCCAAAGGTGATATTATGATTAATCTATCATTTCATCGCTAGAATTTGACAGGTTATAAGGTAATCAAGTCTTGATAGATTGCAAGTTATTGTTACTACCGTCCAAATGTGTCCATCACAAATCAAATCTACTTAACATTTTAACTCCCAAACTTTGTAACAAGTGTTAAATGTGACTATGTTCCACCAGTTACACAACCAAGGCATCAAATGTATTCTCTAATTGTAATCTAATGACTTTTTCTCTTCATTCAAGTAAATAAACTTGAAGGGAAACACCACCAAGTGGTTTATTGGACACCTACATGACTAAAAATAGCAAAAAATTTACATTTAATTTCCATATGTCTAAGTGGTTAATGGGGAGAAAGTGTGTACTAGGCTTGGTAAAGTCATCATAAGTTTATGCTTTGGCAATAAAACATGTTTAAGCCATCTTAAATCTTCGTATATCTAATTGCTAGGAGACTTTTGGTATGTTTTAAGGTAGGATGAGTGGTCACATCAATGTTCTAATTCTCTATGAAAAGGTTTCAACATATTCAAATAGTGAAAGTTAGTGCTCATAGTCATTTGAAACAACAACATTTTGATTATGTATGATGGTAGGATTTGATAACTTAAAAGAATTGGCTACCCAACAAACTTAAAGTTAAAAGAAAATTTTTCAGTTTAAGGGGTTAGCACTTTCTTTCATCTTTGCATATAGGTTTGATGCTTCAAACGATGCATTTTTTATCCCACTTCTATCATATTGTATTCCCATCCCATTGCAATTGTTAGAGTTGATACCAAAATTTCATATTAGATACCACATTCTTGAAGCAATTTTTCGTGTTTTTACAATTTTTTTGAAGGTCTTTTGTGTTGTATGGATCCATACAAGCTTGAAATGCTCTAAGATCATTGTTGTAGATAAATATATGTGTTCCCTTTCATTTGCATTTGTTTTGAAGTTCTCAATCACTGTTTTGTGGGATTAAACAATCAAATATAGGAACTGCCCTGTTGTGCCTATGTAAGGGTTTGAGGGCTAAATAGAAATGACATCCACCGATCCACCCACTATCTTGGAACTGTAACTCGGTGGATTGGTGTGCATCATGGTGGATTTGATGGAGTTTCAAATCTTGTTCTTTGAATTCCATTTATGTTTTGCCCTTGTCATGGCTTGTTACATTGTTTGGGAGGAACCTAAGGTTGGGTTTTACCTTGGCTTTCATAAAAATCCTAATGTTCCATGTAAAACCTTGGGTGAGATATATTTGGCCGTTACCTTTTTGGAGTGGGTATTAAAATGACTTATGTCTCATTGTTTCGTCTAGGTCGGGCCCCTTTTTACAAATTGACTTAAATATTTTGCCTAACTTTATTACTTCCTAAGTTTAGGTTGGCTCGTGCCCTATGTGACTGATATTAGCCCAAACCTAAGGGGAGGGTTAATAATCAAAAGAGCTTCTGAAATTTCAACTACAGAAGCTTCAAACTTGACTGTAAATGTGGCCAAATTGGCCCAAAAGATAGCTGAAAGAGAAGAAGCTGAGAAGAAAAGTTTGATGGAGAAGTATAACACCATTATTGGAGAGTATAGTAGAATGCAACAAAGGAATGTTGAGCTGCAAACTAAGGTAGACAAGTTGAAGTACAGACATGTGGGGGAGTCTTCTAGTTCTCCTGGTACCCTGGCCATACCTTCTACATCAAGATTGATACCTCCAACTTCTCCAATTATTTCTACTCTTGAGTCCCCCATCCAGACTCCTGCTCCTAGTCCTTCATTAGAGCCAGTTGAAGAGGAGGTTGAGTACTCTGTAGATCCCACCAAATAGCATATGCTTAATAAGATTAGAGAGCTACAGGAAACTCTAAAAGCAAGTGAGAAGGGAGCAATTGCCAAGCAAAATGAAGTTGTAGACACATTTTTTAGGCATTTGAATTAGGGACTTGATGGTAGATTACCATGAGTTTATTCTTTATATTCTTAGATTCAATAAGAAAAATTACTAGGGATCAGGAATTAGTTTTACCTTTAGTTGAGAAGTGGATCCCTAGGGCCAATGACCTAGATGTTATGTATAAGGCCTCTGGATTTGATGCAGACAACAGGCCCCAATCATTAAGGCCTACTCAAGTTTCTGTAAAATCACTGCAAGGTTTTCAAGCCTTACCTGATGATTTGAGTAGGAAGATTAAGGAACTGGTAAAGAATTTTGATGACTGGAATGGCATGTCTTTACCAAATTTACAGGGATTTCCCTATTTTGCCTATGTAAGGGTTTGAGGGCTAAATAGAAGTGACATCCACCAATCCACCCACTGTCTTGGAACTATAACTCGGTGGATTGGTGTGCATCATGGTATGATAGAGGCTCATTGCATTTAGGGGTCTTTTAAAGAAAGAAACTTAGCATTGAATTGATGCCCTAGGGCTGACAGGGGCAATTTTCTTGTGAATTTGTGGTTGTTAAGTTAGGGTTTATCAATTTGATGGATATATTGGTAGAGTCATGGTGACACTATTTGATGGTCCAATCTCTACTTTGAAACAAAAATATCTCTAACAACTCTAAGAGCTATAATGGGATGGCATTAAAGGAACCTTCATATGAAGGATCTTCTAATGAAGGACCTTTGAATTAAGGTCTTCATTTGAAGGTCCTTCATGCCAAGGTTCCTTTTATAAAGCATTTGGACATGAAATATTTAAAATAAAAAATACCTTCATTTGAAAGTATTGACATGGCATCATTTTTGAATGAAGGTTCTTCATTCAAAGGTCATGATGACATCACCTTCAAATGAAGGTTCTTCATTAATTGGTATTTTGTAATTTTGAATGTGTGATAATAATTTAGGGTTGAAAATAAATCCATTTGAGCCTTTTATAAATGAAAGGAAATTTGATGCAATCATATGCCTTGTCAAAATTTTAACTTAATAGTAAGGGCATCATGAGTAGTTTGTTGGGCCCATTCAACAATCTCCAATGCAAGGATTGAATTGTCTAGAATGTATCTACTATCAAGAAAGCCAATTTTCTTACCTCTATGACTATATCTCAAACAATAGGTTTAATTGTGATGGCAATGATATTGATAAAGATTTTGTAATCTAGGTGTTGAGAAGCATAATTGGCCACCATCCTAGGAAAGATTCTTCATTCTCACTTTTAGGTGTTAAAATTTAACAATACGTAGATTGATGAAAGAGCCCAAAGAGCCTTTCCCCATGTTATCCAAGTACACATAGCAGTGGTCTTCTCTTATACGGTTGGACATGATTTCAAGAACTTAGCTAGGAATTATTCATTTAACCTAAGGTTTTCTCATAATGCCATCATTGGAAAAGTATGATCAAATTCTTCTATTATGAAGAATTGGTCTATGTGCCTCTAGTAATCACTATAAAAATGTGAAAGACTAAGCTTTTTTTTTTTTTTGTCCTATCTTATACCATTTTACGAGAATGGGGGGCCCAATGTACGAGAAGATCTTTGGAAACTAGGCATGAAAATTGTAGGTTAAAGAGAATGGGGGTGCTAAACTTACAGTAATCATTGTCCCTTGGTCATTGATTTTCCCTGAGTGCCCTCAACCTCGTCCTCGGTGCTGGTATTGACCTTGTTTTAGCTTCAAACTCTTTGTTAGTGCTGGTATTGACCTTGTTTTCACTCCTCCAAACTCTTCCTTAGTGTTGGTATTGACCTTTCACTTGTCCAATTTGATGAGCAACAACCTGGTTTAGTTAGGTTTTAGAGTATGTAAATTAAATTTAAAATTATGGCACCATTGAGAGTAGTGAATATAAAGCAAGCAAAGCCTATTATGGTGCTATTTAGAGTAGCGAATATAAAGTAAGCCAAGCCTATTATAGTCATAAGGGAAATAATAAAACTCCTAGGATACTCTGTGAAACCATTTTCCTTGGTTAAAGGGAGGCCATAAAATATACCTTTGGATTTTTTCAATCTTCAAATATGAGGATTTACAAGGTTCTTAGCAACATGAGTAATGGAAATGTGTGCAACAAGAATTTTTGAACACACATGGAATCTCCTTGCCAAAGAAAGGGGCTTCATAATTTAATATGATAATTTTTCTCAGCTCTAGAAATGATATGTTTCCTTAAAGAGGAAGGAGAAACCTAAAAGGTAAAAGAGATGCTTAGGAATCTCAACACTTCCTTATGATCAACCCCCTTCTATCCATAGGAATTGAACCAATTGGGCTTGGCTAAGAATGATTTCCTATAACATTGAGTTTTATGCCACTATATATTTGACCTTAAAGCTTTCCAAAAAATATCTAGGCATTGAATATCCTAAATAATGTCACGTTTGTCCTCTAAGAGAGTGAGAAAGGAGTCATTAGAAAAATGACCATTGAATAGTTGGGCTAGTGATGGCAACATTGATAGTGAGATGGGTGGTCATAGAGGTGGCCTACAAGCTATATTTGGAAAAAAATAAGGATAGAAGCCATTGATTGGAGTAGTGAATATTGGCATTGGTGTTTCCTTGTCCAACAAAGGGTCACTATGAGAAATGGTGTTGGATTTGGCATTGGAATTTACTCTTTTCTTCTAACAAAAATGGTGATAGGCTAGATGTGTCTAATACTAGAAATATTCTCCCCTTTCTCCCATGAAAACTTTTATGGGAGAAGGAATACATGATACTTTGAATTGTAATGAAGAGTCAATGAAAAATAAACTACTCCCTCTACTATCATACATGTTTTTGGGTTTATTCTTTCATTCTTCACGCTTGGAAAATTGCTCATTTGGAAATGGATTAAACAAGTGGAAAAACTTGGGCATGCATATGAGCGGAATTAGAACCTAAAGGGTATGTCGTCAAAGGAAAATTTCCCATTTCTAACACTTTGTTGTTGAGGTGAGTTTAATAATACTATGGCTCGTTGCACCATAGAATTTGTTAGAGGTTTCCTAATATGACATCTCTATATGATCCTTGCTTAATTAGTTGTTGGATTTTATCTTTTCATTTTTCTATTAATGAATTATTATATGATTGCATAGATGATATTTTTAATGTCATTGGGCCATATCAGTCTATAGGAAGTTGCTTACTTCTCAAAGTATTGCCAATAACCTTAATAATGAAAATAATGAAATTGTAATTTAATGGGTGCTTGGGGAAGGGTATTGAGTTTTACCCTAGTGATAATTGTTGGTGTCTATGTATCATATTGCTTTGGCTCAAGAGGGGTATTTCTATCCTTGTGATTATGTTTGAGGAATTCTTCAAATGGATGCTATTTCCTTCAACCAAATTGATGTCATTAAATAGTCTTGTTATGAACCCCTTGCAGGTTGCTTGGATAATGTTAGTATTGGTAATTTTGGTCCTTCTAATTATTATGCCCAAGCTTCCATAAATATGCATTTACTTAAAAATAATGATATATTCACTTCAATCAAGTCACTTATGGTTGGGAAGTTTCTTCATGGTATGATTGTATGAACAGGTTAGTTTTGCATGATAGTGAATAAGCCTCAAATTTTTCTGAAGCCTATTCTCTTAGGTGAATGCTTGTGTTTTCTTCCTACTAAGTTCCAAATGTATATTTCTTAGTTTAATACTTTTTGCAAGGGTTTAGATACTGCAAGGGATATATGATGCCACACTAAACTCACATCCCCTAAGGAGGTGAGAAATAATGCCATGCTATGACATTTTTAAAGAGGGTAGAATTGCTCCCTGCTTTGAGTCCCTATGTTGCTCTGGTCAAGTCCTTTCAAAATAATTTTCTGCTTCATGAAAGGATAAAAAGGTTATTGTGGGCAATGTTAGATTTCTTGTTTCAAAGGAAACCATTAGAGCTGCTACTAGGTTGAATATTGAAGGTAGGAAGGTCATTAATAGGGCAAAATGATGGACATGGAAACCATCAACCAAATTTTGAAAAGGGGAGAACTCATCGAATTACAGAATGGTTTTGAATGATGATTTTAGTAGAGTGCTAATTAAGTACTTCAATGTTGAAGGTAATTTTAAATGTGTTTTTCATTACCATTTCTCGCATGACCATCTTAAACATAATAAGATTGCTTGTTTTCCTTATTTTGTCCTGAGTTCTCTTAATTTTTTAGGTAAGGAGGTCTTAATGGATAAATTTGTGATGCATCTACATGAGGGGTTAATTTTTAGACTCCATAAGTCCACCTTGCTATGTTCTCTTAGAATTCTATTAGCTCTATTATTTCAAAGTCAAATCTATTCCCTACCCCTATTCTTATCAAAGCTAAAGGTGGGAATCTTAGTGATTTGCATGATCCCTCTCCTCCTAAGGGTAAGAGAAAACCTATCAAACATTCCTCATTCCTTGTCAAGCAAAAAATTACATTTGATGATGTTCCTAGTAAAGTGGTGGAGGGAAATCTTGAGCCTGGTAAAGTTGTGGTTGATTATGATGACTTACGTTGCCCTAATATTTTTTCCATTGGTTCTCTATTGAAAGTTGCCTCTCATATCCATGTGGACATTCCTAGTGATGTTGTCATCTTCAAGACTAAGAGTAAAAACCCTAAAATTTAGTCCTCACTTGTGGGAAAAAATGACTAAGGTTCTTATTGTTGCTACTATTAATAATAAGATTGCTATAGGAAAACCTTTTAAGGGGAACCTTGTAAGAAGATCTAATAGGTTGGTGGCCATAATTTCTACTACCCCTAGCACTACACCCAGTGTAGAATTAGTTGTTTCTAACAACAAAGGCTTTGTTGATCACGAGGACAATGACTGCATCAATAGTGGGAACAAAGAGTTCAGTCACTCTCAAGACTTCATGTAAGAGGAAGATGTTTCTCTTTCCAATGATTTTGGTCTCAACCTTTTTCAGAAATGAATGTTCCTTATGACACTAAGTCTTCTAACATAGGGGATGATTGAGAGGCTGAAATGATGTGAATTTAGTCCCTAGAAATGATATGGTGGCCATGGATGATGTCAAGGGTAAAGGAATTTAGGTGGACAATAAGTTTGATCTTGTGCATTTTTGTTCTCATTGTGGCCATAACACCAATTCTCTTAATTATTTGGAGGAAATTCTAGAAAATTTGGAGGAAAAAGTCAATAATGTGCTTAATTTTAGTAATCAAGTGATCCATAGGTTACTTCTATGCTTCTACTCCAGAATGTTGTGTGGGAGTTCTAGAAAATAAATTTGAAGGGTAATCTTGATAGTCTTGTTTTAAAGAAGGATAGAAAGAAATACCCTAAGGATGATATTTTTTCTTTCCTTTTTGAAGATTGGGGATATGTGACTCCCCAAAAGACATGCTACAACTTGTAGTTTTTTCTTGTTGTTTGTTAGTTATTTATGTGCTAATTTTCTTTGTTCTTCTATTAATTATTTATAGTTAGTTATTTTTTGGTTTTTCTTTTCATATCCTTCGGGCTTGCTATGTAATAGGGTTGGGACCTTGGTTTCCCATTTTATATATAAAAAATAACCAAGTCGATTTATATTTTGCAATTATTGGGATAAAGTGAGGATTTGGCATAGTATAATAAGACACCTCACTATTTATTGCTAAATCTATTGTATTTGCTTAAGATATCTTAGAAATAATTTATCCATGTGTAGCACAATAGTTTACAAATATGGATAGTGATGCCTAGGTTAACTTAGATTTTCACTTGGAATCAAAAGTAGACCTTTAAGAATTAAATTTGGAATCTAATAGACTATGTCAAGGCTTCATTAACCACATCGAAGATAAGTATATTCCTTTTAAACTACCTTATAAGCTAAAATGAAGTGGCCACCATTGACAATCGTGCTCATTCATAGAAGTCACAAGCACTGAACATAACCATCAAGCAACTTTTCATCAAGATTATAACATCACCATCGATTTTGAGCACGTGCATCTCGCAGCCACTTTAGTAACCTGTCATATAATGTATTAAAACTCGACATAAATATTAAAGCGCTTTGATTATTCCTTTGGCACCACCGACTAAGACACGTGGCGCTTGCCCATGATATCACAATCAGTTGAAACTTAGTGGTGAGGTCATCACGAGATTGTGGGGAACGGTTAGGATCAACTGATGGATGATCGACGATCATTAAAAAATCATTCCAACATCTAGCTCCCTTGATGACATGTCTGGGAACTAACCCATGTTGGCCCTGTTACTGCATTCACAGGGTTCGGGACGTTGGGTTCACCACAAAACCCCTCACTTCATAGCCAGGGAAAAACGAGACTTCCTCGCTCCTAAGACCGTGATGAACACCTGAGTCACTATGGGACTTGAGGTGGGAGCTACTTCTTTTCGCTCCTAGAAGGAAGAGTACTGGAACACCCTTTCCATTTGGTGTTCGGCTATGGACTCTTAGTGCAACCCGATTGCATCCCTATGGTGCTCCTTTCCTTCAACAACCATACCTCCCTATATAAGTTATTACTAGTCCAAATACTAGACATCGGTAGGATGACACCGTACTCTGGGCTGACTCCCCCATTTCTGACTTCTCATCACCAATAATAACCCATAGGGACCTTCCCTTGATTTGCAGACTCTTCCTAGCCTGGCTAACATCTTGATGAGTCCAACTCACCTTGTAGATTTTCCTTACCCTTGCAACCTACCTTAACTCGCCATGACTTGGCACTTCTTTATGCTCCATGCTGCTATGCCCACGCTACCCCTAGTAACTCAACTTCAAAATTAGAACCTTGCTGTCCCAACTCGCCTTAAGATTCAAGAAAAGAAAAAAACAAAGAAAAATACGCCTCAAAAATGGTAAATCTCAGCGTATATTATATAAATTATATATAAGGTATATAAGCTAGTTAAATCATTATAATATTGTTAAATCATTATTTATATTACAAATGAACACTACTTTTAAATTCTTCGTTCTCTGAAGCATTGGTTCTTGCATTTGTTCTTGACATAAGCAACATCCAATCGTCGATTGTGGGATTGACATCCTTAATGTTTGTTAGAATTTGATGAAATATTTGTTGTTCTTCATTTTGTCCATCTTGTCAAAAAACACAACTTAATGTAATGACCATTTTGAATTCTTCCCATAGTAGCTTTTCTCACCTTTTGCTTTCATATGGAGCCATGCCATTTACTGGAGGTAATTGTGCCAAGTATCCAACTAAAATCATGTACATATGCTTGAATATAAAATATTTATTTAAATTGATAAGTATGAATTTTTATAGAAGGAACTATAATAGAATTGAATAAAAAATATTGTAATGTAAAGTTATCAAAGTTAGCAATTTTGATCCAGAGCTCACCTCCAAAACTTTGGTCACTATTTTTTGGGAATGCTTGTTGAAGCTTGCAATCTATGTTTCAACCAACCTCTCCCCAAAGAAACTCATTTCATCTATCAATATGTATTTGGCATATGATATTTCTTCTTGGAAAGTTGTAAGTCTTGTCCCTTCTAGTTCATTGAAATCTCTTATTGGAATTCTTTGCTTTGAATGAATGGTTGAAGCACCAATGTTGAATGTTGCAACTCCAATAGGCGTGAATAGAAGTAGAGAGGAGATTGTTTGGGAGAAGAATTTTTTTCTAGTGCTAGGTTATGTGTTAGGT
The DNA here is from genome assembly GCA_007115665.2 of Sequoiadendron giganteum. NCBI lineage: Eukaryota > Viridiplantae > Streptophyta > Pinopsida > Cupressales > Cupressaceae > Sequoiadendron > Sequoiadendron giganteum. The sequence goes on from CM021108.1 coordinate 73,518,719, forward strand.
TATATAGGGTTAGGTTATATAGTGTTTGAGCCTAGCCTCAAACACTAAAATTAGGGTCGGGTTATGTTATGTGTTTTCTTTAGATTAGGTTTGGGATTAGGTTTATGGTTATGGTTAGAGTTTAGGGTAATCTCTAAATTTAAGTTTAAGTCGTAGTTGATTATTTTCCCACAAAAGGAAATTAGATCCATTTTTTCTCATGTTCGTTATAGCCAACTATGGCTTAATCTTAAATTTAGACCTTTTCTTGAAACCTAACATCATATCCCTAATCTAACCATAACCCTAACCCTAATCATAAGATTGACTCATACCCTGACCTTAACCCTAGCCTTAACAATAAACCTAATCCTAACCCTTACTTGGAAAGTAAACCATCATTTTCTCATTAATGCAACCCTGGCCATAGCTTTAACCCTAACACTATTTCTCAAAACCATAATCTTAACCATAACCCAAATCCTTTTTATCACAACCCTAAACATAAACATAACTCTACCCTAAACCCTAAACATAAACACAACCCTAACCCTAAACCCTAAACCATGATCCTAATTCTAATCTAACCCTAACACTAACCTTAACTTACACCCTAACCTTAACCCTAATTGTAACCCTAAACTAAAGACAAATGCTACACCCTAAACTATAATCCAAATCTTAAACCTAGCCCTAACCCTAATCATAACCTAACCCTTTTTCTCGAAACCTTAACCTTGACCCTAACCCTCACCTTTATCCTATCTTTATAACCCTAACCACAACCAAAACTCTAACCCCAACCCTAACCCTAAATATTTTTTCTTTTATTAATTACTTGCATTCACTCTAATAACCCTAAACCTATCCCTAAACCTAACCCTAGCCCTATCCCTGGCCCTAATCCTAACCCCAACTCTAAGCCAAATATAAAAACAACCCTTAATCATAACAATAACCCTAAAACTTAATTCTAAATATAACCCTAATACTATAATCCCTAATTGTAATCCTAAACCCTAACCCTAATTTCATATCTAATCCCAACCATAACCAAAACTCTAAATCTAACCCTAACCATAAAACATAAACCCTAATCTAACCCTAATCCTAACATTATTTTTCCTAACCCTAACCCTAACTCTAAACCTAACACTAACCCAAACACTAAATCCTAACCCTAATTAAATACCCAATCATAACCCTAAATTCTAACATGATCCTTTGAATTGGATACTACATAAAAATTTATGTGTTACAATCATTGCTTCCATTGTTGGCATTTTTACATTGGGATGCATATATTTTTAAAATCAACAAAATCTTTTAATGTCTTGCCAAAATTAATATTATTAATTGTAATATCAAACTTATAAACATGTATGCAAAATAAGAACATAAATAAGAAATATATGGTAATAGTTTCTTCAAAAAACAAAGTGACATGGACTACAAGGACTATAAGATATCCACAAAAGAGATCTACATTGAAAATATTGTATGGAAATTCAAGAAAATACAATTGGTAGATGCAAAGCCAAATAAATGTGAAATTGTGTAGTATAATGATTTTAGAATATACACATAATGGATTTGTTGAAAAGGTTTTAGAAACTTTCAAACAAATTCAATTGGTAGATGCAAAGAAAAAATCCACAACCTTCACCAAAATCCTTATTGGTTTCCTTAATATGGGAGATTTGGAACAAGGTATAGACATCCATCAAAGCATAATATGAAGATTAATTTTTTCAAATGTTGTGGTTATAGATACCCTTTTAAAATTTATACACAGTGTGGAAGGATAGAAAAATCTTGTAAACTATTTGAAAAAATGTTTTAAAGAATTGTAATCTCTCAATTTATTTTAGTGTCTATTTTGTTATACCCCATGTCCAAAATTGGGTATAACACAATAGACACTAAAACAAATTGATAGATTATTATGAGGGCAATGATGAGACTTTTCTAATTACAGTGTATTCCATGAGATTACAATTATTTGAGGCATTGTGTCAAATAGTTCATGAGCTTTGTCTATCCTCCCACATTTTGCATAGATTTCAAAAGGGCATCTACAACCACAAGATTTGAGAAAATTCATCTTCATATTATATTTTCCTTATGATTGGTTGACTCTTATACTAAATCTGAGTGTTGTTTTTGTTTTGACAAGAGTAGATTAATATTTTTTTAATTTTTTATATCAAGATCAAAATTACATGCACATAGAATGAACCAAGCACAAAGGGAAGGCTCACTACCTTACATAAGATAATCAAATTAAATCCATCTGATGAGGTTGAACTGAGAAATTAGTTTCTTCAAAAGCCTGATGACAGTTTCAGTTAGGCACATAAATACTTCTTCACACTCTACTCTGCATTCGAATGTTCTAATCTTTATTCACACATATCTCGCATACACTTTACATGCATTCTCTCTAAATGAATAAAACAACTGCTCTTATATATCCACTTCATGAGTTTACATTAACAACTTTGTCGACCAAAAATAAATAATAGATGAATACAAACTGTCGACCCAATTCATGAACAAATCTCAATGCACACCAACCTAAATCGGTCACAACATAATGAAGACCTAAAGAAACATCCTCAAACATGCCAAGCATTCAAAAATTAATCCACAAGGATCTACAACACGCTACCACCATCATGTCAACCAAGAACATGAAAAATCGAACATGCAAAGGAAAAATCTTTGATCACGAGCACACTGATCAATGTGGACGTACCACAATGATAGAGTATGAGATCAAGAAACATCAATGAACATCTCAAGAGCATACACAACAATTCAATTCACCAAAATTACATTCTCTTCTTTCAGAAACACCAACTATAACAACAAAATAACTGTAGGAACACAAAAACTCATAACTCGCTCCAATCTTGATGCACACCTCTGAAACTTCTAAAGGATATACTAGATAGGCTCAGCAACAAACCCTTTAATACACGACTTCAGGATACCAACGTACAAAAATTTCCACTACTCTGATCTTCACAACTTCATAGACTATCTGCAACATATTTATTCTAATTTTCTCAATATCCTCGACATATACAACCTTTAAGACATTAATGCTAATAATGTTGACATCAATGGCAACCACGTATCATGAGAAACACAACCACAACATCCAACAATCTACATCTCTATGAAAATTGGTATATGCCAATAGTCAAATTATAATCTTATTTATAGCATTTCCTTAGCTTTTTATAGTAAAAAATTCAAGGTAGAGGGTAACATGATTCTTTGAATTGGATACTACATAAAAAATTATGTGTTATAGTCATTGCTTCCATTGTTCGCATTTTCACATTAGCATGCATATTTTCTACAATCAACACTCTTTTAATGTCTTTCCAAAATTAATATTATTAATAATTTCAAAATTTTATAAACATGTATGGAAAATAAGTACATAAATAAGAAATATATTGTAATAGTTTCTTCAACAAAGGATAAAAAAATCATGTGGATCGTACAAGGATTGTGGTGGGACTCAAAATTTACTACCCAAGTGGTATTAATGAGGGAGATCAATGATAATCCTTCCTCACAGATCTTGCAAGATCAGATTAAAGGCCCCTGAGGGTACTGTGAGGTCTGCGAAGAGGTGACACATGGCATGGTTCTTGAAGCGATAGGGCTAGGTGGGACCCTCTGTCTAGTTGTAACCTCTTGTTTTCTTGGGTTGTGATTGGGCAGGGTTCTCCTAGGGTACTGATGTGGATTTTCAAACAATTTTTGACTCAATATGAGTCATCCGACTTGCCATGTTCAATCCGCATTAACAGTTCGATTTTTCTTGGGTTCCTATTCATCCGCGTTGGGAGTTCTTGCTCTCTGCAAGTTGTTCTTATTAATGGTGCGGGTTTTTTCAGTGGATCCTCACCTGATTTTCCTGTGTGCGAACACTGTTCTCTTGATAAATGCAATGATGGGTTGTACACCATGCCTTCGCAAGCCAGGAATAATTTGTGGTGGTTACATCAGCCACTAAAATGCTTGAATGCTCATGTTGCATTCGTTGAATGCTCATGTTGCATTCGAGCAATTAATATTCTCACACCAATTAACTCTATAAATGCTCATTGTGTTATTTGTTATTATCGTCACATTTTTAGTTGTCTTTTTTGTAGGTGGTCGAGTCTCTCCTGTATTTTGTGAGGTGTTCTTTGCAATGGACCATTCGGCTGTGCACAGAAGTACCAGAGTCGAGGTGAGAAATTTGCAGCTTGACAGGGTACAACCTGTCCTTAGGAAGCCTAAGGTTGTCCATGATGCTTATAAAGGGACGGGGAGCTCCAAGTCCCCACTGGTGTTGTCTTCTGGTTTTGATGGTGATGGGTCCAAAACTGACTCAGACTACCAACGTTACTTGGCATCCATGACCGAGTTGTTGGGGGTCAATGAAGAGCCCCTCACAGTTGCCCCAATAACTATGAGGGCATCGTTCCATGCTACCAGATCATGTGTTAAAGAGGATAAAAGGAAGATGGTCTCACTTCTTACTGAAGCAAGGACCAGGAGCGGTCACCTCTACCGGGTTCGTGTGTCTTGCAAGTAGTTGCAGTTGTTGGGTGTGTTACTTTTGGGTGGTGTGTTGATGTGCACGTATGCGTGCCTGCCATGCTTTTTTGTCTTTAGCTCTGGTTGGTTACAATGGTATAACTGTTTTGATTCCTTGAACTGATTATGGTTTTTTCTAATGATGAGAAATGTCAATTTGAATTTCATTCTAAATGAAATTCAATTTTGGAATGAACAATGTAGCCTATTGCTTTGTTGCTCTCATGTCCTATAAAGGAGATTTGACGACTCATTGTTAAGGGTTGTTTTTTTTGGGTCCGAAGGCTTAGAATAGGTATAGTTAGTGGTAATGTAGGATTTTGAAGGTATTATGTAGGAAATCATGATGGGTTGGGAATAGTATGAAATAAGTATACTATGCTTTTGTAATTACTGATATCAAAAGAAATCTTAAAAAATTAAGACATTTAACTCTCCTATGTATGGGCCATGGATTATGAATGGATTTATCAAGGGTTTGTTCATTCAATTTCAATGTTGTAGTTGAAAGTGTAATTTTTTTTCTTGCTTTGACTTAATGAGTTAATCAAATGCTTGAACACAAATTGCATGTTTATGGTTATATGTTGAGGATTCACTAAGGAGTATTGTTTTAATATACTGGCAAGTATCATGGTAGCAAAACACTATGGTGATAAGTTCATTTTCATCTGAATTACATTTTATATGACTCCCACCCAATGGATGAGGCACTAGATATTATTGGTAAATTCCTTTCAGGTATAGGACTGTGACTCTAAGCACGGTGATTCAATACCCGAACATTTTAACAAATATCAACTGCTATCTCTTTTTGGGATATAGATGCATAGACAAATTTCACAACCTTCACCAGGGTAATGACTGTCTATTAGTGTTAGTGGGGACTGCATCTATAAGAAGAAGTGTTCTTACCAATCATGAAACATTCTTATGAACACACTTGGGTTTACCCACCTTGGTTTCACAGAGCCAAAAGTGTAGGAGATGTCAGTCTTTGACTGACTCTTGTTAGTTGGCCACTAGCCTTTGCATTTCTTTATAATAGAGGTTGGCTACCTCTTACAGAATTACAAATCCTATGTGGGAAACAACACCAACAGATTGTAAAAATATACACATAATGGATCTACATTGAAAATTCGGTAGGAAAATTCAAGCAAATACAATTGGTAGATGCAAAACCAAATAAATGTGAAATTTTGGACTATAATGATTGTAGAATATACATAATGGATTTTTTTAAAAGGTTTTAGAAACTTTCAATCAAATGCAATTGGTAGATGCATAGACATCCATCAAAGCATAATATGAAGATGAATTTTCTCAAATGTTGTGGTTGTAGACTCCATTTTCAAATCTATGTAAAATGTGGGAGGATAGACACAACTTGTGAACTATTTGACAAAATATCTCAAAGAATTGTAATCTCATGGAATACACTCTAATTAGAAAAGTTGCATCACTACCCTCATAACAATCTCTCAATTTGTTTTAGTTTCTATTGTGTTATTCAATTTGAAACTTAATTGTGATACATTAAGTTCATTGTCAAATTTTCATTTGTGTGTCAAGTTTGTCAAAATCCAAAATGATCAATTATTAATAAAATCATGGATCATGTAATATTGGGATGGGTGACCTCCTAGGAAGGCCTAGTGCTTCATCGCTTTGAGAATCATTTAGATGCAATGAGTACTAAGTGGACCATTCATTATCATGAGAGATGGGTTCTTGTGAAACACTACTCATGAAACATGGGTCAATGAGTTTGACTTGTAAAACTACATAATTGAATCCTGATAACAATATCAAATTTTGACACAATGTGAAAAATACTTCCTACTTGCCAATAGATCATGTTGTCAAAATCTAGAATTTCAAATTATGAATTCTTTGTAATTACTCAATAGATCATGTTGTCAATTGCACCTGTTGGCTTTTTTTAACCGTAACCCACACATGTTTCCTAGAAGCTCCTATGAACTTGCCACATTCAATAATAAAAGACTAGGAATAGTATGGCCAACTTAATGAGAGTAGCAATAAGGCTAATTCTCCTACACTTCAGACTTTGTAAAATCTAGGAGGGTATTCCCTAACATGTGCTCTTAACATACAACATTTAAACAATTCATTTAATTTGCACATGGGTAAGCAACAGATAGATCCCCAATTAATGTTAAAGGATCAAATCCTTCAAGAAATTGGCTATTCCCTAAAAAAGACTCATGTCCATTTAACAGAGAATCAAAAACTTCACATAAAGTAAATTGATAGGAAATTTTTGAGTAAAATATCTTGATGCCATAACACAAAACATACGAGAATAAAATGTAATCAGAATTCCAGTGCCATATCCCAGCACAAGGAGTCAAAAGAGAAAACTGAACTACAGGGTAAATTTCATTTTGAACACTTATGATCTATTATGAATTGAATTACAACCCATATATCTATACCTAAGTTTATTACTCCTTTATGAGTCCTATTTGTTATATTGCATGAATTTACTGGTTAACTAAAGCATTTAACCGATCCTTTCAACCAGAGCTGTAGTTAAACATAATTCACAATAAAGATCAAATGAAAATCAATGAAAATCATCTTTGATCGATATTTCATTAATAATCCATGTAACATAACACAATAGGAGACAAAATAAACTCCAAATATTCATGAGTTTGATACAAACATGCTCAAAAACCCCATGATTAACAAAGTTCTCCAATCTGACTCAAAACTTTTTAAAACCTAGACTTACAAATCATACTCTCTATATCACTAGACTCTTACTTCTCATATTTTGGATATTTCAACCGACCACTCTCTCGGCCCAGAATTCCCTTTTATAAAACAAGGGAGCCAACAAGCTTTAGGTCGAAGAGTACACATGTCCATTTGTAATTGGACTGCTAACTCCTTATTCAGTTACAATTCTATTATGCGAGTGGAGAGCATAAGACAAAGATCATCATTAGTTGATAAGGAGGAAAGAAAATATCACTCCAAAGGCCGCTCCCTATACATGGAAGGCATGCTTAGCTGTTATAGTATTAACTCCACCTCAACACCCTGTACTTGGAGTCAAAAGGAGAATGCAATTTTAGAATATAATATCTAAGGCCAGACCTCTATTATACATGACCAAGTTTCAATTCTCGACTATAACACTCATAATTCTAGTTCATTAGTGAACAAATTTTCCATAATTCAAAGTCCTCCTCGGAAGGCCATTGGAAAGCCACAACCTTATCAACCTTGTTTCGATAGGGAGCATACTTTACCATTATCGATGTGGCCTTTTTATCAAATATTCTCTAAAAACTTATAACAAAAGACAAATTTTCCAATGTATTCTCTAGCATGCGAATGTCAACATTTTTGCATATCTCATGTGTTTGAGACATCATTATATTGTTCATTTTCTCCTTCCAAACCTGCAGGGGTTTGACTTCATCCTGACTATGTAAAATATGAGGCAATGGGGTCAGGTCCTTTCCATCATACACATCTTTTAGCAATTTAATCTTGGATTCCATTGGGGCAGCAACTCCATGAAACTTCTGCTCAACAATTCTCTTGACCAATTGATATGTTGCAATAACAATAGGATATTTATCACCATGCTGTTTTGCCCCTACTTCCATGAATTTCAACTTCTCCATTTTAGGGCTCCATTTGTTTAGCAATGGGATGGCCAATTCTTTATCCCTTGGAAACATTTTTAGTGCTTCCAACATTAGGACATAATTTGCATGAACACTATTTAGCTTACTCTAGACCCTTTTGTTTAAATGTTTCAAAATAGTGTCCACTACCACTGCATTGCTTCTCCCTGCTGTATCCCTGATTTTCTTTACCATCTCCTTATATTCTTCAACCCGATGAATCAGTTTCTCTATAGAAAGTCCCCCTCCAGGGCTAGTAGCCCTATCAATAGCGATAGGCACTTGTCCCATATTATATGGAACAATAGCCAAAGACTGTGCTTGTGCGGCAGGTTGAGACTGCTCTACTGGTGGGTTGGGAACAGTGTGGCTAGAACTGACTTGCTTTTGAGATCTCATAGTATCCATTTGTTGCCTCAATAAAGCCAATTCAGTTTCTAACTCTACTACCTTTTGTTGAATCTTATTATATTCAATAATAATGTCATTATATTGGCCTCCTAGAGTATCTCGGTCCTTGGTCAAATCTTCAACAGTTTCTCTGGTGAATTTGGCAACATTCACAACCATATCAGTAGCTTCCAATGTTGGGGTGTCAGCAACTCTCCTCACAACCAAGTGACCACTGAAGTCAGAAGGTTCTGCAACAATTGGCTTTTTAGAGCCAATGGATAGGGACCAGATTGCCAATGCATCCCATTCCTCACTAAAGGCCGATCCCTTGAGTGCCAATGTAGCCTCCTCTTCAGTAGCAAGAAGTGGCTTATTAGCCCTTCTTATTGTATCAAACACCACAACATCAATGATATCCCATTCAGGGAGTAGCAATACTCCATTTTTTTGTACTGATTCCCGGCCCTTCTCTGGTGTTATTGCTTTGAATTTTTCTCTCATTTGTTCCCTGACCTTAGCTTGAATTACCTTCTCTGGGAGCTCTGGATGCAGACTTCTCTCATGTGCCACCTTCTCAGCATATAATGCAGTATGTGCTCTCCACACAAAATCTTTAAAAGCACCAATTTGAATAAAAGAGTCATCCATCATGAACTCTCTATAGGCTTCTATTCTCAAGTCATCATTGCTTGTTATTCCTTTGATTTCATCTTTTCCTAACCTCAAAGAAACTATACATGAACATGTTGCAATGTGAACTGGGTCCAATGGCATCTCAGGATGCATTTCATCTGGAGTGAGAATAATGTCATCATCCTCATCACCATCACAATCAACAATCTTTACCCTTTCAACCCTCTACCTCTTTCATGATGGTGGGAAAGCCTGTTCTGAAAAACTTGGAGGAGAATCCAAATCAACAACATTTGGTACTGACTACCTTGAAGAAGATGGTGCAATATTTTTAGCAACATCTTCAGCCCTACTTCCCTTTCTTCTAAAAAAACCCTTATCTTCTATTGGGGCTGATAAGTACGCCTCTCCTCTTCCTTTACCTCAGGGTACTCCTCAATGGTTTGTGATTTTCCCCTTTCTTCCACAACCCTTTCATCTTTCAAAACCCCAACCAAGCTCTCAAAATTATCAATAGCATACATTGCCCTGCTAAACTCATCTTTAGCATTAGGTATGGGATTGAAACCAGGTATTTTCTCTTGCTTACTTTTTACCATTTTAGAGTAGGCAATATATAGTGCCTTTCTATCATCTTGTAATTCCAAATCAAAAATATTCCTGATGATGTCCTTAGGAAAGTAGAAGTTGTGGACAAAAGCTCTTGTTCGATGTTTTGCCTTCATTTGAGAGATAAAAACCTTAGGATCATGATTCCTAGGGTGCACATTCCTTAGCCTATAAGGCCCAAGTAATTGATGCAACTCCTTCCATCCTCCCTTTTCCATAACAAAATCAGAAAATTTTGTATATTCAGGGAAGAAAAAACCTTTCTTCTGTTCAGCTGGAAAGTGTACTTTCTGAGCACCCCCCAACTACCTCATGATTTCCAAAAATCCAATTCTAAGGGGCACCTCCCTTGGTAGAACCTTTGGATTGATATTAGTGCAAAAAACCCTTAAAACTATGGTATTACGATAGGGGATAATGTCTCCCCAATTGTGCATTATGTTCAATTCAAGTCTTCTCTCCATTGGCCTCAAGAAGTCATGAATTTCTTTTGGGATCCTTAGGGGGTCACGAACCAAAGCCTCCCTTAATTTAGATCGAAAGACATTATGGAAAGTTACATAATCAAACTTACGATCATACATGTCAAGAATCCTAGTCCAATATTGGACAAGCATTTCAATGTTTCCTTCCTTCTTCTTTAATTCCATATCTTTTTTGAACACAGCCTGACCCCTATACAGAAAAATGTGGATTAACAAGGAATACCATTTGAATCCAACCCATATCTTCCCCTCCTTTAGGGCTACTAGACCTGTGTGCATCTTCTCTACCAAATAAGTGGCAAAATCATATATTACATTAAAACTTGGGTGCTGGAGATTTAATGCCATATACATAATATCAGTAGGCAAGGTTTTCTTTAAGCTGACTCCCAGAACTTGACATAAAGTACAAATAGTCTTCTTGAAATAACTGGAGAAATACTCCATAGGAAAAGGTTTGGGCTCATTCATGCCATTTACTACCTTCTTCTAATTGTTTCCTCTTCTTGAGATTGCCAAATGAGGTATTAACAAGGATGTTCTGAACAAACCCCTAGTATTTCTATATTCTTGTCTGAAAACCTCCAAGTCGACAGGAACCATATCCTGACTCCATTCGTGCAATTTAAAAATCTTTGCAATTTCTTCTTTGGTTATCTTAATCATCTGCACACCAACATGTGTTCTAACAATTCGAGCCATAGGGTCATATCTAGCAGCAATGTCCTTTAAAAGATCTACATCCATATAAACATTAAGAACCACCAATTTACCCAGGTCTAACCTCCAGGGGTTACACAAAGGAACCGACAAATTCATGTTCCCAAACCAATTAGAGAACAACTGCCACCCGGTGTATGGTAATTCAACATCTTCAATTGCACATTACTTGTCTGTCAATCCTTCCAAGATTCGAGGCCCATAGAACAAAACCTTTCCCTCCTACTTATTGCTAGTAGAGGGTTGTAACAAATCAATAATATCTTGGGATAAAGACCTAGTAGTGGTTTTAGAACCAGAACTTCGGGCCTTGGGTGCCATTTATACTAGACTAATGATAATTCGAACTAGGGTTTGCTTATTTTCAGATAGCAAATAATTACAATTTTCTCCTTTAGCCTTAATAGAAAATTCTTCAATATTCAAAAAACCCTAGCAATTATCTAGACAAGCTCTTAAAGTGAATCTATTCAATCAATTCTTCAAGAACAGAAATAGGAAACAATCATGAATTGCCCAGCAAGCAACCATAAAATATTCTGAATTTACAATAAATGGCGTATGTGCTACTTAGAGTTTCAATCACAAAACATCCAGGGCAGGGAAATTGAGAAATCGTAACCACAGCTTGCTTCACTCGATACCAAGCAATTCTTCCTCAATGTAGAGATACAAAATGGAAATAGTAATTCACAAATTTTAGCATTTAATTATGTAGGCAGAGTCGAACTCGGCCATTACTATTCACTCATGTGAGACAAAACGGCTATAGTACAATACCAGTTTATTTTTAAATACGAGCCATTGATAAATCACAATGTTGGCCAGAAGAACAGATCAGATTTAGTTAAAATAGTTTGAAAATTCCACGTTCTCCCTCTAGTCACCAAACAGACAAGATATTCACCTACCGGGCACCACATCAGCACAGAAATGGGCCCCACCTTTTTTATCAGTGCACAACATCAAAGTCCACATGTCACCAAATTGCACACCTTGCAGCATTATTGAAATTGTAGTTTTAATCGCACGAGGTTAGCGAGGAACAACCACGATGCATCGGTATGAAAATAGCTGTCCGCATCAGCCTTCATCATTGATCAGCAAGAAAAATTGGTCCCTACCATCAAATGTGACAAATGGTAGCATCTCACATGCCTCGCACCATATTTGTGACATTAGCAGAAACCTTGCGAGGTCTGCGAGCAATGGTCAAGATTGAAATCACTTCATCCGACGGCCGCGAAATCACTTCTCCCTTTTAATAGTTGTTTTATTTTGTAGGGGGTGTTTTTAATGACTGTCGATCTTCCTATGATTGATCCCGACCGCTCCCCGTGATCTCGTGATGACATCACCACTGGTTGTTTGATGATTGCGATATAATGGGCAAGCACCACATGTCCCAAGCTGCCGATGCCGAAAAGGGATTAATAAAGCGTTTAATATTTGTGTCAGACTTAAATACGTTATAAAGTGGGTTACTAAAATAGCTGTGAGATGCACGTGCTCAAGATCAACAGTGATGTTATAATCTTGGTAAAAAGTTTCTCAACGGTTATGTTTTTAATGACCGTCGATCTTCCTACGATTGATCCTGACCGCTCCCTGTGATCTCGTGATGACATCACCGCTGGTTGTTTGGCGATTGCAATATCACGGGCGAGCGCCATGTGTCCCAAGCTGTCGATGCCGAAAAGGGATTAATAAAGTGTTTAATATTTGTGTCAGACTTAAATACGTTATAAAGTGGGTTACTAAAATAGCTGTGAGATGCACGTGCTTGAGATCGACGGTGATGTTATAATCTTGGTAAAAAGTTGCTTGATGGTTATGTTTGGTGCTGTTGACTGCTATGTTTTTAATGACCGTCGATCTTCCTATAATTGATCCTAACCACTCCCTTGATCTCCCAATGACATCACCACTAGTTGTTTGGTGATTGCGATATCACAAGCGAGCACCACATGTCCCAAGATGCCAATGCCGAAAAGGGATTAATAAAGCGTTTAATATATGTGTCGGACTTAAATATGTTATAAAGTGGGTTACTAAAATAGCTGCGAGATGCACATGCTTGAGATTGATGGTGATGTTATAATATTATTAAAAAATTTCTTGATGGTTATGTTTGGTGTTGCTGACTGCTATGAGTGAACACGATCGCCGATGGTAGGAATCAACGGTTGCCTGCCATAACGTGATCCAAAGATGCAAGATGTTTAGTGATTGCGATATCACGGGTGGGCACCACGTGTATTCCTTTGGTGCTGCTTCTGTGGTGGGCCCTCGATGCTGACATGGAGATTTCGTCAACCCTTTTGAAGATGGCCATTCGATGATCTGACAAAAATAAAAGATCGATGGCTGAAGTTTAAATTCACATCAAATGCGATTGGAGCCATTGGGGAGGCATGCAAATGAGCTTTAATGGCGGATGAGACATCTACTGCCTTAATTCAATTGACATAAAGTATCTTCTCTTTTTCTATCTTCATCACAAAAACATTCAAGTATTTTCCAAACAGTTCAGAGCCAGAGATAAAGTTTTTCAAGCAATCACCACGAAGTTTGGTTCTCTGCAAGGCGCGAAATCCCGTGAGTTATTTTCTAAATTGTTGGGTTAATTTGACTGTGTCTTTGTGAAGGGTTCTATTGTGCTGGTCAAGGGGTTTTTTTAATTATTGTCGTAGGGTTACTGGTTCATTTGAATTATTGGAATTGTACAGTTGTGTTGTATTTTTGTGTTCTGGGTACCCCTAGTTTCTTCGAGAATTTGATTTTTTAAAAGAAACCCTAGTTGTTTAAGATGGCACCACCGAAGCAACACTCTAGCCATGTTGATTATTTGAAGAGGAATTTGAATGATGACTTCTTGATCAACTCCCATTGTCAACAAATGACAGGAAGAGTGGTTTGGTTTTAATGAATGGAAAGACCCTAGGCGAAGGTCTATTGTGCAAAAATTATAACATTGCGGATGCCAGGATTCCTATGACTGGTCTTGAAATGTTTAGGCTATGGTATGGACAACGAAACTTACCTTACCCCTTCTCTAATGCCTAGAGATATGACATGGGAAACTAACAGTGCCAAATGTGTTTCTTGATGTTGACTTGCTCAGAGCAGTGGCAGAACGGTATGATCCTGTGACAAGGGTCATAAGGGATAATGATGGTGGAATTCTGCTAAGCATAAATGTAGATGAGATTTGGTAGATTTTTTATTTGACTAAGTATAGCCCTTTCTTAGTCCAAATAGATTTTGAGGAGATGAAGGAGGAGTAAAAAAGGTTAAAGACTCTTTTCAAATTGAGGTTGCTTCCTCCTCACCTGGCCAGGGCAGGCAGTTCAACAATTCTTATCAGACCAAATGACCAGGAGCCTTTCAGGCTGAATTGTTTTTCCAGTCACTTCTTGGCAAAATTTTATTCATTGTGCCATATTTTAGGGTTCAGCCCTAATACTGTGATGTCAGTTGCATACATGTTTATCGAAGCCCAGATTCAACATCCCAACTTCTCTGTGGTATATGACTTTGCATCATTCTTGTCAGATAAGATGCATGAGGGTTTGATGAAGCTACATGTGGGGGATACTGACACTCCTTTTTTTTGGTACTCCCTATTGATGCATATGTTCCTGTAAAAGAATGTTGTTTTCTTCTCAGAACAAATGGATTTGAGGCAAGAGGTGAATGGAGAAAGGTTACCAGTATAGGTGTGGACTGTAGATTTGTCTTATAGCAGGGGAGGTGCCAGCTTTGTGCAGTTTGATAACTGCTTTGCCTCCAGAATCAGGGCTCAATTGGTGGTAAATGTGCCAAGAGTCCCTGAATATTTGCATGACTTCCGCCGACCGAAGGTGAGGAAGCCTAATTTAAAAGTGTGTCACAATTGGGGTGATATCATCTTGTACCCTGTAAGCACTGTCTTGAGGGTGTATGGTTTCCAAGGAACCCCTCATATCCTCCCCTTTAATGTACCATCAAGGATGGGGTTTTCCGAAGTAATGTGGCAACTAGGTTGTATTCATGAGGAAAACCTAACAAAGAAAGGAAAAGGGACTTTGTTCCTTGACTACACTGTTGTTTATGATTTTGTCTGTTCCAAGGGAGGATGGGTCCACTTCGGAAGGTTTTTTTATGACTTCAATTTAAGGAATGGTCCTAGGAGACAGCATGACTCTGAGAGATTCTTTGCATTGTTCAAACAATGAATTAAAGGTGGAAAATTTTCACATGAATTCAACTTTTCTGAGGACCTAATCAGAAATGAGTTTGATTTCAATAGGCAGGAGTTGAATAAAGAAAAATGGATTGCATATGAAAAGTTGCTAGCTATAATACATAAAATGGATCCAAAATATGATCCATTAAAGGAGTTCACTCCATTTCACAAGAGAATAGACTTCTTAATGGATAATTTCAAAAATATCATGGGCACCTTGATGACCAAGAGGGTCAGTTTGGAATTAGATTTTGGTATAGAAAGACCGGATGTGAGGCCTGAAGAAACAAGGCCAACTTATCAGCCACCAGTTGGCAGGCCTCTATACAAGAGAAAGAGGAATGTGAGCAGTGATGAGGATGAAGGGGATAAGAAGGGAAAACAAGTCATGCAAGCATCATCATAGCTGGGTCCAAGGATCAGAGCACCCAGAGGGATAAGAATTGTGGATCTAGATTCACCACCAGGAGGTGATCCTATAGTGTTACCATCATAGCCAAGCCCTAAGAGGCAGAGAGTTGAGGAAACGTAGGAAACTCTGATGGATGAGATAATTGTGACTAATAAAGACATGCAGGTCGGTATCCCTTACCCTCCTAGATCAACACAATTGGTGCTTTCTGACATGTATGTAAAGGGGCAATGTGTACAAGATGTTAGGATGGAGGCCTGCAAGGCATTCGTGGATGATGATTCATTTGTAAAGACTCTTGTATTCTTGCAGCTAGTTTGGAGGATGAAACTAGAAGAGTACCAGAACAAATGCAAGAGTAGGAGAGAATCGAGACCTGATAGGTCTGATCAAGAGAATGATGATGAGGTCAAGGCTGAATTAATGGAAGAATTCAAAGGCATCACTCCTGAGGAGGGAAGAATACTTGTGACTCAGGCTGGTGTCTTACTTTTGCTTGAATGGGACATAGCTAATGTGGTTACATTCAATGCTATCTTACAGTCCAAGCACCCTATACAAAACAGTGAAGAAGAGGTTAAGGCAGCTCTGCAGGACTCTACCTTTAATGAGGAGTATGAAACTCTGGCCATATGGGCATTGGCACCCCAGGGCAGAAAGCCAAATGTAACTGATATTATCCCACACCTAAGGAGAGGGCTAATCATCAAGAGAGATTCTAAAACTTCAACAATAGAAGCTACAAGCCTAATAGTAAATGTGGCCAAACTGGCCCAAAAGATAGCTAAGAGAGAAGAGGCTGAAAAGAAGAGTCTCATGGAGAAATACAATATGATAATTGCAGAATATAGTAGGATGCAGCAAAGGAATGTTGAGCTGCAATCTGAAGTAGATAGGTTGAAATATGGGCAGGTGGGAGAATCCTCCAGTGCTCCTGGTATTAGAGAATTACCTTCTATTGCAAGATCGGTCCCCCCTAATACTCCAATTATTTCAACTCTGAGGTCCGCCATCCAGGCACCTGCTCTCAGTCCTACACCAGGGCCAATTGAAGAAGAAATTGAATATTCTGTGAATCCCACCAAGAAGCAAATGTTGAATAGGATCACAGAATTGCAAGCTGCCTTAAAGGTAAGTGAGGATGATGCAATTGCCAAACAAAGTGAGGTGGTTGACACAGTTTTGAGGAATCTTAATGAAAATTTTCATGGTAAATTAGCATTTGTACATTCTTTGTATTCTTTATTCTTGGATGGAATAAAAAATATCAATAGGGATCGGGAAATAGTTTTCCTTTGGCTGAGAAATGGATCCCTAGGGACAATGATCTAGATATTATGTACAAATCTTCTAGGTTTGATGTGGAAAATAGGCCCCAGTCATTAAAGCCTACTCAAATCTTTGTAAAATCATTGAACAGATTCTAGGCCCTACCTGATGATTTGAGTAGAAGAATTAGGGAGCTTATAAAGAGCTTTGATGACTAGAATGGTACATTTTTTTCAGACATTATTGATGTACAAGGAAATGTTAAGACATTGCAACAGTGGCAGGATGGGGCAGAAGAAGATATCAATGCACAAATCAAATTGATTTGTGATGATTCAAACTATGATTTGCTGGTAAATAGTATGGATAAGATAATTAACACCAACACATTCTTAGATTTTTTTGAAAGGGAAGCCAATCAGGTTGTAGTGAAGTACACACCTTACAATACTAAGGTGAATGAGGAGGTGAATTTTGGCTGGCCAACGGATGAAGAGTATCAGATATGGGTGGACAAGTACTTAATTGAAGAGGAGTAAAACAGTGTCTATTACCATAGGATGGATGAAGGAATGCGAGACAATGATGCAAACAAATCTGGAGACAGTCATAGGAAATGATTTAATAATGGACAGGGCATGTGAACAGAGTTAGAAGATGTTCAAAATGGAGATAGCCATAAGGAATGCACTGGAGGATGCTGATACACACAAGCGACCAGCTTATCGAGATTATCTGTCAAACATCTATTTATGGCTTAATAGAGCATAATTTCTAGTTTTTTATTTTTGTTAAGAAAAAGACATTTCTCAAAGGCCACGCCCTTTCACAATTTTGATATATTTATATCTGTTTCATAATGTAAAACAGATATAGGTGGATAGGAGAAAGATACAATAGATAGTTTGCAATGAAACTTTCCTTTAAAAGACTCAGATGCATGTATGAATTTTGATGAAGTTAATGAAGATGTCTGAACCTGTGGCTTAATCTTGGAATCAATTGTTTGTGGAATTATACAATTATCTGGTTGTCTCCATTTTGATGCTTTTCTATTGTTTAAATTGATATATCAAGCATATATATATATATATATTCAGTTTACGGATACACATTTGTTGTATTTGTGTGATGTGATTATTCAGTTTTTTCAAGTAAATATTAAACCCTTCTAGTCAATCACAGTAACTAAAGAGTATTAATTGGATCAATAAGAAGAATCACATAACTAGGATTGGTATTCTATCTCAAGTAGAGTTTGTTAGTCATTTACTTCCACATTTATACAAGTTATAAACTACATCTGTGTGCCAAACACTTTGAATTGTTGCCATCGTAGATTACACTTTTATAGATCTTCATTAGACTCCATATACCCAACAAGGCAGTGGTCTCACACTTTCATCTTTTGGTTTATCCATTTTATTTTTTACATCTGTTAACTGAACATATTCTAATATAATTCAAATATAATTAAAATTAAAAACATCATAAATTAATTATGTAACCACATAATTCAAATATAATTCTATCAAGAAATTAATATCAAATAGATAATACAATCACATAGCTCATACATTTCAATGTCATTGATCTTCTTCTTCATCCAACTCTTTGTCTGTATCATCCGATCCAGATTCATAATTGTAAGGATTGGTCATATCATCATCATCATCATCATCATTGATATCAGTTTCGATATTGTCATCATCCACACAGATATCATCTTCATGAACATTAAATCCTACATCATCATGATCTAGTTCCTCCTCTTCGACTTCTTCGTTAGGCACATCATCAACTAACTGTTGATCCTGATCATCATCTACATCATCTTCTATTTCTTTAGTATCTTCTTCTTCCACCACATTATACTTTACCAATCTTCCTCTTGGATCATGTCTAACAACATATGACCAACCCGCTTTACCTGGAACCTCTGAGTAAAATACCCGCTCACATTGGCTTGGAAGAACATAGGGCTCATTTCTAGCTCGCTCAAAATACCTTGTATTAACCATGGTAAATCCATTATCATGTTCAATAATAGTTCTCTCGGGATCATTTTCATTCAATCGTAGCTTGTACCATAGGACAACAAACAAAACTAATTTGAAGGACTTACAATCACACTCAAGTATATCATCCAAAATCCCATAGTATTGATTTTCTAAGACTTTTGTATGTATGTCACTTCTAAATGAAACATTAGTCACCTGGAAGACTGCAGTTATCCCAGAATCACAACTTTTCTTCGTGTCATCCAACTTTTTGATTCAAAATTTATGACCATTGCACCACATAGCCTTGTAGTGTTTCACCTGCAATATGTCAAACATGTAAAACTTATTGCAATATCGTCAGTTGATAAACATATTTATTCTTGGCCAAATGTATGCAAATAAAAAAATCTCAACATATATATACATCAATATAATTCAAAATAATTAAATAATATGGGTGATTAATATATTTATACATACCTTTTTATTTCTTAAACCATATGCTAAATCAATTTCCCTTGGTGTAACATTGGAATCTCAATTACGATGAGCTTCTTTAACCAATGAAGCCACACCTTCCCATGTTAATGCGTGACCAGATTGCTAACATCATTCAATCCATACCATCATCCAATTAAGATTGTTTGCGATGTACAAATGTAGCGCATCCCACTCTCGACCAACTATATAAAAAAAAATTGAAATTCACAAATGATGTATAATTAGTTAATTACCACGGTATACGACCTTAATTTATAATTGATGAATAGTGAAGATTAATAATTAAATAAGTACAATATACATAAAAGCCAAATGTAAAATGTATTCTAATTAATCTCCATGACCATCTTATAATTACCTATCACTTTCCTCAATCTACCTTTCCCCATCAGGTACTCCCTTTCGAATTTGTTAATGGAGTTGGGATCCCAAATGCGACCTACATGGATCTTTGCTTCAAACTTAGGAAGATATTAAGTAATGTACACCATGCTCTGGTATACCATGTATCCCTCCACCATAGAACCCTCAGGATGTGCTCTTTGTCTAACCGAATCCTTCAAAAATTTCAAGTGCTTGTCAACCATCCACATTGACCTTGTGTGTACAGGTCCACACAATTCAATATCCTCAACTTGGTGTATGAGGTAGTGTTCTTGTGCATTGAAAAATGTTGAAGGTGGACACTTTTGCATTTCACACATTAGATGAGGAATTTTTCTCTTCCAATAATTTATATCTTCTTTATGGATTGTTTTAGATGACAACCATCTACAAGTGATTCAAGGCACAAATATATTAATGAGATTTAACAAAAATATACAATGAATTGAACAAATATTGCTACTTACCTCATGTATTTTCCAAGATCATATATAACTTGCTTGACATTGTTGTCAAAGTTGTCTAGGAGAGATAGAGGTAGAATGTACTACAACAATTATAAAATGATCTTTTCATTAATATTTTTCCAAAAGTAGTAAACATAATACACTAAAAAGTACATGCAGTATACAAATATATGTATAATATACCAGAATAATTACCTTAATCAAGGTATGCCAATCATGCATTTTCATCCCTGACCCAAATTCAACTTTCTTTGTTATGATATTGTTTATGTTCGCAGCAAATCCTGTGGGAAATGGAATTTTTCGTATGACTTGTTTTATAGCATTGCTTTGCTACTCCGTTAATAACCAAGGAAGGGCACTTATATTAATTTCGTCTCCATCGCTATTTAATTGAATGACATTTATCATTGCATGACTAGCTTCCTGAATGTCACTACAAATTTTGATAATTTTTTCTTTATCATGCTTTCCATCCAATATTTTCCATAACATTTATGTCATATTCTTTCCGATATGCATTGTATCAAACAAATGCACAATTTGTAGCTGCTCATAGTAGGGCAACCTACTAAATTGTCTGCAATAACTTTTCAGTCCCTGTGGAAACCGACCATTAATGCCTTGACGACCTTCATGAAGCATATAATTTAAACAAAATAACAAGGACAATGTTTGTCAATTACAGTATGAGTAAACACAACACAATATAAAAATATAAATTCAAAACATATCATAAATGATAGATAAACAATTTGATCTGATGTATAACCTTGACGATTAATTCTATTATATTCCAACTTCCATAGGCGAGGTGTCAATCTTCGTGGTTTTGATGTAGTCTCTTCTTTCCCATTGAAAAGATGTTTTTCAATAGTACGATATTTATGATTTCTGTGGAGGAAGTGCCTATACTCATCAAACACCTGCTTTCCTAAACTTGTTGAATGACGAGATTTCATCTTTGGACCACAAATTGGACATGCAAATTTTCCCTTTGTTTGAAGACCTGCAAATCATATATAATTGGATTAAATATGTCAAGTTTAATAATTATATATAATGAATAGATTATTTTAAAAACATGCATGATATCTACTTCATAAAATTAAATATCGTTAAATTCATGCAGTCAAACGTTATAACATGCCATAAAAATGTGTTAGCCCTGGGGCATCATGAATTGTCCATACAAGCATTGTATGGAATTCAAATTGTCTTTGTCCTATTGGTCTAGATACGTCATACCTAGTCACGCCATTCCATAACTTTAGTAACTCGTCGATAAGAGGCTCAATATATACATTCATATCTTTAACCTAGTACTTACCTAGTTGAATGAACATAAACATTACATAATTATTATAACCATTTTACTGCAATATATATAAATTCATGTACATGACTATTAAATGAAAAAACATATAAGTCATTATGCAAAAAATAAGACAAATGAGATGCTACTACGTTAAAGAAAATTGATGTAAAAAAATACCTGGAACAATCATTGCCAACATTATGTTCTCCCTCTTTATTGACATCCATGGAGGAATTTTATTGTTGATAACAAAAATAGGCCACATCGAGTAAATAGATCTCAGCTCTCCAAATGGATTGACACCGTCCGCTGCCAATGAAAGTCTGAGATTACGAGGTTATTCTTTAAAGTGTGGCCATTTTTCCTCCATGTCCCTAAATGCAGAACCATCTGTAGGAATTTGAAGAATCTCATCTCCACTTCTATTTCGTGCATGGTAATCCATAAATTGCGCTAAGCTTTCGCACCTAAATAATTGTTGCATACATGGAATAATGGGAATATAATGAAGAACCTTGCGAGGCACCTTTTTTGTTAGTTGATCTGTTCGATATCTACTGATATGACATTCTGGGCATTCTATTGCAAATTCATGTTGTTTATGATATATAATATGATCATTGGGACATGCATCTATTGCTTAATACTCCATTCCAATATCTTTCATAATGCCAGATAAATCTCGGTATGAGCGAGGTAAAATATTTGATGGTGGTAACAAAAATTCACCAATCAATCTGCAAAAATAAATAATTTTAATATAAATAATATTAATGTTACATACTTCATCCTTTATTTACTAGCGATGAACTAACAACAATTAAAATAGATGAAAAAAGATGACATATATGACATACCTTAACATCCGTGAGATTTCTATGTTGGATAAACCATTCATAACCTTCAGGTTCACCAGCAACAATACAGCAGAGAGAAGAGTTTTTTGGGAGCCTTCATAAAGGGGCTTGTATGCCTTCTCTAGTACAGGTAAATCATGAATATCATCAAAGTCATCTCGATCAACATGATTAGATGTGCCACTACATGTGTCATGGATCAATGTATTTGTACCATCATCTTCAATTGTGTTTTCTGGGGCATGATCATCTTCTTCCATATGATCATTAACTTCATCTTCGATATTCATAGCTCCACGTTCCTCCTCTTGCAAAACCACATTCTCTAGATCGTGATAATTCATATCGTATGCCCTAGGGCGCCCCACGTTTATAATAATGATAGACACAAATAAATCATGATCATGATCAAGTGGTTTTTTTTATATATATCAAATGTTAAAACAATATAAACATTTACAAATTCAATCAATATAAATACATATAATAAACAACTTACCAATGGACGATAACCATGCCTCCCTTCAACGTGACCATGTTGTCTACAATGTTTCTCAATTGTTCTGATTAAAAGTCTTCTCATCTTTAATCCCTTGCAATTATTGCAAGGACAATAACATTTCCCATCACCCTTTCTTTTGAATCTAGCCCAAAATCTATCAAGTGACTCTTCATTTTATTCTGGACTAATATTATCTGACATGATTTTTCTTTACCAAGCTTGAATATTTAGATCTTCAAAAAATATCAAACTCACACTCCAATAATTTTTAATCATACACAGGTAACAAAATATAATAATTATGATATTTTACACCAAAAAAATTCGGCATGCAACCACCCCTGCAAAAGAGAAGATAGTCTGAAGTTAATGACCCCAAAAAATACTTTCAAATGCTAATTCCAGAAATTATTAAATTCTGATTTTACTATGATTTCTAGCTATTAGACTCCTAAAATCGGAATATTGAACTTGCACAACAAAATATGGAAATGAAATTTGCAAAATGCAGCTAATAGGTGTCAACAATTAAGGCCTACTCAAGACTTTGTGAAGTCACTGCAAGGTTTCTAGGCCTTACCTGATGATTTCAGCATGAGGATTAAAGAGTTGGTAAAGAGTTTTGATGACTGGAGTGACACATCTTTACCAGATATTGTAGATGCCCAAGGAAATGCTAGATCACTGCAGTAATGGCAGGACAGGGTAGATGAAATCATCAATGTACAAATCAAATTGATTTGTGATGACTCATATTATGACATGTTGATGAGTAGTATGGATAAAATCATTAACCCTAGCACATCTTTGGATTCTTTTGAAAGGGAGGTGAATCAAGTAGTAGTAAAGTATACACCTTACAGTGCCAAGGTAAATGAGGTGGCAAATTTTAATTGGCCAACGGATGAGGAATATCAAGGATGGGTAGAAAAGTACTTAACTGAACAAGAATAGGACAGAGTCTACAACCGATAGTTAACAGCTCGGCGGTTATGGTTATAACAAATTTTGGCTATGTCTTGGTGGTAGTTTTGGTGCAAATTTTCAAAGTTTGGCAAATGCAACAATTATTCTCCAGTGGACGGGATGAACAAGAAGATTCTCTAGAGACTCAACTGTTGTAACCAATTTTTGAAATGTCATAAGGCAGTCCAAGTGACCAGTGACAGGGGTATTTCTGGTCCGATGCTTGTTGCTCCTTCATTTTCCCTATAAGAAGGATTCCAGGACCAGAAATACGAGTTAGCAAGTTAGATATCTTTAGGTCGAGTCTAAGTGAAGTTGCAGAGTGAATTTGTAAAGAGCCTGATATTATAGTGAAGATACTATTCTTAGGTTTGGTGTCATTCTGTTGTAGGTTTTTAGTTTCATGGGGACTTAATTTTCAAGACAGTACTAGCATATGAATGAAAATTACTCATTTCAAGGTCATGTATCTCCACTGTATGAATATATTATTATCTTGAATAAAATAATCAAGGGTTATTATGTTCATCTCACTGTTATGGTGTGTGTAATTCTCATTTTGGCTTTAATTCAAGGAATTAATTAAAATTCTTGAGTGAGGTTATAGGTGACTATGTTCATATAAGGATTTGATAAGTAGTATTGGGTTAGAATATAGATTGATGGTATTGTAAGGCAATATTATCTGATATTTTATATGCTATGTGTCTAGAAGATAAACTTGGTTACAGTAAAAAACAACCAACAGCTTTTGATATTATCTAGCTATGGCTCCCAAATCTATTGAAAATTGATCATTAGGGTTAAAATTGAAACCTTGCAAATATAATCTTTGTCCAAATCCATCAAGAATTTTGCATCAGTTATAAACAATTCCCTTATAAAGAATTTGTGAAGTCGGGTCTAAAATTTGGAAATGAAATTCTAAAAATGCACAAGACAAAATGAAATCTAATGAGATGTTGCTTTAAAATATGATTTTCAAATCTAGAAGTACAAATCTAACTTCACAAATGAATTCTGAAAAAAGACAATGACTACCCTCAACCTGGCGATATCTTCTTGAGTTTCTTCTGATTTTCCCCAAGAAAACCATCGAGAAAAACACTGCCACAATAAATAGTTGAGCTCATTTTTATTTATGCCCACCATAATTTAACTTTGCAGTCCGTCAAAATTTCGGTGAAAGATTTCATCGAAACGTAGATGAAATAACGGTTCGTCAAAATTTTGAAGAACATCAGGGATAAAATTTTAAAAAAATGAAAATTTGCAAAAAGTGCCCAATGATACATCTGATTATATAGCTTTCGTCGAAAGGTTTCGTTAGATTTTTCAATCAAATGAGTTAGTGTGAAAATTATTTTCATAGCAGTCACTTGAGACTTTTTAAGATCAACTTGAAATCTAGCAACCATGCATACAAAATTCAATATATCTGGCCTGGTCTGAGTCAAATAGAGTAATCCACCAATCATTGACCTGTATCTTGTTTTATTTTCTTTGGGAGAATCATCCTTTTGTGTAAGTTTGCATCTAGTTACCATAGGCGTACTAGCTAGCTTTGAATCTTCCATGCCAAACTTTTTCAGTAGCTCTTTCACATACTTAGACTGAGATATGAAAATTCCATCATCTAACTGAGTAATTTGCAATCCTAAAAATAATTTCAGCTCTCCTATCATTGACATTTCAAACTCACTTTTCATTCCATTAGCAAACTTCATATACCAATCATCATCAACAAAAACTTCAATGATCAATTCTTTATTTTGATCCATCTTGAAATACAGATTGTTGTCAGTAGTACCTTTATTGAATCTAAGTTTCAAAAATAATTTATCCAATCTATCATACCAAGATCCAAGAGCTTACATAAGTCCATATAGAGCTTTCTTCAATCAACATACCATGTTATTTTCATCAATCAATTGAAATCCATCTGGTTGTTCAACATAGACTTCTTCTTCGAGCTCACCATTCAAAAATGTTGACTTTACATCCATCTGATAAACATTGTAATTCTTGAAAGTAGCATAAGAAAAAAATATTCATACAGCTTCAATTCTAGCAACAGGGGAATTTTTTTTTTCAAAATCAATACCTTCCATCTGTGAGTACCCTTTGCAACCCAGTCTTGATTTTTTTTCTAACCACTTCACCTTGCTCATTCATTTTATTCCAAAACACCCATTTGGTTCCAATCACATTTTTGTTATGAGTTCTAGGAACAAGATCCCATGTATCATTTTTTTGTATCTGCATTAGTTCTTCTTTCATGGCTTTCATCCAATATTCATCTTCGCATGCTTCATTGATATTTCTAGGCTCAACTTTGGAAATTAGACAATACTCTTCTAAAATTCTTATTCTATTTTTCACACCTTTTCTCTTATCTCTTATGATCTGACTATTAGAGTGATTTTTCCTTACATACTTGAATTTTTTAGGATTCTCTTTGACTTCTTGTTCTAGTGTTCTTTATTCTACACTTTTGTGAGTTTCTGCTTATTGATTCCCTTGGTTCACCAAAAAAATTTGGAGTTGATTATGTGCCTAAACGTTATTTCCATTGTTAGAACTATCATGTTGATCATCTGAATCATATCCACTACATCTAGATGGTCTACTAATATCTTCATCAACTTTTACATTTGCACTTTCAACCATTTTCTTCAACCTTTTATTAAAGCACTGGTAAGCTTTTCTTTTAGTAGAGTTACCCAAAAATATTCCTTCATCACTTCTAGCATCAAAATTGCCTATATCATCATCTCTCTTGATGTAGCATTTTCTTCCAAATTTTTTGAAATATTTGACAATAGGCTTATAACCGAATCATAGCTCAAAAGGTGTCTTATGAGAATTATTGTCGACATTACTTACAGCTTCTCTCCAATAGAAATAAGGAACATTTGCTTCAAGCATCATGGTTCTAGCAGTGTCTAGAATGATTATGTTCTTTCTTTCAACAACTCCATTTTGTTGAGGGGTCTAGGGATCAGATAGTTGTCTTTGGATTCCATGCTCTTCACAAAAAAAATTGAATTCCTGGGAAGTGAATTCACCACCTTTGTCTCACCTTAGACATTTGATCTTTTGACCTGTCTCATTTTCTACCATAGCTTTGAAGCTTTTAAACTTTTCTAATGCTTCATGTTTTTATCTTAAGAAAGCAACACATATCATTCTAGACTAATCATCAATGAGTGACATAAAATACCTTTCACCTTTTAGACTTTTGATTCTGGATGGACCACATAGATCAGTATGTATCAAATCCAGTACTCCATTAGAGCTATACTATTTGCTCCAAAAATAATTTCTTGTCTTTTTACCCATCTGACATTCCTTTCACATAGTGTTAGTAGGCTTCACAAACTTAGGTATATCTTTGACTGCTTGAGTAGAGCTTATCTTGATAATTCTATCAAATTTCACATGACACAACCTCCTATGCCATAACCAACTTACATCAATTTGAGCAATTAAACAACTTTCAATAGCATAACTTAAATGAAAGATATTACCTTTTGTCTTTGTACCTAAAGCAATCATATTTCCAGAACTTCCCCTTATTCTGCACTTACCATCCTTGAACTGAAGATTGTAACCCTTGTCTATCATCTATCCAACACTCAAAAATTTATGCTTTAAGCCTTCTACATAAATAATATCATCAGTATTGTGCTTACCACCAAAATAAATAGTGCCTTTGCCACAAATCACACCAAAAGTGTTGTCTCCAAATCTTACAACACCACCATCATAGTTTTCCAAGCTTACAAACTTACTTTTGTCACCAGACATATGATGTGAAAATCCGTTGTCAATTACCCACTCATCCTTTTCTTCAATTTTTTCTGCAAGAGCTTTCTCAACATTCATATTACTAGTAGATTCAGTGGACGCTTGACCATTTTCTTTGATAGCAATGAATACACATTCATCTTCATTTCCAATTTATTTATTAGATTCTTCATCAGTTACACCTTCTTCAACATAATATCATTTCCTTTGAAATAAAGTCTTCTCAGATTTGTACTTAGAAACTCTTTCAGGACATCTAGATGCAAAATGACCTATCTTACTACAAGAAAAACTTTTAATAGGTAACTTTCCTTTGTAATTACCATGACCTCTTACTTATCTTTTCACAATCAATGCTTCTAGTTCTTCCATTTCATTTTCTTCATCTTCAATTTGTTTCATCTCATCTTCATACGTGAATTTCCTCTTGGAGCTCTCTCTCGAATCATATCTCTGCTTGCTTTTCCCAGATATAGTAGCCTTGAAGTCAGATTCAGTATTAGGAGAAGATTCACCAAATTCACTCAACTCAAAGGAAACAAGTTTTCCAATCAACATGTATCTTGTCACATTTTTCATTGTCCCGAGTTTATCAATAGCATGAGCTGTTGTTTTGTAGGAAGGGGGCACAGATCTATTTATCTTAGCCACAATATCTTCTTCATCCAAGACTCCCTTGGCACATCTAATGCTCATCACTAGTTCATATATCTTTTTAGAGAAAGAGAGGATGTTCTCATCTTCAAGTCTTCCCACTTGCCTTTCAGACTTTGTAGCTTAGCACTTTTCACTAAATCATCTCCTTCATACAATGTTTCCAACTTCTTCCAGATCTGGTATGCAGTCTTCAATCCTATCACATCTGGCATCTTTGAATCTATCAAAGCACTCAACAATGCTTTAACATCCCTGGTATTAACTTCTACTTGCTTGATCTCATCTTCAGAGGAGGGACCATTCTGAGGAATAGTATATGCACTTTGTGTGATCTTCCAGAAAGGTTCACCAATGCACTTCAAATGACACTCCATTTTGACTTTCCATAAAGATTAGTTTACACCATCGAATCTAGGACTATCCTTCTTGTATAATACCATCTCAAATCACCTCAAGTTGTTAGGATTCATTAGAGGAACTAGCTCTGATACCAATTGTTGGAAAAACAAGGATAGACAACTGAAAGGGTAGTGAATTAGTTGTTACCAAAATCAAACTTATTCAACATTAATCAACCTTAAATCTTAGATCTGATAATTAGCAATGCAAGTATACATTAGAGACACATGAACACCAAGATTTTATACATGGAAACCTTGTTAGGGGAAAAACCACAGTGGATGCTAGTCCACAAGATTATACCCTATTAGAAGTATATTGAAGAATAAATAAGGAATGCACTTGCATTCAAGCACACTACCTAGAGAACACTACTCAGAGGAAGTCTCACTAGCTTACATACAATAATCAGATTAAATCCATCTGATGAAGTTGAACTGAGAAATTAGATTCTACTAAAGCTTGATTACAGTTCCAGTTGGGTGCACAAAAATTTTTGCTCAATCTTCTTCACACTCTGCTCTACTCTTGCATGATTTGAACTTTATTCACACATGTACACCACTTGCAAACACCGAGGATTGCCTCAAAATGAGGAAAATAATTGCTCATATATATCCACTACACGGATTTACATCAATTATTCAGTCAACCACAAAATAAAGAATAAATTACAATTGTCGGCCTCAATACATGAATAAATCTTAATGCATACCAAAAAAAGTTGGTCACAAGATAGTGAGGACCCAAACAATAAAATATTAATCTTCATGGATCCACAACACGCTACCACCATCATGTCGGCCAAGAACATGAAAACTAAAGCACACATCGGAAAAATGTTCGATCATGAACACTCCGATCAATGCGAATGTACAATAGGGATAGAGAATGATCTAGACTCATCCATGAATGTCACAGGTACATCTGCAACAACTAAAATTCCGATAATTTCATCCTCTTCATCGAAGAACACCTGCTACAGTAACAGAATAATTGTAGCTACATGGAACTTCAAAACTTCCACAAATCTTGACATGAACCATTGAAACGTTCAGACAACATACTAGAAAGGTTCAGAAAAAACACTTTAAAGTGAACCTTCAGATTAGAAAATTACAACACTTTTCACTATTCTGACCTTCTCAACTTCACTATCTTCCTGCAATATGTTTTTACAATTTTCTCTATCTCCTCAACATATACAGACTTTAGAATCACCAATGCTAATAGTTTTGACATCAATGACAACCACATATCAGCAAAATAATCACAACATCCAATAGTTCTATCTCTTCCTTTACAACATTACTCATATTTTCTTTCCTATTGGCCTTTTTTTTTACTCTTCTTTTTCTTGAAGTAGTAGATGGTGCATCACAATGTGTGAACTTTCTCTTAGTTTCTTGAGTACTAGGACCGGGAGGTGAATCAACATCAAAAGATGCATGGGAAATTTATTCTTTTCTCTTTCCCTTCTCAATATTAGTAGCACTACAAGTGGAAATACTGAAGATAGGTGTTGGTGCAACACCAAAAGGTAGTCTTCTTGATTTCCTAGGTCTAGAGGGATGTCTAGTAGATTTGGATTTTCTATCATCAATGGCCTCCTTTATCTATTATCTATGATCCATAGAGAAATTTTGTCCTTGGAAGAAAGCTTCAACTCTTTTTCTTCTTTTAAATGTGGTAGCCTCTAAATGTACTTCAGTTGATTTCTCCTCATATGTTCCATGCCTAGGTAGAGAGGAGTGCTTAGGACTACTCAACAGTATCTCAATCTACCTCTCTATCCTTTTTTCATCAATCTCATATCCCAACGGTTCAATCCATCGAATTCTATCCTCAACAACTTATATAATGCATTCATCTATAGATACAATAAATATTATCTCTTTCTCATACTTATTCACTAGAATCCTTGGAATCCAACCTCGTTCATGCATTTAATTTTGAAAAATTGCAAAGAAATCAGCCAGGTCATTATTTGTGCCCTAAATTCTCCTATACTATGCAAATGATCAAAAATATGATGAGCAACCGGATCGTTGCCATCCCATATTATGCCTTTTCTTCTTGGTAACTCCCTTAGGAAATAGAATGACAATAAAACAACTAAGGTTCCAAATTTTATAAACATGCTTTTTTTCCTTAGTCATATTCAATTTCTCTACAAGTTGCAACCTAAGAAACTCACATAAGTCAAAATCCTTTCCATTTTCCACCATTTCATATGCATTATAGATTTCAGTAGCAGACACTGAGTTTACCTTGTTGGTAAAATAATTTTTTTTCCCAATCATGATGATAACATACTTGACAGTAGGTTTTCAATAGACTTTGTAGTTAAATCTCTTCTGTCAAATGTAGCACCAATCAACCTTGTGAATAAATCATCATTCACCACCTTTAGAATTGGAATGGATCCAGTATCGTAAAGACTAGTTACAACTTGAATTTCCTTCTTGTTGAAAACACCTGGTTCATTTGTCCACACAAGATTTCTATGAACCCTGTTAAGGGCCATTCTAACAAACTTCACCTCACTCTCATTGGAAAATTTTGGAAACTAGTTCCAAATGTTCAACTTCATCTGAACTAGGTTTTCATATTCTAGCTTAAGCAGTAGATCATCTCCCATCAACTCATTGTCCCACAAATCCTTAAGCTATTGGCGATTGAATTCTTCTAGCTTCCCATGAATATATGTTCTTGTATCTTTAATGGGTAGCACATGGTGTGGGATGTGAGAGAATACACCCATGAGATCATTTTCATATACTTTCCATGAAAATATTCTAAATTTGGGTTGGGTTCTCTCAAAGACTTCCACAACATTGGGAGTGGCTATTCTCCTCAAATAACTCGAATATGCTTGAAAAGAAAGTTCCTTTGAAATCCACGAAATTCAATAACAAAGAATACATTTTCTCCTTTTCGAGAACTAATGTTTCAATGTATGATGCTTTGAATTACCTTAAACTCACATTAGCTTTCACTACTTCCTCCTAATTTCACAAATGAGCTTTACCTTAACTTAGTTTCTTGCTTCATTACTTATGAATTTTTCCCTAATTCACATTTATTGCCTTTCAACCTTTAAAGAACTTTATGAAACACACTGTAAACCAAAAAAAGGTTCCACAATTCTCTAGATCTACCTATTTTTACCTAATATTTCTCAAATATCTTCAAAATGACAACTCACATCACATATCCTTGTGTTATAGCTTGACACCTCATATATCGAGGGATTTTTAGATTTCTCTATAACTGCTCCCCTTGAAACCATTACTGGGTTTAGTTTTTGGAAGTGGTATTTGCACCTAATGTAGATACAGATGTATTTGACTTATCCTTTTTCTCAGGTTCTTCCTTTTTCCTCCAAATCTTTGTCATTTATTTTCTTACTTCTATAGGATCCACTTTGTTCACATAATTTTTTTATTTCGGATTAGATTTCTTCCCAATTTTGCTCCTACAAAATTTTGAGATATGTCCTAGTTTGTTGCAAGTGTAGCACACAACATATCTTTGATCAAACTAGTTTTAATTCATCCTTGATTTGCACTCATTAGCTTTATGTTTGAAGATATTACATGTGTAACAATAACCTTGAAAATACTAAATCCTTCTACTAGCATTAAATCTATTTAGCATTATCTAGCTTCTACAATTGGTAGCTCTATGTTTAAACTTATTGCAAGAAAAACATTGTCCAACAAAGAATCCAATATTCTAACTAATTCTATTATGGTTCATAGTAATTCTACATTCTATTTCTCTATGACCAAATTTAGTGTATGAGAAACAAAAACTATTAAAATATGGGTATCTTTGAGCATTAGATTGTCGAATAGGAATCCTTCTGATATTGCTCCTTTGGTTCTTGATTTTATGAATATTTCCTTGAAAATTATTTTGATTGTCCACTTTGTTGGAAATTTGTTTTTCCTTTGAGCTTTATCGTTATTCATGTCCTAGACCACTTTTATCCTTAGAAGGTTTTTGAGATGCAATCAACTCATCCAACTTTGTAGAGCTTGTTTTGAATTTTTCTTCACGAGATTTTTCTTTTTGCAGATCACATCTTAGGGTTACCACTTCTTGTTCAATATTTTTACATTCACCAATTTCATTTTGAATCTCAACTTTATGACATTCCTCAAATTTCTTTCCTTTCTTCTACTTGCACATTTAGTCTGGTAATGTCTTCATTAGCCATTTCAACTAATCACTAACTTCTATTTCTTTCCTTGAACTTTTTAATTTTCTCTCCTAACTTTATGATGCATTCATTTGCTTCCTTTAAGTTTCCTTTTAGATTTTCCTTCTCATCCTCATTTTTTTCCAATTCTTAAAGAGAATCATTGATTTCCTCAAGTGGAGAGTTTTCTTTCAAAGGAACATGAGATGTTTTGTTAGCCATGTGTTCACATTCTGGGACCTTCCTCAAGCTATAAGACTTCTTCAGAGGAACCAAGATCTAATACTATGATCCCTAAAATGTTAAGTCCTATTATGAGATGCTAAAAAAACTATTAATTCAATGAAGGAAATAACATAAAGAGTACACCTCAAGATTAGCCTAAGGAAAGAGATTGCAAAGAAGTAAGATAATAAGTGGATAAGTGATTATACCTCTCTTGTGCTGCTTCTTCCTTGGTTGGCCCTTGATCTTTGGATGTTTTGTGTGCTCTTTGGATGGCAAGTTAAATCAAATATGCAAAGTGATATGCAAGATGAGTGAAGAAATTGTAATGGTGAACTCAAAATTCTATGGTAAATGCAAGAGAAGCTCAAATGGAGAATTTGCAACAGTTTTGATAGCAAAAGATTGATTCTCCAAAATGAGAGGAAGGAAGGGGTATTTATAGAGGGATTTTAATTCTCTAGATAATTCAACGGTTGAGATTAAACCAACAAGGCCAAGATGGAGGGCTATGGTGAGTTGAGGACTCACAAGCCCTCACATCTTGACATGTGGAATGTGATATGGCTTAGGACAAGATGATGTGGAAGTGAGGTGGAAGAAAGGTAGATAATTTGGATGAAGGACAAGTACCTTGGGAAAGGGATGATGTGACCTCTCGATAATCACATAGGGAAGAGGAGAATCTTGGGTGAATAAAAGTGAATTAAAAATTCACATGATTGGGGAATCTTGTGGATAAGACAAGGTTCCAAAAGGAGAGGTGGAAAGTACCTTGGATAAAACAAGGTCCTTAAAAAGGTAGGATTCACCCACATGTGACTTGATGTGACAAGTCAAAGGTTCTAGAACTTGCATGGGGAAGAGAAGATTCCTTGGAGGAATAAAATTGAATTAAAAATTCACATGGGGAAGAGAGGATCCTTGGGTGAATAAATGTGAATTAAAAATTCACATGGGAAAGGGAGTCAAGGTCAAGAAAGGCAAGTGGAAAGGTTGACTAAAAAATGTATGCTAAATGTGGAAAATGACTTTGATTAAGGTTGTGTAAACACAAGATTAGGATAATTAATGAGAGATTAGAGGCAAGTGGGAGATTGTGGAGGATGTGACAGTAATCTTGATTAAGTGGTGCACATCCTAATCATGGATTAATTAATTTAATCCAGATTAAAAGAAGATTATGGAGAATGTGACAAGGAGAGAGAAAAAAAGGGATTAAAAATTGGTTTTAATCCAAATAAGTCAAATGACTAAATTAAATAAATTGTCTTATTTATTTAATTTAGAGAAGAAAAAGTGTAAGGTAAAGTATTTAATTATTCAATTACATACTTTAGGAACCTTAGGCAGAAAATGAGATAATGATTAAATAAATTATTTAATCACTATTAATGAAATAGATGAATAGAGTGGATGATTTTGGTCATGTGGAAGTGGTCAAATTTAGATGTCTACAAATACCAATTTTTGAATACATTGAATACTGAGAGGGATGTGGGTGAATCAATATTCTTCTAACATAATTAATTACTAACCATCAAATTATCAATCCACATGTAGTTGCTAAACTAAACCAAAGAATAAAAGGAATCGTAACACATTGATGCCAAGATTTTTATGTGGAAAACCTAAAGTGTGAAAAACCACAATGAGGATTAGAAAACAATATATTATAGCTAGTTACAACATATTACAAGGATCACTACCAAGACTCACTATCCTTAAAAGGATCACAACCTGATTACAAAATGTCTTATTTCCAAGATACAAAAAGGTATGAATCATTGCCAATGATGAATTGAGTAAGTACACCTTTAATCTGCAGAGATCAGTTCCAGTTAGGCTCTAGAATACAAAAATTCTACTCTAGAAAAAAACATACAAATGTTTACATCCTTGCACTACAACACTTGTTGCATCACTGTATACCACACCATTCCTTCATATTTATCTCGCTTCTATATTTCATTCTCTTCATTTCCACATACTTATATATGGATATATCATCAAACATCAATTAGGTCTACCTAATTGAATGCATTACTCAAAATAACTTGTTGGATTAATTCAAAAGACCATTTTGGTGCATAGAATTAATCATAAAAAATATAGATTAGGTTGTCTTGGACCTAATAAGAAGAAC
The DNA here is from genome assembly GCA_007115665.2 of Sequoiadendron giganteum. Taxonomy (NCBI): domain Eukaryota; kingdom Viridiplantae; phylum Streptophyta; class Pinopsida; order Cupressales; family Cupressaceae; genus Sequoiadendron; species Sequoiadendron giganteum. Next base: position 73,554,165 of record CM021108.1, read on the forward strand.
TTTACCAATTTATAAGAAAATTAGTTCATAACCTTGTTGTCCCAAAAGAATTCCTAACTTTTTTCACTTAGAAAACTCAATTGGATAAACCAAAATTACTAAAATCACATTCATAGTTGTAACTAACACTCTTGAGAAGCATATGAAAAACTTATAGAATTTCCTTTTACTGAGAGGATTTCTAGATAAAAATACCATATCATTGTAGACACCTGATTTACTTAGTTAGTTACCAAATAGTTTTGGAATCAATCACAAAAAACCCAGAGGTCACCTTCTTCACTCTTCCAACAATCTCTCTTTGTCATTGATGGCAACATGTGCCAAAAAATGAGACTTGATTCAAAATAAACATTATGAAACACTAATGTACCCAACTCCCCCTAACATATATACAAGAACACCAAAACATAACTTATCATTCTTTATATAGACTCTTCTCCTCTTCTTTCCCTTTGACATTGCAAGGACATAGGACTAGGAAAAGATAAAAAACTTTAAATCAGGAACTGGGGGCACCCTGTAACTCTTTGAGAATTGCTTCCAAAGATGGATTTCCATCATCCCAAACTTATTTTTCCCTAGAAATATTTTTATACAGAGATTCTAATTCCGCCAGGGATTCTTCTCCTTCTTCTAGAGTGGATGGAAAAAAAATTATCTTCTCAAGTTTTTCTACTTCCATCAACACATTTGATATAGAGACATGTTTGGCCATAACTAGGTCTCCAAGCTGGGAATACCTTCTCATAGCATCTTCTTTCTACCTATGCAGAATAAAAATTTACTTTGAAGATATATAATAGAAATCCATCTGACATGGATTCTATCATTTGCAACCTTATAATCTTTGGAGGCATCTGCAAGTTGAGACTCAATCGATTCCATTAAATCCTTGATACCTAGAGTGGCTTTCAACCACTTCATGTAGTAAAAAATAGAAGTTAGGATTCTTTATAAAATTCTCTTATTTCAAAGTTTTCAAAGCCTTATCTCATGCAATTGTATGCTTGTCTTGCAAAAACAACAATATTTTCTCTAGAAAACTTAACTCCACTTCTTTTGCAGTCTGTACCTTGAGTTTAGATGTGTAATATTTGACTAAATCAACTACAGCTTCAAATTTTCAATCGGAGCTAAAGAGTTATCTATTGAAACACCAAGGGTTTTCTTTTGTAAAGCTTCAATAGCTTCATTTATCAAATCATTTCCCTTTTGATATGACCACAACTTCTTATGTGGCAGAGCTAAGAAAAGTGTCACTTAGTTTTATTTTGTCACTCAGTGTGATCTTGGTCAATTCCACATAACCTGAATGTGATGGTAGCTCAACTAGATGATTCTTCGGATGGCTTTGACAACTGAGGGCCTTTGGGAATTTCTCCTTCACTCTTTTCAGCCGAAATGGCTTTCTTATCTTCCTCTTTCTTCTTTTCCTCTTCTTTTCTTCCTTCTTCTTTTTCGTTTTCTTGTTATTTTTTGCTTTCTTTTTCTTCTTCTTCTCTAGATGACTTTCCAGAGGATTTTTCTCTATTTTATTTCTCCCTTCTATCCTCATCATCCTTGTCACTAATACTCTTTTTGTCCTTACTCCTTTCATCTTTTTCTTTTTTTTCATCCTTGTTTCCAGTAGATTCTTTATGTTTTTATTGCTTATCACAGGAATGATCTTTTATGTTGATCACCTGAACTTTTCTTGGTAGTCTCTTCTATGTCAATCAGAGGGGCTAGGGTCTCTAAAACACTAAGTGTCTCATCAACAGTCTCAAAGACTAGATTATCCATTACTTCTCGAAGAGTAGAATGTTCCTATGTCCAAGTAGTGTGGGACAAAGAACTGATTCTTGCCCCATAACAGCTTGCTAATTGCCTGATTACATCCTAGGTTTATTGCCTTACTTTTTCCATATAGTCTTCTTCTTTAGTAATTAGCATGCTAACTCTTTGCTTGACTCTAAACAATGTAGAACATTCTTTTAGTAGAATAGCAACTTATATCTTGAAAAAAGTGGAACTAATGGATTTTAAGGCTTCATTTCTCATCTTATCATCAATATTTATAGCCTCTTTACTTCTAAGAACTAATGCTTCCTAGACATTTTTAGTGTAATTTTTGACTGTATGGTCTCCATATTTACATTAAAGATAACTATATACTAAATAAATGTATTTATGATAGTTTTCTTCCCTTCATCATTAACCTTATCAAATAGCTCAACAGTTGGCATAAGGTCATTATCAATCATATTTTTTACTAGGGCTCCTATATTTAGAGATGGATGACCACTTAATGAAGGAGATACAAGCATGTCCTCCATAGGATCAGATTACCCTTCTTCCTTCTTCCTTTTATTTCCATGGATCCAGTAAGTATCCTCCTCTTCCTTTCTGTCCTCATCGGTAGAAATATCAACTCTGATTTTAGCTTCTTCTTTGGAGGTACTAATACTTTTGTTTCTTTTCAGCTGGTGCTCTTCTTCAATCCCAAGTTCTATCTCTTCCTTTATAGCATTAGTCAAATTTTATTTCTTGTTGTCCTTTTATTTTAATCTTCTTATTCTTCCTGAAGTAGTAGATGGTGTAGTAGGAGGTGAGAACTTTCTCTTAGATGCCTGTGTACTGGGACTAATAGGGGAATCAACATCAATAGATGCAGGGGAAAAAATTTCTTTTCTCTTTCCCTTCTCAATATTAGCAGCACTAGAAGTGGCAATACTAAAGATAGGTGTTTGTATAACACCAGAAGATAGTCTTCCTGATTTCCTGGGTCCAAACAGTTGTCCAATAGATTTGGCTTTTATTTCATCAAGGCTCTCCTTTAGTTGTTCTATATCATCCTTAGAGAAATATTGTCCTTGGAAGAAAGCTTCAACTTTATTTCTTATTTTAGATGTGGTAGCCTCTAAATGTACTACAGTTGATTTCTCCTCATATATTCCATGCTTATATAGAGAGGGGTGCTTAGGACTACTCAACAATATCTCAATGTACCTCTCTGCCATTTTTTCTTCAATCTCATATCCCAGTGGTTCAATCCATTGAATTTTGAGCTCAATAGCCTCTATAATGCATTAATCTATAGATACAAGAAATGTTATCTTTCTCATACTTCTTCACTAGACTCCTTGGAATCTTGTCTCTTTCATGCATTTCATTCTAAAAAATTGTAAAGAAAGTAGCCAAGGCATTGTTCTTTGCCCTAAAGTCTCCCAACACAAGTGATCAAAAATATGACAACAAAATGGCCTATTGTCATCCTATAGTATGCCTTTCTTCTTGGAAACTCCCTCAGGAAAGAGAATAAAAAACAAACAAACAAGGTGCCAAATTTAAAAACATGCTTCTTTGCCTTAGTCATATTCAGGTTCTCCACAAGTTACAACCTAAGAAACTCACATAAGTCAAAATCCTTTCCATTGTCCACCATTTCATATGCACTATGAATTGTAATAGAAAACACTAAATTTACCCTGTTGGTGAAATAAATTTTGTGCCCAATCATGATGGAAACATAATTTATTGAAGGGTTTTCAATAACCTTTTTAGTTAAATCTCTTCCATAAAATGTAGCACTGAACAACCTTGTGACTGCATCATTATTCACCACCTTTACAACTAGAATGGATCTAGTATCACAAAGACCAGTTACCAATCGAACTACCTCCTTGTTGATAACACTTGGTTAATTTGTCCACACAAGATTACTATGAACCCTAATAAGGGACATTCTAACAAACTTCACCTCACTCTCATTAGAAAAGTTTTGAAACTAGTTCCAAATGTTCAACTTCATCTGAACTAGGTTTTCATATTTTGGCTTAAGTAGTAGATCAGCTCCCATCAACTCATTGTCCCAGAAATCCTTAAGCTCTTGGTGATTAAATTCTTCTAGGTTCCCATGAATATATTTTTGTGTATCTTCAATGGGTAGCACATGGCTAGGGATGTGTGAGAATGCACCCATGAGATTATTTTCATATACTTTCCATGAAAAATCTTCTAAATCTGGGTTGGGGTTTCTTAGAGACTTCCACAACATTGAGAGTGGCCATTCTCCTCAAATAACTTGAATATGCTTGAACAGAAAGTTACTTCAAAATCCATAGAATTCAGATAAAAGAGAATACCTTTTTTGTTTATTTCCTAGATACAAAAAGGTATGCCTCACTACGAATTATGAACTGAGTAACTACACCTTTAATGTGTAGAGATCAGTTCTAGTTAGGCTCTAAAATATTAAAATTCTACTATGGTCACAAGAATACAATAATTGTTTATGACTATATCATTAAACATCAATTAGGTCAGCCTAATTGAATGCATAACTCAAAATGACTTGTCGGATCAATTCAAAAGACCTTTTTGGTGCATACAACAAATCATAACAACCATATATTAGGTCAGACTGAACCCAATAAGAAACACATTACCCATTTATAAGATAAGAATTTCATAACCCTGTTGGCCCAAAATAATGCCAAACTTCTATCACTTAGAAAACTTAACCACAACAACCAAAATTTCTAAAAGCACATTCATAGTTGTAACTGACACTCCTGAGTAGCATATCAAAAACTCATAGAATTTCCAGATCAAAATATCAAATCAATTTAAACACCCAATTTACTTAGTTAGTTACCAAATAGTGTTGGCATCAATTACAAACAACTTGGAGGTCACCTTCTTCATTCTTCCAAAAAATTACAGTATCAGGTATGTCCTCATGCAAAAATTTAACAACCTCATCAATTTTTTCCCCATTCTTATAATGTGTCTCTATTATCTCTTTTTCAATAGATACATCAAAAAATGTTGGAAAAAAAAGGATAGGCAACTGAGAGGGGAGCTAAATCAATTGTTACCAAAATCAAACTTATACAACATTAAATCTTAGATCTAATAATTAACACTGCAAACATAAACCAATAATATATTAGAGACACATGAACACCAATATTTTATACTTGGAAACCCTGTTAGGGGAAAAACCATGGTGGATGTTAGTCCACAAGATTATACCCTGTTAGAAGTATAATGAAGAATGAAAAAGGAATTCACTTACATTCAAGCGCACTGCCTAGATCACACTAATCAGAAGGAAGGCACACTGACTTACATATAATAATTAGATTAAATCCATCTAATGAAGTTGAACTAGGGAATTAGCTTCTACAAAATCCTAATTACAGTTCTAGTTAGGCACACAAAAACCTCTACACACTCTTCCTGCTCAATCTCTTTCACACTCTACTCTTCTCTTGAATGATCTAATATTTATTCACACATGTACATCACTTGTAAAAACCGATCATTTCCTCTAAATGAGGAAAACAATCACACATATATATATCCACTACAAATATTTACATCCATTATTCAGTTGACCACAAATAAAGAATAAATTACAACTGTCGGCCTCAATATATGAATAAATTTCAATGTGCACCAACACAAGTCTGTCACAACATAGCGAGGACCCAGACAAACACCGTCAAACATGCCAAACAATAAAATATTAATCCTCATGGATCTGCAACATGCTAACACCATCATGTTGGCCAATAACATGAAAACTTGAGCACACATCGAAAAAATCTCCGATCATGAACACTCTAATCAATGCAAATGTACAGAAAGGACAAAGCATGATCTAGACTCATCCATGAATGTCATAGTTACATGCACAACACAAAATTACCAGAATTTCATCCGCTTCATCCAAGAACACCATCTATAGAAACTGAATAACTATAGGCACACAGATCTTCATATCTTCCACAAATCTTGATGCGAACCTCTGAAAATTTTAGACAACATACTAGAAAGGTTCAGAAAAAAACCCTTTGAAGCGCACCTTCAAATTAGAACCTAAATCTCTTTCCACCATTCTGACCTTCTTAGCTTCACTGGCTAAGTGCACTATATTCTTTACAATTTTCTCGATCTCCTTGACATATGCAACCTTCAGAATCACCAATCCTAATAGTTTTGACATCAATGACAACTACATATCAGCAACATAACCACAACATCC
>CM021108.1:73560298-73616983 GCA_007115665.2 Sequoiadendron giganteum
TTCAAACATTGGAGGGGGTGTAGAAGTATCCTCCTTTGCAATGTCTTCTTTGGTAGTTGCATCTCCTTCAACATTCACTTCACTGGTAACATTTTATACTATAATTTATTCCAATACTATAAGAACATTATCTTGCACATTCCCTTATTTTATTGCATGCTCATGTTGAGAATCATCATGATGTACATCTTATTTAGTATTCACATCCAAAGCATGCATATCCATATTCATTTATTCTATGCTATCTTTGCTACCTTCTCTATAGTCTCTTTCTAGAGCCTTTCGTGATCATTTTGGTCACTATTCATGAGGGTTGTCACTCTTTTATTTGTTTTAAAATCCTTACTACATAATTTATCCAATGTGGCTTTATTATCCTTGGAGTGATATGCACCAAAATTTTCTAAAAAATAATTTTTTATCTTTTCTTCTTCCTCTATATCCCTTTTCCTTCTTGCAAGTAGCACATTCCAAAGTTCTATATGCATCTTATTTTCAATGGTTTGCATATTAACTTCAAAAACAACAATATACTTGAAAATTGTGTCCATAATGGTGGCCTTGTCCACCTCATCTACATTAGCACATAATGCAATAGTATCTTCTAGAATTTCATTCTCCACAATCCCATTAAATAGGGCATCTAACTTCATAGGACTATGTGTCCTTACTAGAGATGTCTTCCTTTGATTTTTCTTCCCTATCAGTATATTTTTCTCTTTTGTAGACTTAATATTGTTTTCTCTCATTCCCATTCTAAATTATTCCTTTTCCTTTTTTGTATCGACCTCACTGTCCATATCAACAATATCAAACCTTCATTTTCTTTGTACTGGCTTCACCTTTTGAAGCTTCTGATTTCCTCTTCTAGACCAATTGTGGTCCTTCTTCTTCATCATCCTCAATGTTTACACCCAAATACTACTCCCTTGTTGTCTTGGTCTTCACTCTCCTTCTTACTAGGCCAGTTTGTTGTGCTACTAGAGTAGAATTTTCCTCTTTAGTCTTATTTTTTTGTTCGACCAGAGAGGTCTTCTCCTTCACTAGAGCACTTATAGGTTCTTTTCTCTTTTCTCTTGAGGAATTCTTAGCCTTGAAGTAGTTTTGGGCAATTGGAGGAGTGGTATGTGTTCTGTTGGATCTCTTGACATTTGATGAACCTCTAGGAGCACCAAAATATTCCTTTTCTTCCTCAACTTGCTCCTTAGTGAGCCCCATAGCTTTTGCAAATGTTGCAGAACTTCTTTCAATAGTTTTCTTTGTATGTGATTTCCTTTGATCCATGTGAACCTTCATCAACTTCTCCTCATAAGTTCCATACCTCTATTTGGAGGTGTCCCTTGTTTTTCTTAACATGTAGTCTACAAACCCTAGAATATCTTGGTTGATGATTTCATATCCCATTTTCAGGATCCATAATAATTTGGGCTTTATAGCCTATATAATGCATTCATCCTTTTTCACCAAGAATGTAATGTCATTCTTGTACTTCTCCACCATCTTTTAGGGAATCCTCCCCCTTTCTTGCATGCTTCTCTAAAACACTATGAAAAATGCCACAAGAGCATCATCGTGTGCCTTAGTATCTCCAAGTCCTCTCAAAAATTCTCTGATATGATTTGGTATAGTCTACCTTGTAGCTACATGTCACTCTTTTTTCCAGGGAGTTCTCTTAAGAAGTAGAACAACATATAATCAAGGTTCCATATTTGAAAGGATACCTAGAATCCTTTTTTATTTTTTAAATTTTCCATTATTTGTTGTCTCATTAGCTCACATAAGTCATAATCCACTCCTTCTCGACCATCTCATAAGTTATGTTGATGGCAGTTACAATTACATAATTCTCTCTATTAGAGAAGTATAGCTTGTGATCGATCATCATTGATGCATATTTAATAGTTGGGTTTCTTATTTCCTTGATGGAAAAGGCTCTTTTTTCATAAATTCCACACATTTTCTCAATTACAACCTCATTATTTATAGACTTAAGTATCAGAATTGGTTTGATTGAGGATAAACTAGTCAAATCCCTAATTACCTCCTTGGTAATCATGTCAGGTCTATCTAACCATACAAATCTATCATGGATACGACTCAATGCAATCCTTGCCCAAGCATCATCATGGAAAAAGTTGGGAAACCCTTGCTACACATCAAGCTTATTTGTCACCAAATTCTGATAGTTAGGTTTTAATAAAAAATCATCCTCAGTGAGCTCATCTCCCACATATCACCATGCTTCAAATGATCATATTCCTCCAATTTACTATGAATGAATATCCTTATATCCTCAGTGTGCAGGAAACCATAGGTAACCCTGAAGAATGCACTATCATGATCGAATTCCATAGATTTTTCAAGATGTTTCTTGAATTTAGGTCAGGTTCATTCAAACACTTCAACAACCCAAACCTTGATTACTTCAAACACATTGCTTTTCTCTATGTTTGATATTCTTCTCTTGAATACTTGATTGCAAATACATTTTGATTAAGTGTAGATTCTTATAAACCTTTTGCCATGACCTAATTTTTTCCATAAATGTTTTAACCAATAAGGTTGTCAAAACCTTAATTGTATGCATATTCAAGCTTCAAATTCCCTGCAAATTCTTGTAACTCAATATTTTCTACTAGGATCTTCTCCAATAGATCAAGAAAATTGATTCACACCTCATACCCACATGCTGAAATATCATCACCATTTCTTTGGAAAGGGATGAGATATTTTCCATTAAATCTCTCCCTGGTCCAAAGATCTCAACTTAGTTTTTGAAGGAAACATCAGCACCAGATGCTTGTACAGACTCATCCTTAACCTCTATCTCTTCCTTCTTTTTCCAAATCTTTTCCATCTCTTTCATTATCTCTACTAGATCAACCTTTTTCACTAGATCATTCTTCTTTACATTCTTTCCTTTGTAAAACTTTAAAATGTGTCCAAACCTATTGTAAATGTAGCATATGACATTATTTTGACCAATATTACTTTCATTCCTTCTAGATCTACATTTATTAGCTTTATGTCCAAATCTAATGCATGTACAATAGTATCCATTGAAATTTTGAACCATTCTACCATTATTATAGTGATTCATCATTTGAATTTTGCATTGATTAGCCTTTTGACCAAATCTCTTGCTTGTAAAACACCGATCGAGAAAATATGGAAAATTTTGATTCATTCTACTTCTATATTCAATAGCCTCATATCCAAATTTATTGCAAGAATAACAAAAACCATTAAAATATGGGAACCATTATGAATTTATTTTTCTAAATGGTGGTCTTTTGTATTCATTTCTTTGATTCTAGATCTACTTGTTATTTTTCTTCTTGTCTTCAATCTTCTTTTCAAGTTGGTTTATATTTTTATTTGTCTTCAAGCTTTCTCCTATCTCAAACCCTAATCCACATTTGTCTTTAGATCCTTTCTAATTTGCAATAATTTCATCAAGCTTTATAGAACTCATCTTTAATTTTCCATCATGACTCCTTAATTTTTCAATATTTGATCTCATATTCACTTCGTGTTCAATATTTGAGTATTCTTTAGATTTTCTCTTCACCATTGCATTCAGACATTCTTCAACTCTTTTTCTTTCTTCAACTTATACCTTTAGACCAGTGAAATTATTTCATTTTCTTGCTTCAACTATTCATTGACCTCCTTATGTCTTTCTCTAAAATTCTTTATTTTCTCTCTTGATTTTCTAATCCATTCATCTGCTTCTTTAAGACAATTTATTTTATATCTCTATTTTCACTTTCAATTCTTTCATGATCTTCAAGAGAAACATTTAGTTCTCCATTCATATCAAATATGAAATCTCCTTTTGTAGATCCAACAACATGAATCTCTTTTGGAGGAGTAGGTAGTCTTCTAGCAGCCATGTGTTCAATTATCAAGATTTTCCCCAAGTGGTTAAGCTCCTTGAAAGGAACTAATCTTTGATCCAATTGGTGAACACCTAGAATACTGAGAGGGGGGTGAATTAGTATTATTTTAAACCACTTCAATATCCAAATATTCAATCCTTGTTGCATATTTAACTTGAAATAATAAATGAAAGCATGGAGACAAACAACAACATCACATAACACATGAAAACCAAATTTTAACATGGAAAACCAAAAATGGGAAAAGACATAGTGAGGATTAGCTCATAATATATTATAACCTGTTATATTATATTACAAAAGTGCTCATTGCAAGTGGAATCACTATCCAAGTGGACTCACTACCCACTAAGAGAATAAAGGATAGAAGAGAGTGGAGGCACATAGCCAAATTTGAACTATTAAAAAATGCATCTACAACATGTTTGAGTATAGTTCCATTGAACCTCAATATACAAACTTCACACAAACTAAATTTTTACTCTTCTCTTCTCTTAATTCACCTTATATTCACACAACTCACATTGATAAACTTTTATTACATATTACAACTTTCAAAACACTAAAAAATATCTTACATATATCCATTTCATCCATAAATACCTACAACATCAATTAGGTCAGCCTAATTAGATGTATTATATAAAATATAATTTTTTGTCTCAATAACCATACATACACACTTCTCGCCAAGATTCAAAACTCATAAAAAATTAAAATAGGTTGGCATGGACCCAAAATTGAACTCTCATATCTTTCCAAGAGTGAATATTAATTGTGGCTCTGGAAAACAAATCACGAGGATTTCCAATGCCTTTTCTTATGATATTAGATGGCATGAACCAAAGGAAAACAAGATAGAGAGAACCCTTGAACCTGAATAGGCATAGACCACCAAAGGTTGTGTTATTTGAAAGATAACCCATCTCGAAATCTAGAACCTACCCACTAAAGCAAAGGTTTGACAACTTCCCAGGCACACAAAATTCTTCTGGAAATAAAAGTGCCTATGATTTGAGCTCCATATTTCATGACTAGGAGGGTTTGAATGCCAATCCACTTCTAGGTAGGATAATTTGCTAGGAAACCTAAGGAAATGCAATTCTTGAGAATTATTTTCCAAGCTTCTTTCCCAAAAATCACTCGTACAATCCACTTGACATAAAATTCCAATCCTTTTCATTGAGTGGAAAGAAGCCCAATACCACTAGAGTCTCACAAGATTCAACAAAATTCCCAAGAAACATAGTGGAAAACCCTTGTGGTCTTTTGAGGAGGACCACAAAAAATCATGAAGAATCTTTCAAGCTTCATATAATAAGCTTAACATGGGTCCCAACAAGAAGAATAACATACATGAGTGGCCATAATAATTTTAGATAAAATCTAAAATTTATAGGCCAAAGAAAGAGGCCTAGTGATCCAATAAGAGATCTTCTTCTCAATTGTAGAAAGGACCACATTCCAAAGGTCAACTAAAGAAGCGTAAAAGGAAAAGGGAATTCCTAGAAATTTAAATATATCCCCATGACCAATCCACTTCCATCCAAAGAAAAGAAGCCAAAAAGGTGTAGGAAGAAAGGATTGGTGATAACACTAAGTTTTATGCCATCGAATAGCCGAGCTAGAGGCTAGGAAAAAATATCAAGGAGTTAAAGGGACTCTCTGCTACTTTTCTTATCTTCAATGACAATAAGGAATCATCCTCAAAGTGACCATTAACTAAGTGGTTAGATGAATCTGGTAGGGTAGTACCACAAACCCTCCCAGAGGAAATAACATTTGCCAGTAAATACCCAAATCCTTTAGAATCAAGCACATATAAAGATAGAGCATGAGGACACCCATATCAAATTGACCAATGGATCCCAAAGGCCTGAGACTAGTGGATATTGATATTAATGCACACAAAGGACTCTACGGAGATAACTTTAATAGACTGAAGAAAGTGAAGGCCAAAACCTAGAGCATCAAGCATAGCCAGGATAAAGGGTCATTCAATGTGGTCATAAGCTTTGGTGAAATAATTTTTTAGAAAGATAGCTTGTTGCTTAGAGCATCAAGCCCATTCCATACCTTCCCAAACAATAATGATGTTATCCAAAATGAATCTAGATTTGATTAAACTAGTTTGTTTAGGGAGAAAAATTTGAGACAGCATGTGGTGAATCTTTGGAGCTAAGGATTTAGAAATAATCTTGTAGGAGACATTAAATAGAATTATTGGCAGCCAATTAAAAATATCCTCAGGGTCTCTTGACTTAGGTATGAATTTTATATTTCCTTTAGTGATAATTTTTCTAAAGACTGATTATGAAAAGCTTTTAGATAGACCTTATGGAGGTCAAAACCCACACAAGGCCATACATATTTATAGAATTTACAAGGAAAACCATCACATCTTGGTTCTTTTTCATTGACCATGGAGCTAACAACCTCTTTCAAATCATCCATGGAGAGCAATTTCTTGAAAAAAGAGTGTTGATCCTCAGAAATCCTACATAGGAAAACCCAAAGGCATTCTTGAAGAGCATGGTTTCACTTAGGAGAGACTTGATGAGTAGTAAAAACCTTTTCATAATGTGAAAAAATTCCTCAAGAATATCTAGTATCTTGGAGAGCATCGTTTGGTCATCCTTGATTTTCTTGGTGCTTGGTGTAGAATGAAAATCAAGTAGAGCAAAAAAACTCCTTAGAAGTTCGATCACCTTGTCGAACACACAAAAAATGTTGTGAGGGGGGGGTGAATCAACATATACTAAAACTTAAACAATTCCATTTTTAGATCAAAGATCAAATCACATTAACTGAAATAAGAATGGAAATGAAAATATGTGTAAGGAAATCAAGAATTTTTACGTAGAAAACCTAATGAGGGAAAAACATGGTGAGAGTTAACTCATAATATATGATGTTAATTTCTTAAAAAAATTATAATATTTTTAAGGCTAACTACCTATAGACTTGAAGGATAAGGCACACAACCTTATGGAAAGATACGAGGACTTGATGAAGAGGATCATTGCCTGATAGAAGGATACAAAAAAATTTCAATGAAAACATGAACACAAACTGTTATAAAAAAACATCTAGCATATGCTAATGTTGTAATACCTTTCTAACACAATTATTGCATCATACTGACTTCACACACTTCATATTCATCATACTATTCACTCTATATCATATCAATTGAAAAATTATTCTATTCTTCTATAAATACCCTCTGCAACAACTCAAAACTCCAAATAGGTCAGCTCCAAAAAGACCCATAAAATGAAGCAGGGATACTACATAGGTTAGCTTCACACATATGCACCATGAATAAAAATTAGTTGTGGATCAAATCAAGATATAATTGGGCCCAAAACATCACAATACATTCTCCAAAGAAAAAATAATTAATCAAGATCAACTACAAATGAAGGAAACCACACTGTCAACCCAAACAACATAAACACCATCGAGAGAGAGACCAAAAAAATCATGTAGACCAACATTTGAACAATGTAGGTTATAAAAAAAAACCTTTAAACCTTTTCTTAAAGTATCAAATCATCATATGTTGGCATAAATGAATAAACCCATTGAACATACAAGAACAAAGCATCCTAAATTGACTGTGAAACTTCAACACTTAGGATATTGCACTATGGGTCACCAAAAAATTTGAAACACATATGGATGTATCCATACACCTCTCTTAATATATCCCCAAGTTCACACAACCATATGTATAATTCTAGAGGAATGTACAAAGAAATTTTACATCTGACACATATTCTATTATTCTACAATCTAGAGAACTATTACATCTAACTCCTATAGAAATGTTTATGATATAATTTTTTCGAAATAAATTTATTTTATAAATGATAAACATAAGTTTAGAACCACACAACCATATAATTCAATGCAAATGAATGTAGGCTAATATAAAGATACCTAGACATCTAGGAAGACATATAGTTTAATCCTTAAACAACTTCTCTCAATCATACATGTATTAGAAAAACCTCAAACTGTCAAGCATCATGCTTTTTTCATATTATGCATCTAGTAGGTCTTCAGGAGTAACTTGTTCCAAGTAGGTTAATCTCAAAAGCATCTCTCTTAGATCTACCAATCTATCTCTAATAATTCCTTATCCTTTTCAACATCTATACAAAAACTCTATGACTTTAGGTTGACATCAATTCCAAAAAATATTTCCAAAACTCTCTCCCTTTGTCATTTATGGCAACAAATTTTATTTTCAAGTATTCTCTTAATCTTCAATATCAAGGGTGAAGGGCATAATAGTCTTCTACATATCACAGCCAAAAATTATGTGAGAAATCTGGGCCTAATTGTATGATCTCTACTAACAACACTCCCCTTGAGATGGAGATCCCCAAAAAACTGATGCTATATGACTTCAACAAAAAAAAAAAGATAATACAATCATCTACAAAACTATACAAAGACAAAATTGTCTTATCTGCACTTTTGCAACCCCCTTAGAAGGTATAATTTTCTTGTAAATTACATTAAGTTGTTCCAGAGTTACAACCAATTTTTCTTTTGTTCAGGTAAGAATATGATTTTGACATTCAAATTACATGCATAAATCCCCAACCTCGTCCACACTTCTTAGAGCCTTAATCTTCTAATCAACTTTTTTTTTTTATTTAGCTAGCAACCCAGTTAATGAAGCAAATATAAAGTTGATAGCTTCCCTTAACTAGCCAAACTATTTATTTATTTTTTCTCTTTGATCTTGAAGTGATGATAACTACAAATGAATATTTTCTATTTGATCTCTAGTTGATCTATCACTATCCTTTGATTGATCATATACCTCGACCATTTGTGTGATCTATGACTCAATGGAGTCAATCTAGTCTTTGATGCTCTTGGTAAAATTTGGCCATTTAAAATAAAACAATTATAAGGCAATGACTTCATCTACACATTCCTTAAAAATAATCATATTCTCTTGCAATTTTTTGTGTGCATTGGTACACCAACCAGAAGAAATAACAATTATTTTGAAATTTATCTTCCTTGATTCCTCTTATTCTACCCTTTGTTCCATGTGAGAGGAATGATCTTTAAAATAATCGATTAAAATTTTCAAATTTAATTCTAGAGGCAAGGAAGAATCAATTTTTACCTCAGATAAACCCTTGTGAATAATCTTCAACACACCATCAATTAATCCACTCTTCTTCACATGTTCCTACAGAATATCCTTCCTTGTAGAAGCATAAAAAATATCACCAAGTGGTAACTCTGCTACCCTATCTGATATCCTTTAAATTTTGCTTCATCCATAACACCTATGTGCAACATGATGCAACACCAATGTATTCTTCCTCTATATTAGATAATGACATTGAATCCTCCTTTCTTAGCGAAGACACCAACCTACTTCCAAAAAAGAAAGCACCACCACTTGTACTATTTCTATAATCCATACAATGTGCCTAATATGCATCTATGTAAGCACTAGATGAGAGAAATTAGTATCCTTTGGATACCACAAACCATGTTTTGGAGTTCCTTTAAAATATTGGAATATCATCTTCATTGCTGCCACATGTGAATCTTTAGATCTTCTTGAAATCTAGCCACAAGACAAACTATATGCATGATATTTGGTCTAGTAGTAGTTAGATATAGAAGTCCTCCTATCATTTATATGTACTTTCTCTTACTAGCCTTAGGATATTCATCATTCTTACTTAGTTTTCAACCAGTAACCATAGGAGTACATACCAATTTAGTGTCTTCCATCCTAAACTTCAACATTTCCTTGACATACTTAGATTGTGAAATAAATATCCCTTCCTTTTTCTAATTGATTTGAATTCCAAGGAAGAAATTCATCTCCCTAAACATAGACATCTCAAGCTCTTTCTACATATCTTCTACAAATCTCTTGTGCATACTTCCATTACCTCCAAATATTATGTCATCAGCATATACAAACATAATAAATATTTAATCCTTTTCAATTTTAAAGTAAAGATTACTATCTACAGTACCTTTATTAAATCCATGTTGCAATAAGTATCTATCCAATCTTGCATACCAAGCTCTAGGAGCTTGCTTGAGTCCATATAATGCCTTCTTCAATCTATAGACCATATTAGGATTATCTAATAACTAAAAGCCTTTCGATTGTTCAATGTAATCCTCTTATTCCAACTCATCATTCAAGAATGCTAACTTCACATCCATCTGATAGACTTTGAAATCCTTATGTGCTACCAAATCCAAAAAAATTCTAATAGCTTATATTATTTTCACTAGATAAAATGTCTATGTTGGTTGTTTTTGGAGAACCTGTTAGAGTAGACGTATGTACTCCCATAGCTCCAAGAATCACCTACAATGATAAACCTATCACACTATGAAGAAATAATCAAGATATTATTACTCAACAACTTAGATCTAATAAAACATTAAAAATGCATTATGTGAACAACTGTCACATTGAATATTCTATCGTAGACAGTGAATAATTCCAATGACATCATTCCTTAAGAAAGGAGATCAAACCCTAAAATTAAACCCTATTGTGCACACTTAATAATTAATAAATAATTAATTATTAATGTGCCTAAGTTTAGCTTAAGTAAAACTAAAGTGATAAGTGAGTTAATTAATTAACCAATATGATTAAATTAATTAAGTGAAATAACTTATTACTCTAACACCCCCCCTTAAGATGAACTTAGGAATTAGCTAAAACACTAAGGAAAAGATGCTTGAAAGAAAAGATGGGTCCCAACAACAAGGCTTGATCAGGTACCCATGAACAAATGCAATGCAAACTAAATCAAACAAGGTAAAGGAGAAAACCACGTGGGAACAAAACTCCTCCCCAAAATAGGATGCAAATAAAATAATGTAATGGACTAATAGAAGAAGGATAGAAGGTGGATTACACGATACCCCCCATAGACAACTTCTATCATATAAGTACATGTACAATGGTCTCCATAGGAGATATAGAAAGAGACAAGAAGGCACCCCCACAATGAAGAAACTCTTGTCGCAATGATAGATTCTTGATGTAGAATCCAAAAAGAGATCTTGAAACGAAAAATGATATTCCTTCCCTTGGGAAGAAATGGATCCAAAGGATGATGTTGAAGAAACCCTGTGAAGAGTGATGAACCAATTTGTCTCAAGATGTGTGCCATGATAGGATTTTGAAGAATCTCTTTGCCTGAACTGAAACAAATGATGACAAATCGAAACTGATGTGAAGAATCCTAAAATACAACCTATGAATCCATGGATAATGGTGGGCATACATTGATAACCTAACTACCAATATAGAGGAGATGTATGTCCTCAAAATAATCCTCAAGATCTGTAGTGTGAGACTCAACAAACAAGAATGTGTCTGCAAGATAAGAATCTCATGATGTAGCAGATAATGAATGACCAAGATGGTCATGATGTTGGACTGAATCCATAAGGGCCAATGTGGTGATACTGATTTCATCAAGAATAATGGATGGTACATGTGTAATCTTAGTCTGAAGAGTAGGAACTGTGAAACAAGCCTCTGATCCATCAAAACATGCAAGAATGTCTAAATACTCAAGCTCCTCTAAAGTATCATGATCAAAGGGTATATTCTCTCTCCAGGCAATGGGCAAGAGACAATCTGAAGCAAGATCCTCTAGGAATGGAGAGAGATTGGGGTCTCCTTAGATCTCCCAAAGACGTGTCCAAAGTGGGTGGGACAATTAATGTCTGATAAAGCCCACATAGTGTCATTACCAGCACTAGACAATATAAGTCCTACTATGTGATCTCTAGTGACATCCCAAGCTAATTTTCCCCTTGAATTCATTGGTTTAGGTATGAGATCATACAAATAAGGAAAAATATTAAGCCACCTACAATATGTAAGTATGCCATTTTCCCATGACTCATAATTACCTCGTTCCAGAATACAACTGAAGGGTGATTAGAAAAACCAATGATAACTCTTCAAATTAAACAAACTGATAAAACTGACCTTACTTCATGTAGATCAAATTAAATAGAGACAAATGACACAAACAGGAGGTTCCCAAGTGCCAAAATGTCCAAGTAATTAAGCAAAATGTGAAAACATAAAAAGTTGAATAAAATATAGTTGGGGAAAAATTTGGTAAAATAAGTCTAATCATTGTGTAGAGCATTGAACTATCTTTCTGATGCCTATTTGTTTGCAAAAAATGGAGTCTGGACGCAAAAGTTACACCCCCAGAGTGCAAAAACCATCTTCTGACATTGATTGGTGAAAAAAAAATCCAAACGACAAACCCAAAAAATCAAACCTAAACCATTGGATAGTGCTCAGAACCCACTTTCCAATGACATTTCGTTCTTGACAAACCAAGTTTGTATGCAAAAGTTATGGCCAAAATACCAAACTTGCTCCAAAAGGGTTTGGAGGAAAGCCTGGCGATTAGATTAACCACTAGAATTAACTGCTACCATTAACCGCTAGCGTTTTACTGACATTGGCTCCCATTTAACACTATTTAAAAAAAAAAAATCTCGGATTGCATGTTGTACCAAACCGTACGACCCAGAAATTAAAAAAAATTGCCTCTCAGAGTCACTGTGTCCGATTTCAATGATTTGACAATCGATTTAAGGGTTTGTGGGAGCATTGAATGCGATGGTGAGGTCTATTTGGGCTGAAAACGCTCCAAAATTTTAGGTACACTATAGATCTAGAAACCCTCATAAACTTCAAACCCTCGCAAATCTGACAAACAAAGGCCTTTTTCGACGAAACGAAAGGCAAACCTGACTGTTTTGGCAGCTCTCAATTCAATGGAATGCTCAAAATCTGACCATGGATCATGGATATTAATGCATGAGTTGATTTCTTCAAAAAAAAAAACAAGGCAACTGCAGATCTGGTGCTCTAATACCATTAATAATCATCTTTACTTTCATGCATCTTTTCCTTAGTGCTTTAGCTACCTCCTAATTTCATCTTAAGGGGGGGTGTTAGAGTAATAAGTTATTTCACTTAATTAATTTAATCATATTGGTTAATTAATTAAGTCACTTATCACTTTAGTTTTACTTAAACTAAACTTAGTCACATTAATAATCACCTAATACCATGTTAATTATATTAGGTATGTACTCCCACAGCTCCAAGAATCACCTAATCATTTTCACTTAATTAATTTAATCATATTACTTGGATACCATATTATAGTAGACATATGTACTCCCACAACTCCAAGAATCACTTGCAATGATAAACATATCACACTATGAAGAAATAAGCAAGATATTATTACTCAACAACACAGATATGATGAAACTTAAAAAATGCATTATGTGAACAAATGTTGTATTGAATATGTTGTCATGGAGAATTAATAATTACAATGAGATCAATCCTTAAGAAAGGAGATCAAACCCTAAAAGGAAATCCTAGTGTGCACACTTAATAATTAAATATTAATGTGCCTAAGTTTAGTTTAAGTAAAACTAAAGTGATAAATGATTTAATTAATTAACCAATATGATTAAATTAATTAAGTGAAATAACTTATTACTCTAATAGAACCAAGTAGATCCCACTAAGTATCTATGAACTTGCCAACTTCAATTATCGAATATTGAGGAGACGATTCGCCAATGAACGAGGAAACACTATGACACTTTCCTCCTCCACTTTAGGCTTTGTAAGACTAGGGAGGGTAATCCCATAATGTGCATTATATAATCTTGCTACACAACTATATTAAGCAATGCACAATTAACATAGCATTCTCAATCAGTTGCTAAATCAGTGGAACCTTTTAAAGAAACTAGAAAATCCTTTGAAAGATAACACCTCCACAACTTAGAATTCATACAATACTAACCTTAACAAAGATAAAAATATTTAAAGATTTTTTAAGAGTATTGTTCTCAAATTGGGTAACTAGAACCATGAGAAATACAAATAACACCCACGACCAGTGCCATATCTTTGAGTGAGGAGTCAGAACACAAAAAATTGAGCTATAAGGTGAATTTATTTCTAAACATTCATGATCTATGTGAGAGTGTCTTGCAACTCACATATTAATACTTAGACTCTATGACTTCTTATCAAATCCACTCAACATGTATATGAATTCATGATTTAATCAAAGTATTTTAACTGATCCATTGAATCAAATCCTAAATTAAAACATACATCAAAGTATAATGATGATGAAGATAAATGAAATTATCTTTGATCAATATTTTTATTAATAATTCGTATACAACATAAAACTAGAGAGACAATTTATAGTTATGAGATATTCATTATTGTTCAAAATATGCTTAGAAATTATACAATTAACACAAATTATGTTCTAGACTCCAAACTTAAGATATAAACTTCATATATGTTCTCTCTGTATTCTAATTTGCATAACTCAGACCTAGAATTCAACAAGAGACCTATACAACTGGCCAAAAATTCCCTTTTATAAGAATAAGGGAGCAAAACAAGCTTCAGGCTAAGAAGTACACCTCTCACATTTTTATTTGACTGCTATAGCAAATATTCCCCTATAGGAAGTTAAAAAAAACTAATAGAATATTCATCATCAAATCAAGAGCCCCCATTAGTTGGTGTTGAACACCATGCCTTCCAAAAGGCACATGTTACAAACAATAATCTTCCTTTGTTATCAGAGATCTAGTTCCACCTTCCAAAAGGTATCTTCAAACAGTTTCCTCAAAACTTGTGTCCATGCTCACCAAGCAAAAGAACAAAAGAAAATAAAGGAAATGATAAAAAGAATGTCCATGTATACTACCCTATTATCAACTCAATTGTAGAAGATGCACTCTAATTTTAATACTTTAGCAAAAGCCTAATTTGTACTAAATCTAGGCTATGAAATTCATTTTCACCTATTTGTTATTCATCATGATAGAAGAGTTCAAAACCAAAATTTAAAATCATCACCCTACCTTTTCATACTAATCCACCACCCCCTCCAAATATCTCCCTATCCATTCCTTGAATTCCTCGTCAGAAGACCAATCAATATTTATGACTTCATCTACTCTTTATCTGTAAGGCACATACTTAGTAACAATCTGGTTATCCTCTCTATCAAATTCTAAAAAGATAGCATCAGCATGAACCAACATATCCATATTGCTCCTTAATGTGCCCATGTCACTCTTTTGACAAATTAAAACTACTTGATTAGAAATGGTTTTATTAATTTCATCCCTCCATTCTTGCAGGGTTTTAATATTGCCGTCATACCTTAAAATGGATGTAAGGAGACCATGGTGTGACTCATGAAAGGATTTCACCAGATCCCTTATCTTGATCTCTAAAGGTTCAATATTTCCCCTATACCCTTCAATTTTACACACAAAATAATTAGTGGGCTTTAATTTCTTAGGGGTTAGCATCATGCTTAGCTAAAATTGATATCAACCTCAATTCCTTCATCCCAGGGATCAATTTTTCCATAAGCGGAATTTCTCTTTCCCTGTCATTATCAAAATTATTTATTGCAGCCACTATGGATGAATAGTTGTGATGAATACTATTCAATCTGTTGTTTACCCATTTGTTCAGGTGCTCTAATACTTTAGTTATAATCCTCATAATGTTATTGAAAAGATCCTTATAATGATTCACATTTTCCTTTACATTCATTCAGTCACTTGAGAAATTCCTCTCTGCTAATGTGTCCTTCCATCTGTGGCATTTTTGATGTACTAGGCCCTATTACTAAAATGGGTGCACTTCCCATGTTATATGGCATAATAACCCATGAGGAACTTATTTTAGTGGTAAGATTAGGGGGTGCGGCTTCTTGAGAAGTAGTAAGGGAGTCAACACTAGCTTGTTGATGCTTTTGTGCTTGCAAATTTTGTATTTTATCCTCTAATAATGCAATATTTGTTTGCAGTTGCATATTGTGTTGTTCAACCTTTCCATATTGAACCAACAAATTTATTTTTTCTATCCCGATCTTATCCTTTTTTGTAGTAACCGATTCCATTGTAGCCCTTTTAAATTCTACAAAATGCACAAACATATTAGCTACTTCGAGAGCTGATGTATTTGCAACCCTTTTTATTATGAGCCCCCCTCAGTAATTAGGTGTTGGCTCAACAATATCAATATTCCTTGTAGTTGGGGCCAAAGATCAAATTACCAAGGGTCTGACTATTGGACTTCCAACTACCCCTTAATTAGGACAAAAAAACACTATATTACTACAAAATACTAATGCAAATATTAAAAACCTCCCTTAACTCGAACCACTAAAGTTTCCATAACATGAATTTGGCCACCTTGGCCTTATTACAAATGCAAAAATGTCATACCTCAAGACTAGACCTTGACTACAAAGCAAAAACAAACCCAACTATGAAAACTTGTGAAAAATGTGAAGGTTATTTGCACCATAGCCTCAAGCAATTTGGGATGGAGACTTCTTTCTATGGCTATGCTATTGACATATTCATCTCTTTTATCCCTGTATGCAAACTCCAGAAAAGTATGAGTCTTTACAAATGAATTATCATCTAAAACATTTGAGCATGCCTCCACCCACATATCATCTTTTCCATTGAGCCTAGTGAGGTCAACTTTACTCATCCTCATGCTCAATTGTTGTGCAGTCCCCAGTACTGGAATAGTGGGAATTCCTTCTTGTATTTCTTGTTCTGACACCCAAATATCATCATAAAAATCTTCATTATCATAATCCACCAACCTTTTTCCTTCAACCTTCAACTTCTTCAATGAGGGCTCCTTTAGTGGTGATGTATTGGATGGTGGAGCATCAATATCTATGATTTCAGGCCTAGTGGCCTTGGAGGAGATGGCGGTGGTATTTGTGACACAAGAGAAGGCAATTTTTGATCCTCTTGTTGAGAGGGAGCATGAACAACATCATCTTTCTTTTCCTTACTCCTTTTCCTCACAAAGAACTTTATTTTTGGTTCATTAGGGTCTTCAGGTGAAATCTTCTCTTTAATAGCAGGGATATCCCCTTTAACCTATTCTTCTTCAATGGGATCATTCCCCTTATTCTTAACTATTCCCTCACCTTCAAGGTGGCCCACTATTTTCTCAAAATTTTGGGACACATGCTTCATCTTTTCTATAAAATTTTCAACCTATGGAAGAATACTAAAATCAAGATTTTCCTTATTTATCTTCCTCTGCATCTTGTTGAAAGCAATCAATTTTTCCTTTCTCCATTCTTGTTCGAGAGGATGAAACACATTTCTAATCACATCCTCAGGGAATTAGAAGATGTGCACAAATTTTTAGCTCTTGTTTCTTTCTTTCAACCAGGCCATGAAGCCTTCTGGGTCATATCTGATCCTCTCTACTACTCTTTGCATTCGATAGGCCTTAAGAATATCAATTATTTTATTCCAACCTCCTTTTGTCATCACAAAATTAGAAAAGAATGTATACAAAGGAAATAATTTTCATTTTCCTTAGTCCAATAGATTCTTATTTTCCACACTTCCAAGTTGACATATTACCTCTAGGAAACCAATTCTTTCTTGTACATATCTTGGCAACAAGTGGGGTGAAACAACAAAACCATATACTCTTAAAACAATGAAATCGGGTTATGGGATAACATCTTCCCAATTGTGATCAACTCCCAACTTAGGCCTTCTTTCTTTGGGTCTCAAAAAATCATGTAAGGCCTTGGGAATTCTAGGAAAAATTAATTGATGAACAATCCAGATCTAATCATCTTGATTATAAAAAACTTGACTGTATGCAATTGCAATATTCATTACTTTATGCAATCGCAATATTCATTAAATTCCACTGAGCCACATGGAACCACTTGTTAATATGTCACAAGCCACACTAATCCTTTGTTGATGCAGCCATAAACTATGTCACATTACCCTCATCCCTATGGTTTTTAACCCTTACACATCTTTAATCAGTGGGGGATGGGGAAGGGTTGAGATTAAATCTCATGGCTTCATAGCTTATTTGTAACCAATTGCCTACAACCTTATTTCTTCTACATCATCAACGGTCTAGATTAAAAGATCTTAAAACATGTGCCCCAATATCTTTATTACTAGCACATCCTTTATCTTCAAAACCCGTGTGAAAATATTTGATTGATATTCACCTTTTACTCTAAAGCTTCCATGTACTCTGGATTATTCCACGTGGCAATCGCCCACTGCCCCATTGATTTTTTTTTGGTGAAGCAAGGACCTACATGGGATAGTAGGGAGTTGTGAAGATTGGCCCACATCACTCACTATTGATCGTCCATCCTCTTCTTTAGCTCTGCTTGCTAATACTTGGGCCCACCCTTAGACCTGACATGCGGCGATCGCCCACCAGCCTGTGAGATTATTTTAATGAATAATAAACACCAATGGGTGTGTGAGGAATGGTTGGGATTCTACCACATGATCTAAAGATTGTTGTTGATTTATTTTGATACCACTTGCATTCTTCAATAAAGGAATCAGGCCCACAAGGCACATGGCTTGAGCCTACCACCCCATATGAATAAAATATTGAGAAATAAAGTGGAATGGGTGTGTGGGGAATGATTGAGATCCTTCCTTAGTCATCAAACAACCATCATAAACCTTCATTTTTGCACATGCCAAAATAGTTATCTTTTAAAATGGGGCCATCAGTAGGTCGACGAGACTTGACCCTTGACAATTAGAGACTTAAGGTTTAAGTCTTTAAACATGAAATATCAGGCCCGACTATGGTAAAAATTTAAAACGGCTAACTTGCAGACGGTGACCAACAAAGCTAACACAAAGGGGCTAGTATGGAGAATTATTTTAATAGCTCAAGACACAACTTAAATGACTGGGAACTGGGTACACAAGTAAACAATTTATTATAACTCTCATCGTTGGTGTCAATACAAACTTTGAAGAGAGGGTTTACAACCTAAAATCCTAAGGCCCAACCCCAAACACAAAAATATATAATGATGAAAGAGCAAGAGACTCCACATATTTTCAAAAAAAATTAGGAGCTCTACCAGTGGGTCATGCTCGGGGATGCATACCCCTGGTGGGTATGGTGAGAAACTAGATCTCATCATGAATCAATCCAACACAAAGAGAAAAAAAACATAGGAGCTAGCCCGGACAAGGCCAATAGACACAAAAATATATAACAATTACAGAGCAAGACACTCCACATATTTTCAAAAAAAAAATAGGATCTCTACCAGTGGCTCATGCTCGGGGATGCATACCCCTGGTGGGTATGGTGAGAAACTAGATCTCATCGTGAATCAAGCCAACACAAAGAGAGAAAAAAAACATAGGATCTAGCCTGGACAAGGCCAACAGACACAAATGAAAGCAAACACACCCAGCCTATATACAAGACTATGCAATATACATGGAACGCAACTTATTTCAAGAGAAATAGGGCTTCAAGAACTATCCATGTACTGGCATTTCTAGAAACTCACCAGTTAGTAACTACAAGAAGTGTGAATCTTCCCCATGTGCTTTTGCAATTAGATATGGGCTAATCCATAGGGGATCAAATTTCCCATGTTTTCCTTTGTCTTCCATCCTTGCATTCCACATTACGACCATGCATCCAACTTCAAATTTTCTTTCAATGGCCTTTTTATCAAACAATTGTTTGACTTGGAGTTGTAGCTTCTCATTTCTTTTATGAGATTCTCTTCTAGTTTTGTCAAGCTCAATTAACTCTTTCATCTTGTGTTGCATATCATCACAGATGCCATCATCATATTCTTGAATAAATTTACACATCTTTATCAGGTTATTATGAGGTATCCTTGCTTCTACCCCATAGACTAGGTTAAATGGTGATTATCCAATAGCCTTTTTGAATATGGTCTTATCTGTGCACAATGCCAACTACAGTTTTGAATCCCATGCCTTTTTGTTCTTCTCAATCACCCATTTGATGATTTTCATCAAGTTCTTATTGCTAGACTCTGCTTGTCCATTCCCTTGAGGGTGATAAGGAGAAGAGTAAGAAATACATATGCCATATCTATTCTAGAATTTAGTAAACTCTTCAGATTTGAAGCACATGGAATTATCAAAAACAATTCTTTCTGGAACCCCAAACCTACTTAATATGTTGTTCATCAAAAATTCTATCACTACCTTGCTTGTTTCTCTTCTTGTGGGGATTGCTTTCACCCACTTTGTGAAGCAATCATTTGCAACAAGGATCCAAGAGTGACCTCCAATTGATTTTTCTAACATTTCTCCAATTAAATCAATGCCCTATTGTTGAAAGGGGGCCTAAATTGGAATTGGCCTAAGAGGAAGGTTACCAATTTTTTTTAACTTACCAGTAAACCTTTGGAAAGAATTGCATCTCTTGAAAAATATGTATCACGTGGTGAATTGTGTAATGTGATTAAATGAATAATAAAACCACACAATCAATGAAACATATTAAATTAGAGAATTGGAATCACAAACTAATCTAATTAAAACAAAACAAACTCCCTAAAATCGTTCCATTGTTTCCTATCTTCAGGGATTCAATAAATCTTGTTGGCTCTTAGATTTTGTGTATGCATTATGACTATTAGAATAGAAACTTGAGGAACAAAATTTTGAAAGATGCAATAAATCTATCCCTACACGATGATAAACTGTCAAAATGCTATAAACGATAATGGTGATATGATAATGGATATGTTGCTAAAGACTATGATTCAAATGTTGTATAAAACTACTATGATAATGGAAATACACCTAATAAGCTAAGCCATGATTCTAAATTTGTATGTTGCTACTATGCTAAATTCTAAATGCTCTAAATTCTCTTAAATGCTTAAAGATAATTTTTGCAGACTAAGTTTTCTCAAATATGGGATTCATTTGTTCTAGAATGAAGCTACATTTATAGATTTTCCAAGTCATATTGTGATGTGGCAACAACCAACGGTCAAGATTTCAGATGGAAAGACGAACAGTGCAGAATGAAGAAGTTAGAGGGAATCATGGAGATGGTTCCCTTTAAAAGAGCACTTTGCCAAGTGTTTAAAAGAATAAATTAAATAGAGGAGTCAAGTGTCCAAGGTTATTTTAAAATTGGTTGAGGATAATTCCAATTTAAATATTAGGCATATTTAAATTCATGAGACAATTGATGATGTGACAAGAGGAAAAGTTGAAGACATGTGACTAAATTTGAATTTTGGAATTATTCATATTTAGTGAAGAGATATTAATTAAATAAAACAAACTATTGACATTTTTTTATTTAATTAAAGTTAGAAGAATGTAATTTAAGATATCAGAATTAGGAAATGTGAACTATATAAATAAATTGAAATTTTAATTATAAGTAGACGAACTAAGAGGTTTATTAATTAAATAACTTGTATTTGATTAATTGATTATCCTAACCGATTTTAGGTGTATACATTTTGCTCCTCTTTGAAGTGATGTGTTTACACATTGCTTCAAAGAAAAATTTGCTAGTGATGCTGACAAAAAAAAAATTGATATGCCCGAGACACTAATTTTTTTGAGTGATGATGATATATGCCCCCTTGGGAGATAGATCGGTGAATTTTTCAAAATTTTCAGATTTTTGAATTTTTTTGAATTTTTTAATGATTTGATGATTATCCAATGATGATTTTCTAATTTTATGATGTTTCAACAATTTATCTCCCAACATAGAAGCTCATTTGTGTCATTTTGATTTTGAAAATTTGGAGTGATTGAGCAAATTTGAGCACTTTTAGCAAAATGGTGATCCCCTATGAGACTCATCAATTCAAGCATGTACGACATCACAACCGCCCAACAACATATGAACCTCTAGTATGAATTTTTTTAAAACCCCTTTTTGTGAATTTCAAAATGATTTTCCCGCATTTTTAAAGTTTTAATTTTGTATTTACACATTTTAGCACATAAATAACCTGATGTAGTGCATAGATTAACTATTTTAATGCGTAGGTTTTGAGTTTTAGCACATTCATAACTCAATGTACCACATAGGTTTAGAATTTTAGCATATTGGGTTTCTAGCAGATAACTTCCATGATTTAGCACATTAGGTTAATGAAGTAGTGCATCAAATGAATTAGTGTATACATGAGATGTTCTAGCAAATTGATAAGATGTTTCAGCACATTCATTAATTTAGCACATTTTTTTATTGCTCTAGTGCATAGAAGAAATTTTCTAGCACATCTGTGATTTTGGCACATAGAAACACTGTTCTAACGCATCCATGTTTTTTGGAGCATAGAAACTCTATTCTAGTGCATCCATGCCAGAATTGAGTAATTTTGATTTTTCTCCTTTTGTTCGATGTTTTTCGATCCCATCAGCCTTTGATTTGATATTGATTGATGGTCCTGATAGATAAGATGATGATTGATCTCATGATAGGTGAGATTTCATGACTGATTGATGATAATTGACCCCATGATAGGTGATGATCAATGATAGATTGATTGATTGATTGACCTTATGATAGGCGAGGTTCATTCATAGACTCTCACAAGATTTGATCAAAATATCACTAGAGCTGATTAGATTGATAGGTTGGTTGATGTTTGATTGATTGCCAAGATTACTAATTTGTGATATGTTATGATAATAGAAGAGTGATTTAGTAGTCCTGATGTCTTGGCAGCACTTCTCATGGAATTGGGAGCTAATTCCCTGCTTGAGGTAGGCTGATTAGGATATTATTGAGAGATGCAGGTTATCATCATTGACTGACATACCTCAAGTTAGGATTAATTGGGGACTTCTGAAAACTTTAGCAGAGAGGTGTCATAGTGACCACAACACTTTTCACCTATCCACTAGTGAGATTATTGTGAAACCAGAGGATGCATATCGGATCTTGCAGATTCTAGTGATGGGGGATATAGTTGTTTACCAAAAGGCTAAGCAAGGAGGCACAAATTCTTTGTTTGGGATCTTCCATGATGACCAAATCAGTGGGTATGAGATAGCTTGGTAGGAGATGTACGAGACCTATGCCCCTTTACCTTTTGTGCTTGTTGGTTTCGTTGGTGGCTTCCAATGTCTCGACAAGAGGTCGAAGAGACTATCTGTTGGTTGGGGTCAAAAACTTGACCAGATGATTCTACATGGGACTCAATATGCCTGCGGTTTATGCATGCTCACACAATTATATCATGATCTTCATTAGGTAGTCTATCTTGGAGCTATCAGTCTATCTACAGGGGTGACATTGTTATAGACCTGGGCATGGGAGCACATAGCAGTGACACAACCAGTGGAAAATAGATATCGGTCTATTGGCAGGCCATATGTGTATGGATGTATAGGTCCAGTTGTCTAGCATAAGCTGGGAAAACTAGAGTATTGGAGATGAGTACTTGATGATTTAGACTCTATGACATGGTGACCATACTTGGACTATGAGCAGTGGGTAGAGGACCATCTGGAGATGCCTTACATGTGTATAGCCAGATACTTGATTGGGTGGGCATGGTTCATGATTCAGAGGTTCCTGTTGATGAGAGTACTCTGACAGTATAGTAGAGTGCAGGGCATGCCCCAGGGAGTCGCTACATATGCATAGAGACAACAAGATACTATAGAGTGGGGACCCACCCTGTCATATGATGCAAATTATGATGAGTACCTTGGATTACAACCACTTATGTGGGCTTATCATCCAAAGGTTGCAAAGGTATATATGATAGATGAGTACATTCATTACTTTTACACTCATCCCTTTCCCAAGATATCTATCCCCGACGAGCCAATGCCAGATTTGGAGGATGATGATGAGAGGGCACCTAGACAGAGGAGAGGTAGGGGTGATGGAGATGAGGAGGATGGAGATGGTGGAGATGGGGGAGATGGAGGAGGTGGAGGATATGGAGGAGATGATGATGGGGATGGAGGAGACAAAGATGGAGGTGCAGGTGGAGATAAAGTTCATCTAGTGTTAGACCTCATAGTGCCTTGGAAGAGGCAATCCCTAGTGGCTACAATGCAACATGTATAGATTAGATTATCATTACAACAACAACAGGCTCAGATAGCTACTCTATAGGCACAAGTATAGGGCATATAGGGACAACTGGGATAGTTACAAACATAATTGGCCTAGGAACAAGGGCAGGTTACATAGGCACAGGGACAAATTTCCACATTGATGGCCTAGAGGGAAGTTGTGAGACAACAGCGTGAGAAGGCACAACCAATAGAAGATAGGCTACAAAGAGTAGTTGAGGGAACTACTACCATTGAATATCTCAAGGAGGTTCAACATTCAACCAAGGAGGCCAAGTATTACAGACTGAGTTACAATGAGGCAGTTCCTCCTAAGCAGAGTGTTTGTTATACACAGTCCAAGTCGAGCAAGAGCCAATCTTGGACCACTAGCAAAGGTGTTACATACTCGCTTCAGAGAGATCCTGATATAGGTCTGTCTGGTGGGGGAGGCACAGGTCTAGTGATGCTGACAACATCTAGGGGAGCATGACATAGATCCAATGTGTGATACTTGATGTACTTTTGACTTGTATACACTTATTGATACATTAATGATTCACTATCATTTTTTATGATGTATCTCTCAAAATTTGGATATCATTGTACACACTTGACATTATTTTGAGATTTATATGATATGCATTGGATTCTTGATCTGTATGTGTTGTCTATATGATTTTATGATGAATGCTTATGATGGATGCATTTAATTTTTATTCTATATTTTTGAAAAGATAAGTAGCATTTACAGGGTGTTGTACCCTTCACAACAAGCCACAAGGGCCAAAAAGGAACAAGTCTAAAACGCTAACAGTAAGACAAAAAAAAGAACAGAGACAAAACTTTAACAACACAGAAACTAGAGATAGATAGCTAAACAACAGAACACCAGTGCAAGCAGCAGCTAACTGGCATTGTCCCAGTTTTTGAACAGGAGGTCTACAACATCATCACCAACCTAGTCTTGGTTATTTTGGGTTATTTCCCTCCAGCTCCTCCTTGATAAAAGTGGATAGGGTGCTAGTAACGAGTGACCCAACTTCATTGTGAAGCAGGTCAAACCTTGAAACTTTTTGTTGAGCGTGTCCATCTTCTTCTCCAATGCACAAGGCTCCTCCCCAACATCCATAGCTCTTGAGATCTCGTCAGGCTCCATGACCAGGGGGTGTGAAGAGTGAGAGGTCGAAGTCTCTTTTGGTAAATTGCTTTCTTCTAAGGTAAACTAGGGCCCCTCCATTTTTTCATCCTCATCTTCCTCGATCTCCTCATCCTTATTCTCCTTGCTATCAGATTGCTCCTCCTCCAAGTCCTCAAAAATTTTCCTTTTTTTATTGCTTTTCACCAACCTCCCAGATCTCCTTATGGTAGTCTCCCCTCCAGTCATGATCGTGATTTCCATAATAGTATCACTTTTAGAATATTTTCCTATTATGTTCTTCCCTCTCCCCTCCTTCACCATCAGCTCTAACACACCTTTTTTACCATCATTACCTTTTTTTACAATGTTGGCTCTATAAGAAAACTTTTCCAGGGTGGCCTTGAGTTCATAGAGACTGGTCACGGCACTAGAATGTGCATTACTCGTCCCTCCTTTAAGTTTCTTGGTAGCCAATTTAGCTTTGGGGTTTCCCACAGTACCCAGATTGGATTTTCGAGGAGGGATTTTTGACTCAGCAGGGGAAATGTTCGCAATAGTCAGGGGTTCAATTTCATCAATACGAATAGACAAGATGGCTTTTGGAGGACAAAGGGCCAAGTGAAAATGGTAAAGTCTTAGGATAAGCCCCTGATGGAGTGAAAGAGGCGGGAGGTCACTCGGGTTAAGGCTAGCCAACTTCTTGCATTTCTCAACTGAATTTTCCAGGTCCATGAGAAAAAAGAAGGGAAAGCTAAGAAATATTTTATGCCTTAAATTATTTAGAAGGGGAAAATGATAGAAGAAATAGATTTTGAACCTACCTTCCAGAGTGACATATTTCATCAAATCTAAGCACACCTGGTCCCAAGGCTTCGAAAGGGCTTCATGTTCAAAGCCCGATTGGTTTCGGACCAGTTCCTCATTCCCCATGAAGAATGCTTTCAAGATTTCATTGTTCGGCGTCCCAGTGTGCTTAGGGTATTTATTCCTAGTACACAACATTCTGGTGGTTTGTGTGATAACCTCTTCATTGACTTCAAAGGAAATACCTCCCATCGTGACCCTTCGGTCCTTCCAAGAATTAGCAAATTGACTAGAAAAATTAGGGTCATGGCCAACCAGAATATCCATGAGAGGAGCAAGGCCACCCTCAGCATAGATATGCTAGACCAATGGATTATTCTGGAATTCTTCACAATTATCTGACTTAGTCTGAACGCGGTCACCACCCATGATTTCCACCTACATAAAAAAATAGAGAGTTTGCAGAGAATGAAAGTTAAAAAAGCTAGCAGGGCAATGAACATTCATCACATTATGGATATTAAGGCGAGAAATGCAATGTTGGGTAATGATGCCAGTGTGTAGGTCACACGCGCGAAGGGGAAAATCAACACAAGGTGACTTGAGTGGTATTAATGTGAATCTTGGGAAGATTGTAGAAAGCTAAGCAGAAATTGGCGGGCATGCAAGGTTCCTTCACCATAGAGCATTCGTGCAAAAAATAAGACAAGTTGGTTGCATGGCTAAATTTAGAAAAATCCATGTGAGTATAATTAGAAGCCCGCACTAAACTAGCAAGCACTAAGGCACTATAGGGCAGCATTCCTTCATTATGAAGGGTCAAATTAGAATTCATAATTGTAGTCTTACGGAGGCCATGATGGATTAAAACAAGATATCACACAATTCCAAAGAGGACAGATCGCACGATATAGCCTCTCAAATTCATCAAAGTCTCATACTTTCCTAATCCCTCCGTAGAGTCGCCTTCTTTAACCACATGACAAGCCTTAAAATTTGAATCACGCCGCCTGTTAGCCACCTCCATATTAGAGCTCATCCACCAAGCCCAAAGGATAATCAAGTGGTCCCCCCAACCAGCACCCAACACTCAGAGATATTTAAACACGTGATAAGCCATAAAATTTGAATCCCGCCACTTATCAGCCATATCAGTATTAGAGCTCATCCACCAGGCCCAAAGGATAATCAAGTCGGCTCCCCAACCAGCACCCAACACACGGAGATTTGAATTCATCATAATAATTGGTTGCTTTGTTCTTTCAAGATGATATATTGAATCCTTGGTAGTAACTTCTCCATACTCCAACATTTAGAGCAACCCCAACAAGTGTTGAGATTAGCCAAGGCATCTGCCACTTGGTTGCCCTCCCTAAATATATGTGTCACTTTTTAACCCCTGAGCTTGGACAAAAAAAAAACCTCATTTCCAATAGGATATCCTTCGTATTCCAGCAAATTACTCTATCCATATTCATAGTATCAGTAATGGACTTAGAGTCCCCTTCAATGTGGAGGTTAGCAATCCCTAGAGAGACAACAATTTGGAGGCCCATGAGTAGCGTACGAGCTTCCGCCAAAATAGAAGATTGGAAACCAATACCTCCTACGAATCCAGCAATCAGAACCCCCCTAGAGTCTCTTATCACTCCACCAATACTAGCCATGCCTAGGTTGCCCTTAGCAGCCCCACCAAAGTTGAGTTTAAACCAGCCTCTATCTAGAGGCTCCCATTTGGTATTTTTCTGGCTAAGGATTTAGAATTGTCAAACGAGTTAGCTTCTAACTCCTGATGCCAAGCCTTGGCCATTCTTATTTCATAATGAAGAGGTCCCATCTTTGGGGGTTTCCCATTGAAGAAGGAAATGTTTTCCTCAATGAGCCGGACACCTATACCAAAAACATCCCTAGGATTCCTCTCAATATTATTGAAGACCCTGTTGTTCCTTTCCTTCCACAGACACCAATCCATAATAGGAGGAACTTGATTCCAAATTTCCCCAGGCAGGGGGTGGGAATAGGGACCACGCCAGTCTAGGATGAAGGATATGAGATCCTTACGCATACCCAAGAGACTCCCAGTTTTTCAAAGGCTAGCCCCCAAAATTTAGCAGCAAACAAACAGTGTAACAACAAATGACTGACAGTTTCCTTAGTGCACTTACATAGTAAGCATCTATTGGGTATATAAAATCCATGTTTCCTCAAATTGTCCTGAGTACGAATCCTATTATGGCAAGCAATCCACTAGAAGAAATTTATTTTAGGGATCATGTGGAAGTTCCATATCTTCTTCCAAGGGTCCATCGTAGTACCCCGGTTTGTCACTAGATTGTATGCCAACCTAATAGATAGATCCCCCTATTTGTCAAAAGTCCAAAAAATCTCATCTTCTTTGTCATAGGAGGCAAGCCTGGTAAGAGAGAGAACCTCCTGGAGGGACCGAGCCAAAC
This sequence comes from Sequoiadendron giganteum, assembly GCA_007115665.2. Lineage (NCBI taxonomy): Eukaryota > Viridiplantae > Streptophyta > Pinopsida > Cupressales > Cupressaceae > Sequoiadendron > Sequoiadendron giganteum. The sequence continues at coordinate 73,588,603 of CM021108.1, forward strand.
AACAAAGGTCTTAAGACTAAAGACAACAGAGGATTAGGTCCTTCCAAGCCCTAGTCCCAAGGGGTCTGGAAACATAATCACTGATATGGGTACCAAAGTACCTCTAAGCCGATCCCATGAGATTCCTAAAGTCATAACAAAATAAAGGGGTATCAATTAACCACGGATCTTCCCAGAATCTGATCCAATTTCCATTGACCATTTTCCATTTAATCCCATTCCTTAGCAAACATTGTGTGTTACAGATGCTCCTCCAAGCCAAGAAGCCCTGGGGGGAGACTCTGAAAGGAAATTGATCAAAGGCATGCCTAAAGATATTTGGAATTCAATATTTTGCACCAATCCTTTGTATTCCTTAATTGATCCCAGCCAACCTTGGCCATCAGGGCCTTGTTAGTGTTCACAAATGTTCTTATTCCAAGGCCACCACAATTTTTGGCCTGACAGACCTTTTCCCATTTAACCAGAGCAAGTTTCTTCTTATCCTCAGTCCCAGACCAAAGAAAATTCCTTTGTATTTTTTCAAATTTATCAGCAATGTACTTAGGCATCTTAAAAATGGAAAGAAAATAAGTCGGTATACCTTGAAAATCCACTGTGAGAAATTGGAGCTTGCCAGCATTGGCTTAGGATGGAACCTTTCCACCCAGCCAATTTCTTTTGAATTATTTCTAGCACCGAATTCCAAAAGTCAAGGGTAACCTCCTTAACCGTGAGAGGGAGCCCAAGGTAAACCGAGGGGAGGGACCCACTTAAACATCCTAGAACCACAGTCACTCTAGCTTGCAAGTTAAGTGTGTTGTTAAAGAAATAGATCATGTTTTTTTTGTAGTTGATGCTTTGACCAAATCATGAGACATAATTTTTTAGGCAAGCTTTCCATTTCCTGGCTTCCACCACAGAGACTTTCCCAAAAAGAAAAGTGTCATCCACAAATTTTTGCACAACAACTAGGTCCAGGAAGGAAGCCGCTCTGATGCCCTTAATAGAGCCCTCTGATAGCAAACTAATAAAGTTCTTGCTCAGCACATCAACAATCATGATGAAGAGATAGGGAGATAGGGGGTCGCCTTCCCTGATCTCTCTTCCAGTAGAGAAAAACCCAAAGGGGGACCCATTAACAAGAACATAGTGCTTGACACTATTAACACACTCCATAATGAGTTTCATAACCGAATTGTTGAACTCAAACTTAGTCAAAACCTTTGGGATGAAATCCTATATAACTTTATCATAAGCTTTAGAGATGTCCAGTTTGAGAGCCATCCCCACATAGCTACATATGTCCATAGAATGGAGAAGCTTGTGAGTGGTCAAAGTAGCATCAAGAATATGGTGCCCAGGGACAAACCCTTTTTGGGTAGGACTAATGATTTTATCCAGAAGGGGTTTGACACAGTTCACTAAGATCTTAGAAATGATTTTATAAAAGGTGTTACACAGGGTAATGGGTCGAAAATCAGTCATGGACTGAGGCTCACCAATCTTAGGAATTAAGGCAATGAAGGTGCAGTTCAGTTGTTTAAGGATTTTACCATATTTGAAGAAATCTCTAGTCGTGAGCACAAGGTCCCCATCCACAATATCCTAGAATATCTAAAAGAAGGCAGGAGGAAAATCATCAAGGCCCGAGGCTTTGAAAGCCCCCATACTAAAGGTAGCCAGTCGAACTTCTTCTAGAGAAACATCACTGAGAATCCCCATATTATCTTCCTGGGAAATTATGGTAGGGAGATGGTTGAGCAGAAAATTGTCCAAAGCCAGGTTGGACGCCTCAGTTGGAGATGAATAAGCCTCATGAAAGTAGTTACTAGCTAGAAGGCCAATCTAGGCAGGATTCAAAATCACCACTCCATAAGCATCAGTCAGTTTGGAAATTTGATTCCTTTTTCCTATGCTTGATGGCACACATGAAAGAAAAAGGTGTTCCTGTCACCTTCCTTCAACCATTGGAATCTAGATTTTTGCTTCCCAAATATTTCCTCATTTTTGAGGACCTATTCCCATTCCATCCTAGCTTCCCTTTCCTGGTTGTGAGTCTACTGACTGTCATCTCCTTCCTCCATTTCCTTTTGTAAAGTTCTCAAATCTTCTTCTAACAACTTTTTTTTTTGGAACACGTCACCAAACACACTCTTGTTCCATCCTTTAACCATGTTTTTAATATGTTTGAGTTTGAAAAAGATCCTAAACATGGGGGAGCCATGTACAAGAATATTCTACCATTCAATAATTTTATTTTTGAATTCAGGGTGAGAATTCCACATTATCTCAAACTGGAATGGGATGGGAACCACAGCAGGTTGGATATTAGAGGTCAACAAAAGGGGGTTATAGTCGGAGACCATTCTGGGTAGGGTTTTTAGATTGGTATTTAAAATATTGGTCCAATGGGGAGAACTGAGGAAGTGCTCTAAATGGACCTAAATCAGATGTTCATCATAGCGTCTGTTAGACCAAATAAATTTTTGACCCATAAGATCAATATCTATCAAACTCGAAGAATTCAAGAAATTTTCCAGGTCAGACATGCTCTCAGAGTAATCCAGCAGGCCACCACTTTTCTCTGAAGGAGAGAGAAGAGAGTTGAAATCCCCAGAAACCAACCAACGGGCTCCCCTATTATGATTTATTTTAATGGAAAGGTCTTGCCACAACGTACTCCTCACATTCCTCTGATTAGGAGCATAAATATTGATTATAGAATAGGATTCACCAAGGTAAGTAAAGGAGGCCCCCACACTACTTTTAGAGTGGAACAGTTTAGAGCCCAAAAATTTTGATGGGTTCCAAAGCACAACTAGACCACCTGAAGCACCCTCAACATCACTGTAGCCATACGATGCATTGGGCCAAATAAATTTAGCAATTTTATCAAAATTTGTCTTCATCATTTTGGTTTCTTGTAGTAGGCACACATCAATCTTATGTTCCAGGACATAGCTCTTCAAAGCAAGTTGTTTGTGGGAGCTATTGATCTCATAAGCATTCTATGACATAACTATCATTTCTGACCTTTCTTAGAGGACACTTCCAATGTCCTCTGTTTACCTAGGGCAAATGCATTTGTCATTTCTCTCTAAAGGGAAAACGTACATGAATCTAATGACCCAAAAGTGTGGAATACATTCCCTTAACACTAATACAATAGAGGAGGAGAGCTGAAAACAAGTTCCATTAACATCTAAAACTACTTGAGATGAATACAACCTGTAAAATTGAGCATTCATAGTTGACACAAGATATACGTGGGAAAACCTTTTCAAGTAAAAAACCCACCACACAAATTCTAGACAATTTGTATTACAATAACAAAACAGTTACATACAAAATTATAGTCTTCTCTGATCAACTCATAGTAGCATTATAGAATTATCTTACTCTCACTGTTATAATGTTCTCCCACTAAAAACATATAGTTTGAATTCTCCCTATCATGCAATATGTCATCAAATTCCTTAAGTCAAATATTGCATTCAATACTGTCAACCAAGTGCCGACTAACAGGTACAATCATTTATGATCAAATCGCACCAAAGATCTGCCCATACCAATCTTCCTTCATCGACCCACCCAGGCATTAATGCCATCACCCAAATCGAGTTCAGTTTTGCCAGCCTGGGTTAACCTACACCTGCTGCAATTACTCTTTTGGTTTCTATCCAATCAACATTCAGACACTGAGCCACGTGTCCACACCTCATTCGCTATCCACTTCTGACATTGAGTCTAACTCGGTCAAGACTGGCCCCGATCTCGAGCAAGCACTCCAAGTCTGTATCGCACTACCGCCGAGCCCATCCGACCAGCTCGTGGTATGGCGGTAAGCCAACCGAGCTCATTTGAGCTCTTACCGCTCTACCACTGAGCCCATCTGACCAACTCGTGGTATGGTGGTAAGCCAACCGATCTTACATCGACCATACCCATGCTACCACTACACTACCAGGGTCATCCTACAGTATAGCGGTGAGCTCATCCGAGCTCATTGACAACTCCACCGAGCTCGCCCGCATCGCCACCGAAAACACCACCGTGCTACCATTGTAGTCATTGGACATGACTACGGTGTGGCGGTGACCGGTTAGCAGGACCGCTGACAGTCTTATCGCGCTACCACGGGGGCCGATAGGCCACCCCGTGGTAGGGAAATAACCGTCAGCTAGACCGCTGGTGGAAATAGCGCAGCCACCATGGTGAGTCTCTTGACTGGCCGCGGTAGGGCAGTAACAACCAGACCCAGCCGCAAGCGATCTCACCATGCTACCGTAGTGAGTGGACCCACCACCTGCGGTATGGCGGTAATTGATAAGGCAGACTGAAAGATGCCAACCACGGCCACTATGGCCAGGGAACAAACCATGAGTGATAGTGAGGTAACTGTCAGGGCCATCACCGGAGTATCACCAAGGAAAGAATAGAGCCAAGCGTGGTATGGTAGTAAACTATAGAAACACCAAAATTTTGCCAAGTCATTAAAATAGGGGTTTCAAGTTGGAAGTTGAGACAAATTTTCTCAACAAGCTCTCACTTGGCGAACACTTCCAGCTTCCCCATGACTTGAAAAAATTATTGTCTGTCATAGGCCCCAAGGCCCATCGATTTTGCGCACCATCTAAACTTATCTATACTAATCGGCTTTATCAAAGCATCTGCAACATTCTTCAAGGTGTCCACCTTTTCTAGATTGACCTTTCCATCTTCGACCATATCCCTTATGAAATGATATTAAACATCAATGTGCTTGGTCCTGGCATGAAAGGTTGGATTCTTTGCCAAACAAATGGCACTCTGACTGTCATAGCAAATGGAAATCTATCCAGCATTAAATCCAATGTCTGAACACAAACGGTTTAACCAAACAACCTCTTTACAGGCATGAGTTGCAACCATGTATTCATGAACTATAGCCTATCGCTTGCTCATCCAGCTAATTGCTCCACCATTAAGCATGAAAGTGTATCCACTAGTGGATCACCTGTTGTCAATGTCCCCTACCCAATTTGAATCAACATACCCAAGGATGCTGAGAGTCCTCAGTGATGCAACCAAATTGTCATGGTAATATAGTGCATAATCTAAAGTCCCCTTCAAATACCTGAATACTCTCTTCACAACATCCCAATGTGATCTTCTTGGATTTACCATAAATCGACTTAAAAGTCCTACTGGTTGGGAAATGTCTGGTCTTGTACAAAACCATAGCATATATTAAACTCCCAACAGAACTCGCATAAGGCACACTGGTCATGTCCTCCATCTCAGTAGCAGATTTAGGACAATCTTCAACATATAGCTTAGTTCCATGCATGATTGGAACAATAAGCTGCTTGCAGCCATCCATGCTAAACCTCTCCAGAACTGTCTTCACATACTTACTCTAATTGATCTAGTGGAGGAATGGACGGATGGATGGAGGACCGGAATGGAAGGATGGATGGATCTGAATGGAATGGATGGAATGGACGGACGAAAGGAATGGAAGGAATGACAGAATGGACGGAATGGAATGGAAGGAATGGAGGAATGGACGGACAATGGACAATGGCGGACGGAATGGATGGACAGGAAGGAATGGATGGATGGACGGAAAGATGGATGAGCGGAAGGAAGGATGGAGGAATGGAGGAAATGGATGGATGGAGGAAGGAGGAGACGGATGGATGGATGGAAGGAATGGAATGGACATGGACGGAATGGATGGAATGGATGGATGGAAGGAATGGATGGAAGGAGGAAGAACGGATGGAATGGAGGAGTGGATGGACGGATGGACGGATGGAGTGGATGGAATGGACGGAGGACGGAGGATGGAGGAAAGGAAGGAATGGATGGACGGATGGATGGATGGAAGGAAGGATGGATGGACGGAATGGATGGATGGACGGATGGAAATGGACGGACGGAGTGGAAGGATGGAATGGATGGCCCGGAGGACGGACGGACGGAAATGAAGGAGGAATGGATGGATGGAATGGAATGGAAGGAAGGAAGGGATAATGGATGGAATGGACCGGAATGGAAGGAATGGAATGGACATGAACAGGAGGAAGGAAGGAGGAATGGACGGAAGGAATGGATCACGGAGGATGGAAGGAATGGATGGAGGATGGATGGAATGGACGACGAATGGACGGATGGAATGGAATGGAATGGACAGGACAGGGATGGATGGAATGGAAATGGATGGAATGGATGGAATGGATGGATGGATGGAGGATGGATGGATGGAATGGAATGGAGGGCGCCATCAGGGCCATCACCGCAGTACCTCCTAGGCAAGAACAGAGCCAGGTGCAGTATGACAGTAAACTGCAAAAATGCCAGAATTTCACCAAGTCATTAAAATAGGGGTTTCAAGCTAGAAGTTGAGACACATTTTCTCAACACTCTCATCCTAGTGTGTCTCTAGGTGGGCCTTCCTGGCTTTGAGCCTCCTCCTACATCTGCCTTCTTCTTCCTCCATTTTTTCTTTGGCGTTGTCTAGATCCCTTCTTCTATAGTTTTCTCAAGCTTCAACCCCCCCATTCTTTTTACAGATTCATCAACTATTTCGATAATCTCTTCTTCCCAGATTTCACCATCCTCAACCATTGTCTCACATGTCCCCATAGAGACCACCACAAATGGAGGAACGACAACCAAAGAGCCTAGGTCCTGGGTCATCTAGATAGCTAGGGGTTTGACAACATACTCCAATAAACCAACACTAGAGTTGACTAGGTCAGATGGTGGGTCAACAAAGGTGGGTGAAGGTGGTGGGTCATCAAGGGAAGATGTAACATTCAAAGGATTGAGCCCAGTGTCCTCCGATGGATGGGGTTCATTTCCCGTTTAGACTCCCGACTGAAAGAAGATTTGCAATCAGAGATAAGGTGACCAGCTTTAGCACACTTCTGACAGTAGACAACAACATTTTCATAACACACTGGTTGGGTCCAGTTGCCAAACTTAGAGCATAGCTTGACTGTGTTTGCAAGGATTTTATCAACACGGATATTATGTTATATGATGTTTATATGATAATATTATATGATGTTTATATGATAATATTATGGTCATGTATGGATGCAATGATGATTTTATGTTGTATGAATAATGGTCCTACATGCTTTATGCTATGATGTTAATGCGATTATGCTATGAGATGAATTTCATTCTGTAAATTATATGTGATGCATTTTGTTTTTGATATTTTTCTAATGAAAATATTATGATGTAATGCATAGATGAATGTATGATATGGGTATCTGCTGGATCATGATGGGCCAAAAAGTGGTGATATATAATTGATATGATGGCCCATGTGGCTGACAACTTTTTTTTACCCAAAATTGATGAAATGAAAAGGATTTTTAAAGGAGATTCTAAGATTTCCACCAATGTAAATTATTCTTTACTTTGAATTTAATAAATTATTATTATTCATTTTCTATTTGAATTATGACTAAAGTCTTGCTTGATAGGTTGATTGAAAAACATCTATAGCTTTCAAATTGTATCACATTTTTTAAATCCAAAAAATGGGTCACATTTTATGCTACGCATACTATAGGATTAAAAAAGAAAAAAATGAATTTCATGAAGTTTTAACCAAGTTAAGGTGGTCAGACATACGATTTTTTATATTTGTTAAAAATTTTAATAAAAAATTCATAATTAATTATTTACTTGGAAACAAATTTTTAAAAAAAAATGCATCACATCGGGACATGAGTCCTCTACTTATATCTAAAATCTTATAAAAAATAATTATCATTTTATTGTGGTTAGGGTGGTCAGACAGACACATACTTCTTTTCTTTTCCCTAAAATTTAAGTACTAGTGCATTGAAATTTCAAAATTTCACCAAATAGATTTTTATTTTTTTTAAATAAACCTAGTAGTTTAGAAACTACATTCAATTTTTTATAGATTTTATTCTTACATATTTTTGAAATAAAATAGATAACTTATTCAATTTTTTACATCAAGTTGCCTAACTCTGATTTTTTGAATTTTCATCGCCACTTAAGAGCCTATTTTTTCCATGATGATCCTACACATACCCATATGATAATGCAAATATATGATCAAATGTATAGGTGAATGAATGATATGATAATTTTTTCTAATATATTCCATGCAAATGATTATGTGACTATATGAAAATGATATTTTTTTGTTCATGTCAAGTATACTCAATCCATAATTAATAGAGATAACATCATTTTTGAAATATTTCTCAACCTTGGAAAAATCTATAAATTCAGATGCAAAGCTAATATGAATGCAATCTAACTTAATCATGCAAATCTACATATGAAAAAAATTCCATCCTAATAGTTCATTTATCATGCTTTTATCATCATTGAGCTTTTGAAATGTTGAAAGCGAGTACAAACATCGATGGTATAATTTAGACCATAATGACTTGAGTACTACTTCCATGATTTTTGATATTGCAAGTTAACACAAGTATCTAGGTATACTTAAACTGGGATGATCTGAGAATTCCTTGCATAAACAAACAAGATTTAATACATTTCCTATGCAAATTCAGAATTTCATCAATGATACTTTGTAGAGAATGTCCTGCGATAATTTGCACATTAGTAATGATCAACTCACAGACAATAGACAAATAAAATATCATTCTCCTTCCTAGCTTCTCTAGTTCAAGACATCATCGAGGTATCCCAAAGAAATGATAAGAAAAATCAAAGTACAACCGTGAACACACATGCTAACATCATAAAGTCATGATTCAAAATAAAATCATCCAATTACATTTTCTTTGATTTGATTAATTTTAGCTATTTGAAATGGATGTGTGTTTGTGATACGTTTGATCATTCATGTATGTTCAATGTTGAGTGTTTCGATGTGATCTTTATGTTTGTGATGATGTCGTACTGCTATTTATCTATTGGTTTAAGCTCAAAGTTTATTTTTCCCCAGTGAGTTTAGGATTTTTCTCCCAATCTAGGGTGAGACACGACCACAATGCCAAGATATGTACATGAGTTTCTTCTATGACAAGTAGAATGATGGAAAAATTGAATGGTCAAAACATGCACAAATAGATGGAGAAGTTGATCTATCAAAAATAGCGCCTGTTTCCAGGTTTTCACTACTTGTTTTATTGCACTTTTTTAGATTTTATGATTTTATTGATTTTTTTCATTTGTTTTTGTATTTTTCCATTTTTTTGACTTTTTTGTATTTTTTATTTTCTTTTTCATTTTTTGTTGTCACCAAGAACCTGTTTGTCAGGTTTTCATCAAGGTGACCATTTTTTTAGGACATTTTCTCATATTTTTGTATTTTTCAAGACTTTTAACATGCACTGGATGAGTCTAGTACTTCTTGAGATGTAGGTTGTTAACAGGTTCAACAAACAAATCCCCTTTAGGTGTAGATAGTTAATAAGCTACAAAACTAAGGCTAATACAATGACAAAGGGACCTATCCAGTTTGGTTCAAATTTTCCTTTCTTTTCTCTATCCTCTTGATTACGAGGATTTTCTTTTAGGACCAAGTCACCAACTTGAAATGTTTTGGGTTTTACTCTGTGATTGTAGCTTCATGGCATCCTCTACTGATAGGATTTCAGGTGATCCACAACTTTCTGATGACATTCATCTAACAGCTCCAACTCTTGCAGTTGTATACACCAAAAATTGGTCTGGAGAATCTGATTAATTAAATACGATTAATTATCCTAAATTCCTCTACTGTTTAAATAAATAGAAATATTTATTTATATAGTTCACATTTAAATTCTTCTATTCTTCTATTATCTCATCTTAATTAAATAAACAAAATTAAATACTTTGTTTGATTTAATTATCATTTCCCTATTTGATTATATCACATCAATCTTAAATTAATTAAATAAAGATCAAACACTTTAATGATTAATTGCCATATTCTACCATTTTAATTTAATAAACAGCTTCTATATTTTGTTTTATTAAATTATTTATCCCTCTTTTGCTATTTTAAATAAATCAAAAATATTTAAATAAAGGCATAAGGAATATTCCTCTACATTTCCTCAAAATTGAATTAGATATCCTATGTCTAATTTATGTCTAAAATCATGTCAAAATTAACTGATTGAAACTTCACGGGAAGAATTGGAGACAAATTTGGAATTTGATCTCTCAATCCCCCTCCATCAATCCTTCCTCTTCTCTTGCCTAGTGTTTTCATGGGTAGAGACAATCTCCAAAATCTTCTCAATCTCCTCCATCTCTCACCATTCAATCGTCCAGATTGAATCCAAGCCTCTCTTTGTCATCCCTATGCATTTATACAACCAGGAAATCTATAAATAAAGCCTCATTCAACCAAGAAAAGGATCCATATTATCTAACTTATGCACTCTTACTGTGCAAGAATTCAACCATCAAGCATCAAGCATTCAAGCATCCAGCATTCTAGTTTTCATATCATGGCTGCCTCCTATAGCTTCATTTATCAGTTTTCATGTCAATCCATGCTATCTTAGTTTCTTTTATCATCTAATAATTATCATATTAGCTTCATATCATTGCATTAGCATCATTCCATTCTTTAGATTGTCATTTTAACAGTTATAGTGTTATTTAAATCTGAGAGCACAATAGCTTAATAAATCTTTGAAGATAGGAGACAATGAGATGCTTTTAGTAGATTATTAGCTTGATCTTTGATATAATGTTTCATTAAGAAGTGTTTTATTCCTTTATACCTTATTCACACTTACAATTTGGTGCCCACCATGGGGCATTAACCCCAATTTTTATCAATTTTTCCGAAGTGTAGTGCAGGTTTCCGACGTGTTCTGTTTTAGCGCTTTCGTCAAATACTATAACACATCTGTGGAAAACTATGGCACTTTCATGATACTATAGTGCATCCGTTAAAATTTTTAGTGCTTCCAACTCTAGCATTTCCATGAACTGTTTCAGCGCATCGGTGACCCATTTCTAGAAAAGCTGATTTAGCGCTTTCATGGAAAATTTCGGTGCTTCGGTTTTCTATTTCAGCGCTTTTGATTTTAGCACAACAGGTAAAAAATACAGCGCTTTTGTGGACTATTTTAGGGCTTTTGTAAATTCAATCTAGATCCAACATGACCGTGACCAGAATTTAATTTTTTACAGTTAGACTAAAATTTATCAATCCTCGGATAGTCATCTACTTTAAAAATTTATCAATCCTAGGGTGCCACTTCTGTTTTAAAATTTATCAATCCTAGGGTAGCCATCACATTTTTTTTGCAATATTAGTTAAAAAGAACATCATGATTTTTGTGAAGCAAAATCTTCACATAGATTAGAATTTTTTTCTTTTTGGGCTTAAAACAAAACAATTTATCTGTTGTGATTGTGTGGTGATTAGGCTTATTCTCTCCCCTTAACTGGGTGATCAAAGTGCTAGATTCATCCTTTGTTTTCATGCAATTTACGCTTTTATTAAATCCTTTAGAAGGCCTGCCGTAGTGGGAAAAAGTACTCACCCTATGGGAACGACCTAAGTGGGAATGCCTAAAGCCAAGGATTCCAACTCACTATAATCAAAATGCAAGTTGTTAATGAAATTCCAACTTGACGGTAGTGAGCAAGATAACCATCCCCATAATCTTTGTTCTAAAGATTGGGAGGTCTCTTGAGGGATTTTATCAATTGTCGCACCGCACGAAAGCCCTATCTATGAACCATAGAGTAGTATCCCGCCGAGTCAATAACCAAACATTTTCATGCTCACGGTGCAAGGGGAGGGAAGAATCTGCCCCCAAGACACTCACCATATAATTTCCCAGGACCGTTTTCTCAGAGGATGAGAAATTCAACTCTGAGTACACGCCTAGAAACGACAAAAACATGGGTGCCCTCTAGGGGGTGACACGGCTATGTGTGTCAATGTATTTTAAAGATGTGGGTTGTTGAGTATAACGATGACCTATTTGACCTTAAGTGTGAGTCTATCTGATTTGTGTCCATTTGTCAAAGCAACTCGTCAAAATCAATAAGGACCATTCGCGGTTCTTGAATATACGCAATCTATTTAGTTTAAAACAATTATTCCACAACTTGATTGTTGTGTTTTCACAAAATCATTACAATCAGATTAAAGATCATCCTGAAAACAACAAGTCAAATCAGGTCAGAAAATTCATGATTTGAAAGTGGAAGTCAACCAAATTTATCAAGAGAAACATCAAAATCACCAAACCCAAGAGACCACTCAGTTACGGGATAATTTAAGAAGAAGGCATTTTCTATATCAGAATCAAAAAATCTTTTTACAACATAGAACCTTCATCCATAGATATCACGACTTTGCTAGGGGTCACACTCTTGATTACGTTGTAGAACCACTCTATTCATGAGCTTTCTTCCAAAGGAGAGCTCTCACACAATATCACAACCATATTCAATGCATACATCAGTCCTATTTCCCACAACCCATGATAGAATATGTCACAAGGCCAGATCAAGTTTTACAATAGAGAGTATTAAAATTCTCATTTTTAGCGCTCTGCAAACCTTTTTCAGCGCTTCGGGTCACTGTTTTAGCGCTTTCATAAAATAGTGCTTTTGAGCACTGTTTTAGCGCTTACGGTCACTATTTTAGAGCTTACATCAAATGGCACTTTCATCATCTTTTTCAGTGCTTTCGAGCACTATTTTAGCACATCTGTAAAGATAGCGCTTCCATCACTTTGTCCAGTGCTTTCGAGCACTGTTTTAGTGCATATGTAAAGATAGCGCTTCCATTGCCTGTTTTAGCGCTTTGGGACTTTGTTCTAGCGCTTCTATGAAATAGCACTTATGTACTCTGTTTTAGCGCTTTCGAAACAAAAAATTTCAAAACCATACCATTCAGTTTGTCTGTCATTTATCCATAGTTTTTATCAGAACACAAGTAACTTTTTATCAGAATCACTATCTAGAGACCGAAATCAGATAAGTTCATACAAGTTCCCAATCTTATCAACTAAAACACAGATCTTTCACATCAAAATTTTCAAATCAAAACACAATGGATTATTACGCTGAAGTTTCATCATTAGGATATTATTATCCTTTATCACAAAACGAGGTATAGTAACCAAAAAATTTAACCTAGTCTTATCAATAAGATCTGTCATCTTATTTGGCTTTGTTAAAAATTCACTTGACATTTTCTAGCATAGAAGATCAAATTTTGGAAGAAGGAACAAAAACTTGTATACCAATATTCACTAGGTCACAAAAACAAAGGCTCTTAGAACAAGAACTTAAACATCACAAACAATGACAGAGGAAAATCCCTGGAATAGTTTGCATCATAGCAATAAGAAGGAAATAACTCCAGAGGACATTCAAACAACCTAACAGAATCCTAAATTCCATAAATTCATGGAAAAGATCTTAGAACATAACATGGATAAATATCTCCTAATGTTGGATAAATCAGGTGCTTAACTTCCTAAGGACTTTGAAGTAAATCATCTAAAAGAAGCACTTGGAACAAGTGAAACCGAAATACCGCAACCCACACAAGGTATAGATCTAGTTGCTACTTTGACATCCCAAATGCAAATCTTACAACAACAAATATAGGATATGATGAAAGGGAACACTAAGAGGTATGAAATACAGGACATTTGTCCTTATCCTTTCGATGCAACAGTTGGCATGATACCTTTTCCTAGACACTGTGAATTCTTGGAGTATGATAAATACAATGGAAGAACGGATCCGATCGATCATATCCGAGAATTCAAAACCATGAGCCTAGAGTTTTCCCAAGAGTAAACTTATCTGATGAGATTATTCCCAAGAATTTTGGGAGGTCCATGTATGGAATGGTTTTCAAAATTACAACCAGGAATTGGGACTTTTGAGGAAATTGTTAACAGGTTCATCTCCCAGTATTCTTTTAACATCCAACACGATGTCACAATAAAGGATCTGTATAACCTCAAACAAAACAAAGGAGAGACATTCTTGTCTTTTCTACAAAGATGGCAATGACTATTCACTAGATATCCTCGATCCATTCCTGAGGAAGAGAAGATGGATTTGTTCACTGACAACTTGATGGAGGAGATGAGTTACAGACTTGAATTGCAATGTCCTCCTACGTTCAAAAAAGTGGTAGAAAACGGCCTTAAGATTGAAGAAGCGCTAGTCAAAAGAGGGGTTATTAAACATTTCAACGATAAATCAAATAACACAAACTCCTCCAATCAATACTCAAACAGTGAAAAACCAAAATTTTGGAAAAAGAACCGAAACACGACTACCAACGAAACAACAAATGATTCCCAAAATGTCAAACCGGTTTTTAACTTGACTGCATTTACTTCAAAGAATCAAAACAACGATCAAATTTTCAAGTCAAATGTCATACAAAACAATGAGATCACAAAAACACAGTCATACCAAAAAACATCAAACTGGCGTAGGTTCACACCTTTAGGCCAAACAATGGAATCAACAATGAAAGAACTAGTCACTAGTGGTCTTATCATTGCACGGGAAGCAAGATTCTAGGATCCTAAGGTCAAACCACCATGGTGGAATGATGCAGATTACTGCAACTTCCACAACAAAAATGGTCACAAAACTAATGATTGCTTGGAGTTGAAACACACAGTCCAAGATCCGATCGACAATAACAAAATATATGTAGAGGGACCACAAAACAATAATGATCATTCAGCCTTCAAGGACCCTTTAGCAAACTATGACAAAGGAGCATCATCCTCTACGAACAACAAAGGTAAGAACATCAATCATGTCTATGATAAAATGATCCTTTGTCTTTTCAAAGTAGAGAGTGATCATACAATTGATCATAACATTGATGAACATGAAACCAATGACACTACCCCTTTGGATTTACTCCCAAGCATACAAGTCTCTAAAAATCAAATAAACATCTTAAAAATTAGAGAAAGTCAGGAATATCAACCAACAAATGTAATGACTAGGGGGCAATCCAAGGTAGTGTTAAAGGGAGTTGGGTCTAAAAATGCATATCCACCTCCATCTCATTATAATATTGTCGATCAGCTTCAAAACATCCCAGCACAAATATTGATACTAGAACTCCTCAAACTATCACCATCGCATAAGGAAGTTCTATAACAAGCACTAGTTGCCACTACGATACCAAAGAATCTGGATGTTTACCAATTCCAAGCTATGGTGGGGCATTTGACTACCCCACATTGTCTATCATTCTCTGAATAGGATCATGTGTCACTAAACCATCCCCATAACACCACACTCCATATCGAAGTCTTGATCCATAATCATCGCGTCAAAAGAGTCTTAATAGATGGGGGAGCTGGTCTGAACATTTGCACTCTAAAGTTAATCTGTGCACTAGGGTATTTCAATGATGCTATTGATACTCGAAGGAAAGTGACTATAAAAGCATATGATGAGGAATGAATATCGTCTAAAGGATTAATTGTGCTACCCATTCAAGTGGGACCAATGATGAAACACATAGCATGCGAAGTTCTGGAAAAAGAGTTAACTTACAACATACTCTTAGGATGAATATGGATCCATGAAATGCAGGTAGTGCCTTCCACATATCATCAATGCTTAAATTTCCCAGTAAATGGATAGGAAGTAACTATATCTACTAATTATAATCATCCTCAACATTGTGACACACTTAGGATCTCTCAAGATACCTTTGTGCCTCACAATAGAGAAGCATCTAGTTCCAAATCATCAAATGAGGAAAAACGTCCAACTATCACCACCAAGTGGGTAGAGAAGAAGGATAAAGAAAAAGAACCAAGTCCTGTAGACACTCAATCAATAGACAATCTAGATCCCCAAACTTCTTTATCACAAAAATTTCAAGAGCAATTCCAACTGACATACAAGGGAATGGGACAATATTCTATGGAGCAATCACTTAACCTTTCACAGTTAATTCCATCTCCAAAGAAATATGGTCAACCATCCATGATCAAACCTCAAATATCATTACCTGTCACAATTCTTGAAGAAAGGTTTGTAAAATCCGGCACCATAGAGGATGAATCAGATAACAAAGCAATCCTGGATTGGTTATACAAGGATGAGGAACCCTCGACATCAAATATTAGTGTCAAGAATGTCAATATCAACACAGACAAGTATGGCAAAGGGAAAGCTATCCTAGAAAAAATGGATTATGAGGGACAAGGACCTATTGGATTAAGGAAGGATGGAATCATAGAGCCTATTCAACCCCTCACTCTCCATTCAAAAGAGCAGGGCTGGGATACTCTGAAGAACAAAAACAAGAAATGACAAAGAAAGTTGTTGAAAGGATCCTTCAGATTAGAGATAGCTTTGAAATGGATTCAAATGAATCTGAGTGGGATCTGTGTTTTGATGTATCTTTCACCAATACTCAAGTTGATGTAATCCAACAATATGCACCTACACATGAGGAGGTACAAGGCTTTGGGTCTAGACCATTCGTAGCAGGATCACTAAATATCGATGACTCAAGTGGGGACGAACAGGATTTGAGTGAACTAGATGATCTTGAAGAAGGTACCATCATTGATCTCGATATCCCTAATAATAACTATGATGGCATTGTTATCCTAAACCTCACCCCCATCAAACTAAGTCAATCCGATGACTTCATGCCTTTAATCCATCCTGAACTTATTGACTGGGAACCTATCAAACCTTTGAATGTACCCGTATTTGCAAACGATGATGCCATCATAAATTTCCTATGTCATGACAAACCTGGTACAAGTTCTATTTGTAATACTCATAACAACACGACTCGGTAGGAGGGTGTCAAATCTTCCAGTTGCAAAAGTAAAAACAAGGATAATAGATCTAATGGTGAAAACCATTCTATGGCAGCATTAGATCTGGGAAAATAAAAAATAAAGAACACATCTAATGGTGAAAACCTTTCTGAGGCACCGAAAGATGGAAGATTTGACATCCTTCCAGAACATTATCATGAGTGGTCATCAGTTCTGGTAGAACCAGTCTATAAACATCGGCATTGAATCCATCACAGATCAAGAAAGACCCGGATTTCATCAATTTCTTTAAGGAAAGAAGCATCAACTTTGCTTGGTCATATTCCGATATGCCAGGCTTGGATCCAAATCTGCTCATGCATCATTTGTCTTTGCCTTCAGGAATCAAGCATGTAAAGCAAAAATTGAGAAAAATACATCCCCATATCGCATTGATGGTAAAGACAGAGCTAAAGAAATTGTTGGATGTTGGATTCATAAGGTCTATAGACTACGTCAAGTGGATATCAAACATTGTACCTTTTTCAAAGCCAAACAATAGCATCGGGATATGTAAGGATTTCAAGGACCTGAATAAAACATGCCCGAAGGATGATTTTCCATTACCAAATATAGACATCATTGTGGACTTGATGGTAGGGCATGCCATGTTGTCAATCATGGACGATTTCTTTAGGTACAATAAAATTAAAATAGCTCCAGAAGATTAGGAGAAGATGTCTTTTACATGTCCATGGGGAACCTTCTATTGGAACATCATGCCATTTGGTCTGAAAAACGCAGGAGCCACCTACCAAAGAGCAATGACAAAAATATTTCATGATATGATGCACACTTTCATGGAGGATTATGTGGATGATATTCTGGAAAAATATTGTACTAGGGAAGGACATCTACATATTCTAGGCAAAATCTTCACATGGCTAGAAAAATTCAATGTCATGCTAAACCCCAAGAAGTGTGTCTTTGGGATCACATCAGCAAAACTGTTGGGATACATTGTCTCGGAAAAGGGCATTGAAGTGGATCCAGTGAAAGTCAAAGAAATAATGGAAATGTTGCCTCCTAAAAATATCAATCAACTCATATCACTACAGGGAAGACTCCAATCAATCAGGAGATTTATCTCCCAGCTGGCGGACAAAAGTCATCCATTCAATCATCTATTGCATAAAAATGTGGTTTTCAAATGGGATAATGGGTGTGAAACAACATTCGATCAAATAAAACAATATATGATGTCACCACCCACTCTCAAGCCACCAACAGAAGGAAGACCTTTGATATTATACATTGCAATGGCATATATCTCTTTGGGGGCATTATTAGCACAAGAGGATTATGAAGGAAAAGAACACGCCATCTACTATATCAGCAGAACATTAAATGGCTATGAAATAAACTATAATTTCATAGAGAAATCTTTCTTGGCGGTGGTGTTTTCTACTCAATATCTGAGACACTATATGTTGCCTCATACAATCTGGCTAATAGAAAAGATCAACCCTTTAAAATATCTACTCAGTAAAGATGCCTTAATAGGTAGAATGGAAAAATGGGTCATCCTCCTAAGTGAATTTGATATCTGATATGTGGAGAGAAAAGCCATCAAGGGTCAAGCAATCGTTGAACAATTAGTTGCAACTCCTCTACCAGATGATCGACCAATGACAATGGAGTTTCCAGATGCAAACATTCTAATGGTGATGCCACAACAATGGGTATTATATTTTGATGGATCATACACACAGGGAGGATCAGGAGTAGGGATTTTGTTCATCAATCCCCAGGGACATACCATTCTAAAATCATATAGACTGATGTTTCAATGTACAAATAATGTGGCAAAATATGAAGCATTGATCATTGGGGTCAAAATAGCAATTCAATGGAAGATCACGGACTTACAAGTATATGGGGACTCTCAACTAGTCATTTATCAAGTGAATTACGAGTATCAAACAAAGGATGAAAATTTGATGCCCTACAAGCTGATCTAAAATAGTTCTTCATCAATATCAAATTTGATCAGATACCAAGGGTGGAGAACAAAGATGCAAATGCTATGGCCACAATTGCTTCACTATTACAACTACTAGAGAAACGTGGTTGTTATGATTTTATGGTAGAACAAGTATCATGTCTTTCTTATAATAAATCAGAATCTAGTACCATATGCCATCTAGAAACCATTGAAACCTCCATCTATGAAAAAGCCTATGCTTACCTGAAAGACAATACCCTACCTCTCGATCTTTATAGGAACCAAAAATGAAGTTTCATCTGCCAATCCGCCCGACATATTTTAATCGCAGACATCCTTTATCATCGAGGTCTTGATGGTACCTTACTCCGATGTCTAGAACATGATGAATCTGAAATAGCCTTACGAGAGGTTCATGAGGGTATTTGTGGCACTCATTTGAGTGGGATAACTCTAGCTAAGAAACTCCTCCATTTGGGATATTATTGGCCATGCATGGAGAAAGAATCCCATCAGTTTGTCAAGAAATGTCAAAAGTGTCAGATTCACAGCAATCTAATTCATCCACCTACTCAAGAACTACATCCATTTACAACAACATGGCTCTTTTATCAATGGGGACTGGATCTGGTAGGAAAAATAAATCCCTCTTCATCCAATGGACACAAGCTCATTATCACAGCTACATAATATTTCACAAAATGGATAGAAGTAGTGCCTCTTAGAACCATCACTGGGAAACAGATCTCCTCCTTCATCTTGAACTACATAATCTGTCGATATGGCATCCCTCAATCCATTATAACTGATAATGGATGACCATTCAAGAACCAAGATGTCCAAGAACTATGTGAAAAGTTCCATATCCAACATCGTTTTTCAACACCATACTATCCTCAAGGAAATGGCCAAGCAGAGGCCTCAAATAAAATGATTCTAAAAATTCTAAAGAAGACGGTTAATGATGTTGGATGTGATTGGCATGTTCAACTCAATCCTGCACTATGGGCCTACAGAACCAGTATCAGAACACCAACAGGAGCTATGCCATATGCCTTGGTATATGGATCAAAGGCCATACTACCCATCGAAGTAGAGATTCCATCACTCCAAGTATCACTCAGAGGAATCATTTCAAATGAGGACTATAGAGTATCTAGACTGCAAGAACTGGAATTGTTGGATGAGTGTCGTCAACAAGTTGTTAATCATCTAACGGCCTATCAATAGAGAATGTCAAGGAGTTACAACCACAGGGTAAAACCAAGGTTCTTTCAGGTTGGTGATTTGGTTCTAAAAGAGAACCCTAAGAATCAGCAAGATAGGGAGAAGAAAGGGAAATTTGAGCCTAACTGGCTAGGTCCTTTTTTCATCATATCAGTGTATGGATCAGGGGCTTATCAACTATCAACGTCAGAAGGAGATTTGTTTGATGAACCTATCAATATTATTCATCTTAGAAAGTTCTATACCTAAATCTCCTAGTGCACAGGTCAAAATTTTGGAAAATGGTTTCCTTGATGAAAACCTGGAAAATAGGCATCTTGGCAACAAAAAATACAAAAAAATAATATATACAAAAAAAAAGAGAAAAATGAGAAAAATATACAAAAACAAAGAGTGTAATCAAAAAATATGGTGAAAACCTAGAAACAGTCGTTGTATGTTATTCTAAATCAACTTTCCCATCTATTTTGATACATATCGGGATCATTAGTCTGGCAGTCATTATCATTCCAATGCCATATCATTAGTCTTTCCATCATTGCATCCATTATTAAAATCATTTCACATGGTCAAGTCTCACTCCAAAGCTTGGGGGCAACATCTGGATATCCCTAGGGGCAACAAAAACATTGAGTTCACCAATATGGGAGAACAACAGTATGACAAGAAAATGAAAACAATGATCAAAGTGCAACATCAATCATCATCAGAAGGGCATCAAACATCTGTATCATATCAGAAAAATCCAAAACATGCCAAAAAGTCAGTCTAGAAAAGAAAAATCTAAAAAAATCATAAGTCTATGTTAGTCGAACTACATGGTCTATGCATGTGTAACATAGGAAAGGCTAATCTTTGATCAGCCCCCGAGACCCCTAGAATAGATTAGTAGGTTAGGTCTTTGGTCGAAAATCTTGGAAAATCACAAAAACATCACAAAATCAGGATGGATGATCTAATCTGAACAATGATTGAAACACTCTAAGTAAAAGGTGGATAAACTGTATTTTTGAGTAATTATTATCATTTATTTAGAGTAACTCGATGATGTATTAAACTAGAGATACAAGGAAAAAGAATGATATTTTTATTGTCTGTTGTCTGTAATTTAATCATATAAATGTGTGAATGGTCGGGGGATGTTCTATGCAAATGTATCACTGATGACATTCAAAATTCACACACTAAAATGATTAATCTTTGCATGTTTACGCAATGAATGCTCAGGTCATCTCAGTTAAATTATACCTACATTCTTGTGTTCGCTTGCAATATCAAAAATCATGAAAGTAGTACTCAGGTCGTCATTGGTTTAACACATACCATTAACACTTGTACTCACTTTCAACATCCAATAAAAGCTCTATGATGATACCAAACACAACGTACTATTAAAATGACAATGGTTTTGCATATAGAAGCATGTTAAAATTAGACTGCATTCATCATAAATCATTATCTATAGAGTATTTGTTACATAAAGGATTCCAATTAATGACTATCTTTTCTACAAATATGACTAAGTATACTTGACAAAAATCTCGGAAAATCATAAAAAATATATAGGATCATCATCTCATGATTCATGCATTTTAACATCAAATAGTTATATCATACCATATTTTTCCACATCACATCATAAATAAATGCATCATGTACATTACATTATTATCATTTGATCAAAAAATTTACATCAACCATCCATATATCCATCCATCACAAGATCATCATTTTATTATCCATACATTAAAATATATGCAAGTCATGTCATTATTATTCAAACATCCATACATCATAGATCATCATTTAGAACATCATACATCCATACATCATATATTCTGCATATGCATTCATCATAGAATCATTACAAGAAATAAAAGAACATCACATAATAAATGCATACACCATAGAAATCATAAACCATCATAAGATCAAATCAACTGCATCTCATATATATCATCAATGTCAAGTATACAATGAAGTATGGAAATAAGAAAAGATACATCATCAAAAATAAGCTAAATCGGAGTATACATCATATCTCAAAAATAATGTCTTGAAATCACAAAATAGCATCTATGATCTGCTACTGCCAGAATGTGCAGGCCCAACAGGACCAGTACCACCACCATCGCCAGAAGGACCAAGATCTTTGGGATCTCCTCGAGGAGGCTGTGTCACATCCTCACTGACTGTCCAGGTACGAGTCCGACCAGATCTTGATGGGGCGTAGCTGACTCTGCGATTAGCAAGCACTACGTCATGATATCCACCCTGTAGAACTCAGCCTCTCGACCAGCCCGCAGAACCTCTCTCATGTAATCTGCCACAGAGGTACCATTGACTACTCTTTGTAGTGTCTCGGTCGTCTCCTATGCCCTCTCAACAATCTGTCTGGCACTGTCTCACTCAGCTGTCAAGGTAGCAACCTAAGTATGAATAGCGGCTAACTATCCCTGTACTTGCACTAATGCTTGAGCATGGGCATGTGCCTGACTCTGCATTTGTCTCTACGTCTATACCAGCAAACCCTACACCTGCACCAAATATCCCTGGAGGGTCTGTACCTATGTCTAAAGACTAGAAATCTGCCTCTGATGGTCAACTGATGGCACTGCCACTACTCTCCTCTTGGGATGCCTACTGGATGATGGATCGACACTGACTGGCCTAGCCCCTCTGCCACCTCCACCACCACCATCACTGTCGTCACTATTGTTGTCACCAATGCTGCTCTTAGTACTACTGCCTGATGGAGTATCACCCCCACTATCCTTGGAACCCTTGGTAGCATCCTCCTCCATGGGTAACAGTGTTGGCTCATCTCGAATAGTAATGCAATGATGTGGAGTCAATGCCAAAAATGTTGCGTACTCACCTATCACTACCGCCTCCATGATAATATCTCTATGCATGTCCCAAGTAAAAGGTTGTAGAGCCCTGTATCCCTCTACTATGGTTTCATATGACAGAAATGGCCCCCACTCTGCTACATCACTATGTCGCCTAGCATAATGGGCTACCCCCTGAGGCATGCACTGTACAATGCCATACTACCTATATACTCGCCACAGCAAAAATCTCTCCAAAACAAAAGGAGTCCTGCCAATCGGATACATAGAATCACAAAGATATCCATGTACTACATCATCCTCGTCCCATTGCTCATAGTCCAGATATGGCCACCAGACAACGCTCTCCATTTCATCAAACACTCATATCCAATGCTCCAACTTACCCATATGAGCCTAGGTAGGTCGACCTCTGTACCGAAAGACATACGGTATGCCTACTGGTCTGTCTAGAACTGGAAATGGTCAAGCAATGGAAAAATTCCGCCATGCCCATACCTATAACAGGGTCATCCTTGTTGATAAACTGCATGCCCCCAAGTAAACCACTGAATGTAGGTCATGATAGAGATGTTCTAGCATAAACATCCCCCACACATATCTCGTACCATGTATGACCATGCTCTCCAAAATCCGGCCCCAACCCACAGAGAATCCCTTTGACCTGCGATCAGGACAAAGCAAACCTCCAATGAATCTAGCAAGCACTATTGGTAGTGAAGTATACACATCATAAATCATCCTCCATCGGACACTCAGACCTGCAATGTGTTGATCCTAAAACACTTTGCGGAGAGCATCTCTCCCACCAGCCTCATGAGAATCATATACTACAATCTCTCCCAAAAATGGAATCCGTAGAATCCGCCACACATCCTCGAGTGTGACCGTCATCTCACCAGTGGGTAAATGGAAAGTGTTATGGTCACTGTGCCACCGCTCGACCAAAGCAGTAAGGAGACCCCGATTAATCCTAATCTAGGGCATGTCAATTAAACTAGTGAGGCCACACTGACCTATGATATGAATCTCATCTGAAGTTAGATGAGGTATCAAATCAGTGGTCCAAGGAAACCGCTCTCGCATCTGGAGAGTACCCAGATCCTCTTATCATCATGAAACATTTAAAATCAGTGCACTATGTCAAGAATCAGAAGTCATTCTACTATCAGGTCTAATAGACCTTTGGTATGAATTTTCGATCAAAATTCATGAAAAAACATCAACAAACCTCACCTATCATGAGGTTCATCAAACATTATCTAATCTCGCCTATCATGAGGTTTATCGAATATTGAATCATTCCTCACCTATCATGAGGATCATCACAAATAGGATTACTTCTTGCCTACAATGAGAGTAAGTTTTATTAATCATCAGAATCAATCGTCAGATATTTACATTATCAATCATACCAAACCGAAGAATGGACATGATCAGAACTGACAAAATCAAGGTTAACTAAGTCAAAATCTGCAATTCTAACATGTATGCGCTATAATAGGCATTCAAAGCGCTAAAACTAAAAAGCGCTACTTTATCAATCAGATGCGCTGTAACAGGCACCCAAAGCGCTACTTTACCCGAAGTGCTATTTCAGCACTTTGATGTGCTATAACAGTCATCTGAAGCGCTACTTTACCCTAAGCATTGTTTTACCGCATCGATGTGCTAATATACCACATAAAAGTGCTAGAACATTCTAGGCGCTAAAATTCGGCATCGAAGTGCTAAATTTAAATACCTAAGTGTTAAATCATGAAAGCGCTAAACTAACCTACGAAAGCACTAGAGAAAATAATGCAAGCGCTAAAACAAACAACAGAAGCACTACAGCACGACCTTGATGCGCTAAACTAAAGAAAAAATGTGAAAAGAATTAAAATACATAAAAAACAAAAAGGCACAAAAAATGAGGAGGATTATGGGTACATACTGGAGGTCCGTATGCGGTCGACCACTGGTGACGTCACATACGCTCGAAATGATGAGTGTGGTAAGGGATAGGCATCTTGCTCCAGCTGGCTCAAAAGTCTCTATCACTGGATGTTGAAAGTCACAAAATGCAAATGACTTTGAAAATGACCTTTTGGACCTTATATAATTTTTGAAAAGGGGATTTTTGTGGGTTTTTCTTTTATTTTGATTAATTTTATTCATGAAATTAATTAAAAATCATTTGCGGGCTATATTTTTCTTCATCATTGTCGGGAGATAAATTAAATCTTCATCAAATCATCATGAAAATTCAAAAATTCTCAAAAATCATCACATCATTAATTTATCTCCCGACGGGGCATATTATCAGCAATCATTTGTAAATCAATATCTGAAGCATGTTTGGGGCACACTGAATTATTTTTAATCATCGATATTGGCAGTAGCAAAAAAAATTTCTTCGAAGCAATGCGTAAACACATCACTTCAAAGAGGGGCAAAATGTATACACCTAAAATTGGTCTAGAGAATCCGATTAATTAAATACGATTAATTATCCTAAATTCCTCTACTGTTTAAATAAATAGAAATATTTATTTATATAGTTCACATTTAAATTCTTCTATTCTTCTATTATCTCATCTTAATTAAATAAAAAAAATTAAATACTTTGATTGATTTAATTATCATTTCCTTATTTTATTCTATCACATCAATATTAAATTAATTAAATAAAGATCAAACACTTTAATGATTAATTGCCATATTCTACCATTTTAATTTAATAAACAACTTCTATATTTTGTTTTATTAAATTATTTATCCCTCTTTTGCTAATTTAAATAAATCAAAAATATTTAAATAAAAGCATAAGGAATATTCCTCTATATTTCCTAAAAATTGAATTAGATATCCTATGTCTTATTGATGTCTAAAATCATGTCAAAATTAACTGATTGAAACTTCATGAGAAGAATTGGAGACAACTTTGGAATTTGATCTCTCAATCCTCCTCCATCAATCCTTCCTCTTCTCTTGCCTAGTGTTTTCATGGGTGGAGACAATCTCCAAAATATTCTCAATCTCCTCCATTTCTCACCAATCAATCCTGCAGATTGAATCCAAGCCTCTCTTTGTCATCCCTATGCATTTCTACAGCCAAGAAATCTATAAATAAAGCCTCATTCAACCAAGAAAAGGATCTAGATTATCTAACTTATGCACTCTTACTCTGGAGGAATTCAGGCATCAAGCATCCAAGCATCCGGAATTCTAGTTTTCATATCATGGCTGCCTCCTGTAGCTTCATTTATTAGTTTTCATGCCAATCCATGCTATCTTAGTTTCTTTTATCATCTAAGCATTACCATATTAGCTTCATATCATTGCATCAGCATCATTTCATTCTTTAGATTGTCATTTTAACAGTTATAGTGTTATTTAAATCTGAGAGCACAATAGCTTAATAAATCTTTGAGGATAGGAGACAATGAGACACTTTTAGTAGATTATTAGCTTGATCTTTGATATAATGTTTCATTAAGAAGTGTTTTATTCCTTTATACCTTATTCACACTTATAGTAGCCTAGACTGTTGGACTCAATGGAACACTAAGAGGGGGGCGTGAATCAGTGTTCAGTAAATTTTAAACTTCATCAATCTAAAACTTGAGACCATTTCAATATTACATTAAAGGAAAGATGAAAAAAATCAAAGTAATCATTCATGACACCATAACACAACATTTTTTGTGAGGAAACCCTATTAGGGGAAAAACCATGATGGAGGTTAATCCACAATTTGAGTACTCAAATATAAATGTTTACAAAAGATAATGCACTTGCATTCAGGCACACTGCCTAAAGATCACTGCTCAAAAGGAAAGGCTCACTGCCTTACAAAATTTTAGATTAAAATGATCTGAAGGATGAACTGAGATAGTAGCATTTATTTATGCCAAGTTATAGTTTCAGTGAAGCTCATAGATTTGATTCTGGGTCTTCTTTCTAACTCTGCACTTCGCTCTCCTCTTCTCTTCTCTTTTCTACTCTTCACATCACACATAGACAAATTCACACTATTAATCTACTGAATTTCACACTACACATTCACTATTCTTGTTCTCCCATCTCTACTCTATGTAAAAATGATAAAACGAACTCATATATATATCTTCTATAAGGGATTTAAACATTCTTATGTTGGCTTGATAAAATGTTATGTTCATTGCAACTTGTCAATCAGATCCACCACTATTTGTTTATGTGTGTCCTCTAAAGTTGGTTAGGAAATAGAGAGGACCCAAAAAAAACATAATCGAGCATGAAGATATTTAATTAATTACTCCTTATACATCCGCGATTACTATACTTGATGGATCAGCTTATTACCATAGATATTCAACAAATTAATGTACCGTATCTTGTAGATCACATACCAGTGATTGTACATTAGTGATCTTTACGAATAAGAAGATACAAACATCAACAAACCTTCCTCAGATATCCACAACCCAAAATACCAGTCTAGTGAGGTAATCAAATCGATATTTGTTCCTTTAATCGGATGCCTTGTTCTTTGCTTTGTTTTGCCAGTAGATACCAAAACTAGACTGCAGACCAGATGTATGACTTAGGTTTCCATCAATGACAACACTTAGTGAAAAATGACTAAGTGTCAGAATCATTATAGGTGTGCAGCCAAACTTTTATTGCACTTTCTCCCCCTAAGATTTATAAGGCATTTTTCATTGTATTCTCTCCCCCTTTGACATCAATGACAAAGCATAGAGACCATATGTCAAAAAGTGACAAAAATAGTGACAAAAATGTGTTCAAAATATTCAAAACTTTGAAGACATTTATGTCGACCGTTCTCCCCTTAGATCAGAACTTCAAAAAATTTGAAAAAAATTGACTGATACTTTAGAAGATTATCTTATGGTTTTTCTTCATTTCCGGAAGGAATTTCTTCCAATCATCTATTTTGACTCCAATGATAATGATCAAACTGTTGTTCTTGGAAGTTTTGTTGACAATTTCAATTAAGGATTCTAGAATTGTAATTGCTTCTTCCAGTTTATCACCTTTCCTTAATATTTCCACCATCTGCTCCAATCTTCATTCGGTTAGATCCTCCACCTTCCAAAAAGTGTCCACAAGTGTGTTCTTGGTGAATTGAATTTTTGTGTGTTCAGACTACATATCCCAAATTCTTTTTTTGATGGTGCCATCTTGATCCTGAGACATGTCAAGGACTTTTCCAATACCATTCAACTTTGTTTCAATTTGATCCAATTTTTCTTTGTAATGACTAACAACATGGGGCCAACAGATGCAATATTTGTAGATTCCAGTGGCTAATTTTATGCATTACCTGAACTCTCATTACAGGAGAAGGTGGAATGCATTACCTTTTTCTTTCTCTTGAGCTTCAAAATTCAATGTATCTTTGTTGCATTCAATCATTTCATCAAGAAGAATGTTCTGCAAACTTTCCAATCTAATCTTGCATTGCTCAACATGAGAATTTAGCACACCTAGAATCATATCTTGATCATATGATGGTCTAAAAGACCATAACCTAACTAATTTATGCATTCCACCTTCTCCTTGAA
>CM021108.1:73617083-73670000 GCA_007115665.2 Sequoiadendron giganteum
GTTAGGACATAGAGAGGACTGAAGAAAAACATAATCGAGCATGAAGATATTTAATTAATTACTCCTTATACATCTGCAATTATTATACTTGATAGGTCAGCTTATTACCACAGATACTCAACAGATTAATGTACTGGATCTTGGAGATCGCATACCAGTGATTGTGCATCAATGATATTCATGAATAAGGTGATACAAACATTAAAAAAATCTTCCTTAGAGATCCACAACCCAAAATACCAATTTGGTGAGGTAATCATATCAACATGTGTGTCTTTAACTGGATGCCTTGTTCTTTGCTCTGTTCTTTTGGTAGGTACCAAAACTAGACTGTAGACCGGATATATGACTTAGGTTACCATCAATGACAACACTTATAAGCCATATGCCAACATAGACACCTGATAATATTCATCTAAAATGATCCCATTTAGTGGCACATAGAGTGATGGTAGCTCAACCACAATAGGTAAAATGACCTTCGATCCATAAACTAAAGTGTATGGTGTGGCTCCTATTGGGGTGTGAATATTGGTTTGATAAGCCCATAGAGCAGGGTTCAGTTGAATGTGCTAATCACATTGAGCATCATTGATATTTTTCTTTAATATTTTCAAAATGGTTTTGTTTGAGGCCTCTACTTGGTCATTTCCTTGAGGGTAGTATGGTGTAGAAAATTGATGTTGGATATGAAACCTCTCACAAAGTTCTTGGACATACTGGTTCTTGAAAGGTCTACCATTGTCACTAAACAATGGACTAAGGAATTCCATACTGACAAATGATGTAGTTTAGGATGAAGGATGCAATTTTTTTTCTGATGATTGTGTTTAGTGGAACAACTTCAATCCACTTTGTAAAATACTCGGTGGTTGTGATAATGAATTTGTGGCCATTTGATGAAGGTGGGTTAATTTTACCTACAGGATCTAGTCTCCACTGACAAAAATTTCATGTTGATGTGAATGGTTGTAGCTCTTGGGCTGATGCATGTATCAATTTTCCAGGGATTTGACATTTTTGGCACTTTTTGACAAATTGAAAAGACTCCTTTTCCATTTGTGACCAGTAATAGCCCAAACGTAGGAGTTTCTTAGCTAAAGTTAGCCCACTTGAATGAGTTTCACGGATCCTTTCATGAACTTCATGCAAGGTCATTTTAGATTCATTATGTTTAGGACAACAGAGGAGACCTCCATCAAGACCTCATCGATAAAGTACATCAACTATCAAGGTATGTCGAGCTGCTTGGTGGATAAAGTTACATTTCTAGTTTCGGGATAGATCAGGTGGAAGGGTATTATCTCTCAAATAAGTATAGATATTCCCATAAATTAAGGACTCAACATCAACTAGATGACATATGACCTTGGATTCAAGGTTTTTGTGGGTAGGGTTAAGCACTTGTTCCACCATGAACTCATAACGACTTTATTTTTCAGGTATCTATATAAAAAAAGCAATTGTTGCCATTACATTAGTAGATTTATTAACCCCTCTTGGAATCTTCTCAAATTTGATCTCAACAAAATACTTTTTGAAACCATCCACCATTCTCTTATACAACATCAACTTATCATCCTTTTTCTGATTATCATCATTCACCTGGTTAATGACTAGCTATGAATCTCCATAAACTTGCAATTTTGTGATCTTCCATTCGACAGCCACTTTGATTCTGATGATAAGTGCCTCGTACTTAGCTATGTTATTTGTACAAAGAAACATGAGCCTATAAGATTTCAGGATGGTATGTCCTTGAGGTGTGACAAATAGGATTCCAATACCTTATATGTGTTACGTGTAGGACCCATCAAAATATAAAATCCAATGTTGTGATGATATGGTAAGGACATCTACATCAAGAAACACAATATGCATTGGATGGTCATCTTGTAGTGGTGCTTTGGCTAACTGATCATCCATCACTTGACCTTTGATGACTCTTCGATCCACATACTAGATGTCAAATTCGCTCAAAATCATTACCCACTTGGCTAGTCTTCCTGTTAGGGCAGCTTTGTTGAGTAAATACTTCAATGGATCGATCTTAGCTATGATTTTAACAGTATGAGTTAGCATGTAATGTCGTAGCTATATATTAGAAAATACTACCGCCATACAAGATTTTTTTATGAAGGTGTAGTTGATTTCATAGTCGTTCAATGTTCTACTGATATAATAAATAGCCCTTTCTTTTCCTGCAGAATCCTCCTATGTTGATAGAGAACCCAAAAATACTTTAGTTGTTTCTATGTACAGTAATAATGGTTTCCCTTCTATAGGTAGCACCAATATGGGAGGATACATCAGATACTGCTTCAGTTGATTAAAATTTTCTTCACATTTTTCATCCCACTTGAAGGAGACATTGTTGTGTAGCAAATGATTAAAAGGATGAGTTTTGTCTACTAATTGTACAATGAACCTTCTAATATATTGGAAATGTCCCTGTAGAGATCTCAGATGGCTGATGTTCTTTGGTGGTGGAATTTCCATGATAACTTTGATTTTTGTGGGATACACTTTGATGCCTTTTTCTGAGACTATGTACCCCAATAGTTTTGCTTATGTCCAGCCAAACACACATTTCTTTGGGTTTAATCTTACATTCAATTTTTCCAATCAAGTGAAGATTTTATCTAGGATTTCCAAGTGTCCCTCTCTAGTGAAATATTTAGCTAACAAGTCATCCACATAATCCTCCATGAAGGTATGCATCATTTAATGGAATATGGTTGTCATCGCTTGCTAATATGTAGCTCCAACATTCTTCAACCCAAAAGGAATGACATTCCAATAGAAAGTACCCCAAAAAAAGGTGAAAGCGGTTTTCTCTTGATCTTCTAGTGCTATTTTTATCTGGTTGTAATCTGAAAATCCATCCATAAGTGATAACATGGCATGTCCTACTATCAAATCCATGATGATGTCAGTGTTAGGCAAAGGAAAATCATCTTTTCGACAAGCTTTGTTGAGATCTCTGAAATCAATACATATCCTGATGCTGCCATTTGGTTTAGAAATTGGCACAATGTTAGAAATCCAATTAGAAAAATCAATTGATTGGATGAATCCTACATCTAAAAATTTCATCAATTCTAATTTTACCAACAAGGCGATATGTGGATGCATTTTCCTGAGTTTTTGTTTGATGGGTTTCACTCCAGGTGGAAAAGATAAGTGGTGCATTATCAAATCTAGATCAATACCAGGCATATCAACGTAGGACCAAAAAAATTTGACTTGTCTCTCTTTAAAGAATTTGATGAAGCTTGGCTTTTTCTAGTCTATCATGGATGCTACTAGATATAGGGTCTTCATTGTTTTAGTTGTATTAATGTCGCATAATCTCAAGCAATTAAGAAGCCTCCAAGGAAAGTTACAATCCATTAGATTGTTCATAGCTCAATTACTTGACAAGTGTCAATCATTTACATATTTGCTAAGTAAAGACACTACCTTCAAGTGGGATCCTAAATGTCAAAAAGGCTTCTACAAAATTAAAGAATACTTGGCTCATCTTCCCATCTTGATTCCTCCTATTCCAGGTAAACCACTCATGTTGTACATCTTGGCTACATCAGTGGCACTGGGGGCACTATTAGCTCAACATGATGAGTCTTCTAAAAAGAGTGCAATTTATTACATCAGTCAAATATTGGTGGGCTATGAACTCAACTATTCTCCAATGGAAAAGGCTTTTTTGGTAGTTGTTTTCAATTCACAGAAACTTTTTCATTACATGCTCAGTCATCCTATCAAATTGATATCGAAAGTTGATCCACTTAAATAAAAAAATTCGAGAACTTCTTTGACTAGTTGTATGGCCAAGTCGGTCATGTTACTAAGTAAATTTTATATAGAGTACGTGGACTGTAAGGCGATAAAGGGACAAGTCATAGAAAATCGGTTGGTTGGTGCCCCTTTGGTTGACGCCTATCCTTTGGTAGCTAAGTTTCTGGATGAAGAAGTCCTCATAGTAATAGAAGCAGATACATGGATGCTCTATTTTGATGGGTCTTATACACATAATAGAGTTGGAGCAGGTGTCTTATTTGTCACTCCTCAAGGTTACTACATACCAAAGTCATTCAAATTAGCATTCCCATACACTAATAATATAGAAGAATATGAAGCTCTTATCATTGGCCTTAGGATCACCATTCAATGGAACATCACCCGTCTATGATTCTTTGGTGATTCCCAACTAATTATCAAACAATTCAATGATGAGTTTCAGAAGAAGGATGACAAATTGTTGCCCTACAAATGTATGGTAGATGACTTTAAATTTTATTTCACCTTCATCCAATTTGAATAGATCCCCAAAGTTAAGAATAAGGAAGTGGATGTCATGGCTACAATCGGTTCCCTCATTGGTATGCCTAAGGATCAAATAGACTTTGAGCTCCTCATTGAATAGCTTCTAGTCCCATCATACAATGTCCCTAAGAGTGAGCTGGCATGCAATATTGTAGGTCCTGAATCCCCTTGGTACCATGGCATTTACACCTATCTCCATGATAATATCCTCCCCTCCGATCTTACACAAAACTAACATAAGTCCTTCATCCAACCTACCTATCACTATACCATCGTAGGAGATATTCTTTATCATCATGGGTATGATGGAACTCTCCTTAGGTGTCTAAAAGAATCAAAAGCTCCCATTGTGTTAGAGGAAGCATATAGTGGTTTTTATGGGGACCATTCTAATAGTATGGCCTTAGCCAAAAGTATTCTCCAAGCGGGTTACTATTGGCCTACCATGGAGCATGACTCTTGTGAGTTCATGAAAAAATGCCTCCCCTGTCAACAACATGCAAATGTGATACATGCTCCTGCCCAAGATTTTCAACCAATCATAGTGCCATGGACCTTTTCTCAGTGGGGTTTTGACTTGATCGACAAGATATACCCTTCATCTTCTAACGGCCATACTTTCAGTATCACTGCCACTGAATACTTCACCAAGTGGGTGGAATCAATTCCACTCTCTCAAATCATGGGTATTCACATCTCCAAGTTCATCCTTTTCCATATCCTCTATAGGTATGGAATCCCATTCACCATCATCATTGATAATGGAAAGCCTTTTAAAAATCAGTTTATGAAGCACCTTTGTGAAACCTATCACATCCAACATCGTTGGTCCATCCCCTATTACCCACAAGGTAATGGTCAAGTGGAAGCTACCAAAAAAACCTTGATCAAGATCCTTAAAAAGGTGGTTAATAATATTGGTCGACATTAGCATCTCCATCTCCATCCTGCCCTTTGGGCCTACCACACATCCATTCGCACTCCCATCAGTGCCACTCCATACTCTCTCTTTTATGGTGCTAATGCCATCTTTCTGATAGAATTCGAGATCCCATCACTTTGAATATTTTTTAAGAACCTCATAAGTGATAAAGATGCTCATGTTGCACGATTCAATCAGTTGGAACTCCTAGACAAAAATTGGATCAAAGCATACAATCATGTACAAGCATATCAACATCATCTTAAGAGGAGCTACAATAAGAAGTTTCATCCTCATCAATTCAATCTTGGTGATCTAGTCCTCAAGGAGAATCAATGTACTTAGAAATATTGAGATAAAAAGGGAAAGTTTAAGGCAAATTGGCTAGGTCCCTATGTTGTTATAGCTAAATATGGTTCTAGCGCATATAGGATTTCTACAAATAAAGGAGAGCCCCTAGAAGATCCTATCAACATCATGCACTTAAAAAGGTTTAATTCATGGGTCAGCTGGGTTATCCTTTCCTAAACATTCCAAAAAAAGTAAAAAAGTAAAAAAAAATCCAAAAATAGTAAATAGAAATAATTCGTCCTATGGTGAAAGCCACCATTGGTGGTGCCTTGGATAAGTACGTTTGGTGAAAACTTGGTAACAAGTATCATTCATAGAGGGCATAATCATTATCTACCTTGCATCCTAGTTACTTTATGCTTCCATCCATCTTATCCTCATGTCCTATCCCAACATCCAATTGACCCTATCCTCCCATCAGCATTATGTCATTCATCACTTGTTATATTGTGATTGAGCATTGGATGATCCAAAATTGATATCTAATATCTTGAGCTTTTATCCTTAATCTAATCTTTTCATCACCTGTATATCACGTCCCATCATCGGTCTCATGTCATCATCTAGAATCCTCCATCATGTCGGTCATCATTAGTTCTCATATTTTCTTTATCCTTTTGTCGAACTACGTTGCCCCTACACTTTCACATAGGCAAGGTCAATCATTTGATCAGCCCCCAAGGCATTTTTCTATCCAATCTTGGTCATCCATTGAGGTCTCCATTGTCCTCTTTCCACTTTTATCCATGGCCAATTGTTGGTCTTTTATCAAACTATGAGGGCTCTACACTTTCACATAGGCAAGGTTGATATTTGATCAACCCCCAAGCCCCTAGGTCTTTAGGGTGTTTCTTGTTGTCTTGTCATGTCATCAAGTATGTCCCTATCCTGGATGGTACTAAAAACAAAGGTCACTAGTATCATGAGGTTCAATCAGTTTCAAGTATCCTGAATCATGTTGATCATCTAGTTTAGTCTCCATAATTGGTCTTAATAGGATGCATCCTTCCTACATCAAATCATATCAATCCCATCCACCCTTTTGATCCTATGTAAATGGACATTTGAGATTTATTGTGATCTATGGATTCTTTTGACATTTTTTTTTATCATTTGAGCTCCATATTTCACGTTGGCAGGGTCACCACGATTCATCATATCATGGTGTGCTTTGAAAAGTAGACATAGGGGCATATCTTGATCTTTTTGTCTGCTTTTGTCTTCTTGGTTGTCTTGTGTAGTACCCACCAAGATCCATGTGGTCTTGTGTTACATTGGGGCATCCTTTGTGCTTGTGGTTATCCCAATGCCCAGCCTGACCAAAGTCATTACGACTTTGGGGTGTTAGGATAACCTCCTTGTTTTTTGTGATTGTTTCATGCATTAGACACTAATCTGCATTGGTTCCTCATGCCTTGGCATATTGTGTCTTGTGCTATAGAAAAAAATAGTGCTCCTAAAATGGAAAAATAGCATTAGGATTGTATTTAATACCTCATCCCATTGCATTGCATTTATCCCCCCATCTTTCTCTAGCCTATAACTAGTGATTTTGGTTGTGCAAACATTCATCTCCCATCTCCTTTTCTTCTTGGGATTTGTATGGTTTTGATAGGTGTAGTATCATTTATATCACCTCTCATCTTGATATGTGATACATTATCACTCCCATCATCCCTCATTTTGATAATGATTATAGGGAAAGTACTTATCATAAGGTAAAGCAAGCATGATATTCCTTCCATCACTATGTAAGCCCTTATTTACACTCATGCCCATGTTAATTTAATTCAGATATTAATGTTTGTAAGGAATTTAGTTACCCCCATTATTCATGTAGGCTTACATATCATTTATAATGTCAACAGTACCAAGGTCATCTTTGTTGTCAAATCCTCGGTCTGTGACGTACAACATGAGCAAAGTAAATGATATTGATACATAACTATAAGTAAAAGCATGGACGTCATAAAAATGGGTGAATCCAATTATTAATTAATCTTGATCGATGTCATATTAAATTTAGAGAGTACAATTTCATCCCAAACGACGTCAATGTCATCTCATCTTCCATCTTAAGTTCATTGCATAGCATGTCCTCTCATTTTGCATTTCTCATTATCATGTTCATCTTAAGTTGTTTAGGATAATATTTATTTGTTATTCTAAAAATCTTATTTTCAGTTCATTCACGTTGAATTATTATCATTATCATATGCATTTTTAAGTTGTTTAGGATAATATTTATTTATTATTCTAAGCATCTTTCATTTCATTCTCATTGCATTATTAGCACTATCATGTTCATCTTAAGTTGTTTAGGATAATATTTATTTGTTATTCTAAGGATCTTAAGTTTATTGCATAGCATGTCATCTCATTTTGCATTTCTCATTATCATGTTCATTTTAAGTTGTTTAGATTGATCTTGATTGATTATTCTAAGCATCTTAAATTAGGTTCATTCCATTATCATTTCACTACATGATCATTTTAGGTTGTGTAGAGTTATTATTCTAAGCATATTAGTCCACCTCATTGTGTACATTGCATTATATCACATCCATTTCAATCATCCATAACATTAGTACATATGCATACATATATTATCTATTCCATCACATTTCATTTTCATAGCATACATCAAGTCATAATAATATAACACAACTATCCATCGCATTTGTTGAATCAATCACAAGGATTTCTAAGCATATCCATTGCAAGCATAAGTCTTCTGTCTCCACGCATACATCACCACCTATATCACGAAGCATTAGTACCATGATCATAGCATATAATCCATCACATCCTACATCACAAAGTATTAGGTATAATGCATTTCACCCATATCATCCACATAGACATATCACATAAATCATCATAGATGCATACATATATCATAACCATCTGCATATCCCATACTAAACCATATCCATACATATATCCATAAATAAACATCCATCGAATCATAAACACATGGTGTTGATAAGGGCCATCGCATAGTATATAAATGTCAAAATATCATGTCCATAACAAATTCCATAAAGATTTTCGTGTGTGGGGCACGGTTTGGAGGTTCCACGTGTCTATCCTTTGGACTTGGTGGATGGGTTCACGTACTAAGGTGACAGAAAGGTGGCGGGGTTTAAATTTGAAGGATGGTAACATGAATAAATTTGGTGGCTTGATGAAGGAAATATGGAAGGACGTGACTTCAATGAACCTGAGGAGCTGTACTGTGCGATCTCTTATCTTGGGGATCGTGAGATATCTCGTTTTATCTCATCCTTGCATCATTTTGTGCGAGAGTTGTTATAATGATTTGACTCCTCGTTATGAAATTTTTCCTCCTTCTAGTGTCTTCAGGCTTTCTATTTTAGTGCGTGTCTCCAATGGCACCTTTAGGATGGTTTCTATTTTTAGTCATATGGCCAATCTACCTCATTTTTTGCACTTTTTCTCCAAGAAGAAGGAACCCTACATGCCCACCATTTCCTGCCTTGCTGGCCGCAATCATCCCAAGATCCCCATTAATTTAATTGTCAAGTCACCCTATGGTGATTTTCCCTTCCGCGCATGCGACCGGTATGTTGGCATTATTAACCTTTGTTGTATACCTTGCCAAAATGAATACAATATGGTAATTATCCATGGCATCTGCATTTGGTATTTCTTGCAAACTCTTGGGCTTCCTTTGTAGGTTGGAAAAATGGGTGGTGAGCAGGTGAGGACTAAGTTGGATAACTGTGATGAGTTTCGAAATAATCCTTTAGTTTGGCACATCTGTGTGGAAGATGGCATTGCTCTGCTTATGGATATTTTGGTTGGCCATGACCCTAACTTGTCGAGCTAGTTTGCAAACTCTTGGAAGGATCGTAGGGTCTCAATCGGAGGAATTTCGTTTGAAATCAGTGAGGAATTCATAGCACAAGCCATAGATTTACAGTGTATGGGGAAAAAATACCCCAAACACACCAAGAAACCAGATCATGAAAGCTTTTTTCAGAGGTGATGAGGCCCTGATGCGGAACCAGTCGAGGTTTGAGAGAGAAGCCCTCTCGAAGCCCTGGGATTAGGTGTTCCTGGCACTGATGAAGTACGTCACCTTGGAAGGTAGGTTTAAAACCTGCTTTTTTTATCACTTCCCCCTATTAAATCATCTAAGACACAAGATATTGCTTAGTTTTCCATTCTTTCTTCTAATGGATTTGGAAAACTCGGTCAAAAAATGCAAAGAGTCAGCAAGCCTTAACCCTAGTGATCTCCCACCACTCCTGCTCCATCAGGGGCTCATTCTAAAACTTTATCACTTCCACCTGGCCCTTTGTCCTCCTAAAGCTATTACGGCTATTCACATTGAGGATATTGAACCCCTATCGGTTGTGAATATTTCCTCAGTCGAGTCTAAAATCCCTCCCCGAAAATCCAATACGGGCACTATGAGGAATCCCAAAGCCAAGATAGCCACCAATAAACTTAAGTTTGGTTTGTGTAAGGCTCATGCTAGCATGGCGGAGGGTCTCTGTGAATTGAAATCCACTTTGGCATATTCAACGTACAAGGCCACTACTGCTAAAAAAGGGAAGGAGAAAGGTACGTCAGACCCAATTGTTAGGGAAGGAAAGGGCAGGAACATAATAAGGAAAGACACCAGAAGAGACTGTTGTGGGGACTACTGATATGACTAGTGGGGAAAATGCCAAGAGGAGATCCGGGAGGCTTGCAAAGAACAGCAAAAAGAGGTTGATTATTGAGGATTCGGAGGAGGAGCAGTCTGATAGCAAAGGGTACAAGGAAGAGGAAACTAAAGATGATGAGGGCGAGATTGTGGAGGGGACCTAGTTTACTCCCAAGGACAACAAGGATCCTAAAGTTGGCTTCACCTCTCACTCTCCGCATCCACTGGTTGAAGATCCTGGTGAGGTCTCGGGGACCATGGACATTGGGGAGGAGCCCTATGATTTAGAGAAGAGGATGGACACGCTCAACAAAAGGTTTCGAGGGTTGACCCACTTCACCATGAATTTGGGCCATTTTGTCACTAGTCTAATGCTATTAAGGAGGAGCTGGAGGGAAATAACAGTCAGGAGAACAAAGACTAGGTGGGTGATGAGGTGGTGGACCTCCTGCTCAAAAACTGGGACAACACCAGTTAGCTGTTGCCTGTGCCGATGTCTTGTCTTTCGGCTGTCTCTCTATGGTCTCTATGTTGCATGTGGGTTGTCTCTCGTTTATGTTTTCTTAATGCTTGCTTTTTAGACTTGCTCTTTTTTGGCCCTTGTGGCTCGTTGTGAAGGGTATGGCGCCCTGTAAATGCTGTTTAACTTTTCAAAAACAAAGTCCATAATGAATTCCATCATAAAGCATTAATACTTGTCCATCAACAATCATTGAATAAAATATAGGTACAGAGCTCTGCTCAAATATAGAGACCACATCAATGAATGGAATAATCCATGCCTAATCTATGTTGTGGAACATGTGTCCTTTGTCCCTGTCCCCTATGTATACACTATGCACCTATCAAAAATCAAGATCCTATCACTCCTATCCACTCTACCCTTGTGTTGGCTCTATCTGATCTCTAAGGGGAGTCTAGAACTGGTCCTCTGTGTGGGGGAGTGTCTCAATAAATTTTGTACCCTCGTGTGTGTGTCCCTCCTAAACGTGATGGTATTGGCATATGTGGTATTGCTTAGAATGTAGGTACACAACATGTGGTATTTGGAATGTCTCTAAAGTAATTCCCCATGTAGTAACTAGCCTCTCTCATATACTCATCCCTCTCCATTGCATGTGCCCTCAACATGTCCCACTCTACCCTACACCTATCTCATAAGCCATCCACGTATCTCCTCTCATGATCCCATGCATCCTGCGCCATCATTTGTTGGTCTATTTATGCCTAAATCTGTGACATCTCCTGCACTACCACATCCCTCTCCCCCTATAGAGTGTGCACCTATGCCTCTTGTTGAAATGCATAAGACAACTGAGAGGGGGGTGAATTAGTTGTATCAAATTCATTTACTTCTAACCTTAATCAATTCCGCTTCAACTCAATTTTTTATAAGTGTAAACATGAAAATACAAATAATAGAAAGAAAACACCAAAGACACTAGATTTACCTGGAAAACCAAATGAGGGAAAAGCCATGATGAGGTTTAGTTCACAATATAGTAATAATGCAATACCAGAAACAAAGGCTCACTGCCAGAGCACTCACTGCCTAGATACAAAGGCTCACTTCCTACAAAATGACTCACTATCCAGAAGGAGGCTCACTACGTACAAAAAAATAAAATATAAATAAAGATCCACCATAAAGGGTTCCACACATTCACAATTTGATCAGAAGATTGTAGACGCCATTATCTCACTGCTTTCAAGAATCTAACACATTAAAGTACTACTGCCTTGATGTGGTTTTACACACTCTTCTTTTCACACTTGTTCACACACTTCATTTGACTGATTCAAAATTCACAACATCTTGATTTGCTTTTATACCATCTTCAACCCTAGAAGCACTCTCCAAGGTCGGCTATACATCCTTCAAATTAAAAATTCAAATTAGGTCAACTACAAAATATTCCCATGGTGGATAAGAATGAGAGAGGACCAATTATACATTTAATTAGGACCTAAACAACATCTTGGATCACTTGCACGATTCCTTAATTCAATGCAAAATATTCATGTAACGTGTAAACACCAGGTCAGCCAAACCTAATCAAAACACCAATGATCTTTGAAGTGTGCACATCTCCAACAAGATGATCAAATTTGGATCACTCAACACGCTTCACCCAACATTTTACCATCTCTGAGAAACCTTCAGGTATATCCGTAGCAATTGCAACACTCTTCATACACATAATATTCTTCAACAGTCCAACTGGACCAACTAACAACATATAGGATCTCTGGAGCAAGTCTTTCGAAGTGCCCAATCACAAGAACGATTGTCAGAACATAGAAAAAATCAATATGAATCATCTCCCAGATCTGCAAGGTCTGAAACAATATACTAGAAGACTATGGATCCAAAAAAATTCTCTCAGTCCACAAACAAATAGTTATGTCAAAAAATTTCACATACTAATGAACGTATCTTCCACTCTCCATCGATCCAAAAGCTAAAACTTAATATATATTATCTAATGAAGCTCATGAACAATACGACAGATCTGCATAGGCATAATATCAACATAGAAGAAATTCAAAGCACAATACTGGAGCACATTTAGAACACACACTCAACAATGCCTTCATTATTTCTTAAATTTTCTCAAACACACTTGGAAAAACACAACTACACCTTCATAAATATAGCTCCATGTACTTTAAGAACTTCTATATTATCTCAACTATACAAGCACCATCTGCAATCAACCTGAACTATGTTGACATCAATGACAACATTAATGAAATCACCACCAAACACATCCATACTTGCAAAAATCTCCCCCTTTGTCATTGATGGAAACACGTGATGTGAAAAAACATAAAAGACAACAATCTCATTCCTTCTCTTCTCTCTTCTTTTTAGACTAGACAACTTGATAGGCCAACACTAGGTACAAATAATATGAAAGATTTAACACTTTATAATGAATTTTAGTTTGGTCTATACGTGTCAATCCGGGGGCGTAAACTTGTGAGAGGTGTCATGGCTATATGCCAATTGAAGGGGTGAAATTTGTGAGCTGAGTGGGGATGAAATGCAGCTAGAACACACATAAATTTCCTAAGTGAATATCTGGTTTAACTTTCAAGAACTATTATAAAAACAGTAGTGACAAGAACTATCACGGACTACAAAATAACAACAGCAGACTCTCTCGTAAATCCATAATACAATTCACGATATATTCTTCAAATACACACACCAACATTGGTAGAATATTAATAGTTGAAATGATTATCTAATGAAAAACAATTTTAAACCAAATTGTAAATAAAATGTTGCAGAAGATTAAATCACACGGAAAGAAATAATTGTAGAAAATTAAATCACACATTACTAAAACAATAAATTACAGAAATCACTGGTGTTCTGAGTAGTGGGCCCTGCCTCCTCAATCCACCAAATGATGAAACGAATAGCACTGCTCTTACATGGTTTTGTTCATGCATTAAATGATTTTATTTATTTATAAAAATGACAAATTGTTTTCTTTTGTTGTTTCCCTGTGCTACTTATATATGCATAGCTTATAACAACCTATGAAGATCTATTTGTTTTGTCCTGTAGCCAACAAGCGAAAATAAACAAATATATGGATCACTAAATAACACTTATACATATTTAAGCATATGCAACATAAAATGGGGAAATAGTATGATATGGAACAAAAATGGAATGTGGAAGTGGGTATGAAGGTATATGAAATAAGCTAAAATATGGCATAAAATGGGACATAAATGGCTCTAATCACAACCTACACAAGAATTTCATTTTCATTTTTTCACATGAATTTCTCTCCCCTTTGACATCAATGGAAAAGGAATTTTTTGCATGAAAAACTATTGCCATATAAAGCTCTTATCACTCCCCCTTAGGAGTGAACCCACATCACATACTGCAACAATGTACCTCTCTACCCCCCCTGAGGAGTAGACCTCAATCATCATTCCAAATTAAAAGAATCTATGAATCCACTGAACTGATGCACCTCCATGTGCACTTAGCTCAAGGAAGGAGGGTCAGTAACCACAAACTTCCCCCAGAGATACTCAAAAGTATCCTTCAGAATAACCTTAGTGAATATGTCAAAAAATTGTTCCTTGGTAGGTACATATTGAAGTCTAACTTCATTTTGCAACACCTTCTCCCTCATGAAGTGATACCTGATAGATATGTACTTTTTCCTAGAATGCATCACTAGATTCTTTGAAATGTTTATAGCACTTATATTGTCACAAAAGATAGAGATAGTCTCATCACACATCACACCTATGTCCTTCAAGGTTTGCTTCATCCAAAGTACCTTTGTATAGAAACATGTTTCTGCAATGTACTCAGCTTTTGTAGTGGATAAAGAAACTAAATCCTATTTCTTACTCAACCATGAAACCAATCTTCCTCCAATGAAGAATGCACCAGAACTTGTACTCTTTTGGTCTCTACACAACCAACCCAATCTACATTAGTGTAGTAATTCAATGTGAAATCTTTATCCTTTGAATACCATAGTCCATAATTTGGAGTTCCCTTAAGATATCTGAACATCCTCTTCATAGTTGTAACATGTGCTTCCTTAGTTTTTGCTTGAAATCTTGCAACTAAACATGCTACTTGCATTATATATGGTCTAGTAGCAGTAAGATATAGTAGTCCACCAATCATAGATTTGTACATGCTCTGATCAACTTTAGAAGATTCATCATTCTTTCTCAGCTTACATCCGGTTACCATAGGGGTACAGACCGATTTGGAATCATCCATTCCAAACTTCTTCAATAATTCCTTGACATACTTAGATTGTGAAATAAATATCCCCTTATCAGTTTGATTTACTTGAAGTCTAAGGAATAAATTCAACTCACCAATCATAAACATTTCAAACTCTTTTTGCATCTCTTCTGCAAATTTCTTACACATGCCTTCATTTCAACCAAAGATAATGTCATCAACATATACCACAACTATCGGCATTTTGTTTTTCTCAACTTTAAAGTAAAGATTGATATCTGCAGACCCTTTGCATAATCCTTGTGTCAAGTATCTATCCAACCTTGCATACTAGGCTCTGGGGGCCTATTTAAGTCCATATATTGCCTTTTTCAACCTGTGGACCATGTCTGATTTATCTGACAGCTGAAAACCTTTTGGTTTCTCCATATATACTTCTTCCAATTCTCCATTCAAAAATTAAGACTTGACATCCATTTGCTATACTTTGAAGTCTTTATGAGCTGAAAATGCCAAGAACATTCAAATGGCCTTCATTCTTACAACTGGAACAAATATCTCTTCAAAATCTATTCCTTCAACCTAATAATAACCTTTGCATACAAGTCTTTCTTTATTCCTTACTACTTCACCATCTTCATTTAGCTTATTTTTGAATACCCATTTTGAACCAATCACATTCTTGTTTACAAGTCTAGGGACTAGTTCCCATGTCACATTCTTCTCTATCTAATGTAGTTCCTTTTTTCATTGCTCTAACCCAAATCTCATCATTACATGCTTCACTCATAGTATTAGGTTTTATCTTAGAAATTAAACACAATTTTACCTCAACCACTTTGCTTCTTGTCTTTACACCTTCACTTATGTCTCCAATTTTATGTTCCTCCAGATGATT
This sequence comes from Sequoiadendron giganteum, assembly GCA_007115665.2. NCBI lineage: Eukaryota > Viridiplantae > Streptophyta > Pinopsida > Cupressales > Cupressaceae > Sequoiadendron > Sequoiadendron giganteum. The sequence goes on from CM021108.1 coordinate 73,633,000, forward strand.
TCTCTGTACATATTTAGGAGTCTTAGGTGTAGGTTCTGGAATCTCATCTTCATCACTTTGTTATTTCTCTTCCTTTTATTCTTATTGTATTTTCCCATAGATAGGATCATCAGGTTCAACTTCACTTATTTCTACTGGTCTATACATAGCTTCATCAACTTTTACATTATCACTTTCAACTATTTTCCTCAGTCTTTTATTAAAGCATCTATATGCCTTATTTTTATTTGTATATACAAGAAAAATTCCTTCATCACATCTAAAATCAAACTTTCCAAGATTCTCAACATCTCTTTTACTACTTCCAAATACTTTAAATTATTTAACAGTAGGGGTCTTACCAATCCATAGCTCATAAGGAGTCTTAGTGTTGTTACCTCTGATCTGAAGTCTGTTAAGAATCTAAACAACAATGTGGATTGCTTCTTTCTAGTGCACATCAGGAACATTTACTTCTTTCATCATAGTTCGAGTAGCCTCTTGAATAGTTTGGTTCTTCCTTTCTACAACTCCATTCTGCTGAGGGGTTCTAGGAGCAGAATAATGTCTCTTTATGTCATGTTCTTCACATAATGCATTCAACTCACCAGAAGTGAATTCTCCACCTCTATCAGACCTTAAACGTTTTATTCTTAGGTTTACCTCATTCTCTACTCTTGCCTTGAATACCTTGAATCTATCAAGAGCCCGAGATCTCCCTCTAAGAAAATTAATCCATTTCATCCTAGAGAAATCATAAATCAAGAGCATAAAATACATGTCACCATGAAGGATTCTTGTTCTTGTAGGACCATAAAGGTCTGTATGAATCAATTCTAGCCTTCTGGTAGATGATTGTTCCTTTCTTTTAAAATTGCTTCTTGTTTGTTTACCCAGCTGAAAACTTATGCAGATTGAATTTGAAGGCTTTGTGATTCTAAGAAGATATTTGAGAACTTCCTTAGAATTGATCTTAATCAAATTTTTGAAATTCACATGTTCCATCCTTCAGTGCCACAACCAACTTTCATTAATCTATGAAAAAAACACTAACCATCACTACTCTTAAGATGATAGATGTTTATGTGAGTTCTTCTTCCCGCTGCTACCATATTTTCAAATCCTTTTCTGATCTCATAGGCGTTATTCTGAAACACAAGCTTGAATCCTTTGCTAAACATTTTTCCAACACTTCAGAGATTATTCCTTAAACCCTTAACATAATAGACATCGCCAATACTATGTTTTCCATCAAAACTAATTGTTCTTTTACCAACAATCTTAGCACCAGAATCATCTCCAAACATAACTATTTCTTCATCATGCTTTTCAAGTTTAGTGAACTTACTCTTATCTCCAGTCATATGATTTGAACACCCATTGTCTATTACCCGAAATTCTTCATCCTTCCTAGCATGAAAAGCAGTCACCGGAGTACCTTCCATCTCATCCTTCTTTCTCTCCAAACCAAGTTCCTTTGTACATCTTCCACGATTAGCAGATACAACTTTATTTTCTAGGGCTAGAAATAAACATTCACCTTTATCTTCCTCAAAATCATACTCATCATCAAAAGTTCCTGCATCTTCTTTGACATAATACAATTTCTTGAACTTCCTATCCTTCTTGTCTTTGAAGTTATTATTATTATTATTATCCTTATTCTTCTTGTGTGTAGCTCTATTAGGACATCTTGATGTATAATGACCAATATTTCCATAGCTAAAACACTTAAAGGGCAACATACCTTTGTATTTACCAGTACCTTTCTTCAATTTCCTTGTAAATTTTGCTTCCAACTCTTCTGAATCGTCATCATTTGATTCATCTCCTATCTTCATTGCTTTAAAGGATGTTTCAGTTTTCTCCTTATCTCTTGCAAATTTTATCATCTTGAATGCAATCAAGATACCAAATAAGTGCTCCTTATTAAATGTCTTTGGATCATCTGATTCTTTAATAGAAGAGACCTTGTCACTATAGTTCTCTAATAGGTTCATCAAGATATTCTCAATTATATCTTCATCTGACATGGTACTACCTTGGTTCTTGATCTCATTTGCTACAAGTTCAACTCTCCGATAATAGCTTGTAATATCTTCACCCTCTTCCATTCTCAAGTTTTCAAATTATTGCTTAGTTGTTAGCTTCCTTGAAAATTTTACTCTATCATTTCCTTCATAAATGTCTTTCAATTTTTCCTATACTTCATAAGAAGTGCCTAAAGAAATAAATTTTGTCCTTTCATTTTTAGATAGAGCACTAAAGATAGCATACCTTTCCTTTTCATTCTCCTCATAGGCTACAATCTCATCTGCAGAGGAAGGACCAGTGGATGGTGCAACATACTTTTTCTCCATAGCTTTCCAGGTCTTGAAACCAAGAGAAACTAGATAACCTCTCATCTATTATTTCTAGTCATTATAATCATCTCCATCAAAAATAGGAATCTGCAACTTGTGCGCCATCTGATCTACCTCAAGCAGTTAAGCTTTTCACCGAGGAACCAAAGCTCTGATACCAATTGTTGAAATACACCAGACAACTGAGAGGGGGGGTGAATCAATTGTATCAAATTCCTTTACTTATAACCTTAATCAATTCCACTTTAACTCAATTTGTTATTAAGTGTAAACATGAAATGCAAATAATAGAAAGAAAACACTAGAGATACCAAATTTACGTGGAAAACTCAATTAGAGAAAAACCATGGTGAGTATTAGCTCACAATATAGTAATAATGCAATACTAGATATACAAAGGTTCACTGCCCAGATACAAAGGCTCACTATCAATAAATAGGACTCAGTGTCTAGAAGGAGGCTCACTACCTACTGAAAAATAAGATAAATAAAGATCCGCCACAAAGGGTTCCACACATTCGCACCTTGATCAAAATATTGTAGACACCATAGCTCACTGCTTTCAAGAATATAACACATTAAAGTATTGTTTCCTTGATTCACTCTTACACACTCTTCTTTTCACACTTGTTTGCACACTTCACTTAATTGATTCAAAATTCACAACATATTGATTTTCTTTTATACCATCTTCAACCCTAGAAGCATTCTCCAAGATTGGCTATACATCCTTCAATTTACAAATTCAAATTAGGTCAACTATTCAACATTCCCATGGTGGATAAGAATGAGAGAGGACCAATTACACATTTAATTAGGACCCAAACAACATCTTGGATCAATCACACACTTCCTTAATTGGATGCAAAATATTTATGTAACGTGTAAACACCACGTTGGCCAAACCTAATGAAAACACCAATGATATTTGAAGTACATGCATCTTCAGCAAGATGATCACATGTGGATCACTCAACATGCTTCACCAGACATTTTTCCATCTCTAAGAAATCTCTAGGTATATCTGTAGAAATTGCAACACTCTTCATACGCAGAATATTCTTCAACAGTCCAATTGGACCAACCAACAACATACAGGAGCTCTGGAGCAAGTCTTCCGGAGTGCCCAATCACAAGCACAATTGTCAAAAAAAAAAAAAATATCAATATGAATCATCTCCCAGATCTGCAAGATCTAAAACAATATACCAGAAGACTACGGAGCCAAAACATTTCTCCTAGTCCGCAAGCAAATAGTTATGTCAAACCAGTTCACATATCAGTGAACATATCTTCCACTCTCCATCAATCCAGAAGCTAAAACTTAGGATGTATTATCTACTTAAGCTCATGAAAAATACCATAGATTCGCATAGGCATAGGATCAACATAGAAGAAATGCAGAGCACAACACCAAAGCACATTCAAAACACACACTCAATACTGCCTTCATTATTTCTTAAATTTTCTCAAAAGCACTTCGGAAAAACACAACTACAACTTCATAAATATAGCTCCATGCACTCTAAGCACTTCTACAGTATCTCAACAATACAAGTACCATCTATAATCTATCTGAACTATGTTGACATCAATGACAACATTAATGAAAAAAGCCACCAAACACATTCATACTTGCAACACCTCCACTATCTCTGCTTTCTCTAATATAGCCCTTGAGTCCCCCATGACTACCTCGGTGTATTCTATCCTATTCTAGAGATCATATCGCTCCATCATCAGCCCATCTCTCTCTCATCATGCCTAATCCCTCTCCCTCTGCATGCCATTCCTCTCCTCCAACATCCTTGACGCCTCATCTGCAACAGCCCCATAATCTCTCTCTACCATCCTCTCTACCTCTAGCAGCCTGTCTATCTCTGCCTGCAATGTATCTCGATCTGCCTTTGACTCCCTAAGCCTATGCTCTATAATCATAAGTCTTGCTAGAGGTCCTATTAGTAGTATCACCAAATCCTCAGGTGGTGGAGGTACATATAGTACCATCACTAGTGGATGTACCTTTGGGACATCCTCCATTTCCTCACCCTGCCCTCTCACCTGTTGGTCTCCTCTCACCTCCTCCACCTCAACCTCTCTATATCCACCCCTCCTCTGTCAACTGCCTCTCCTCATGACTCTCCTCCATCTGGCCAATCTCCTATCATCCTCTAAGTCATAGCCTAGTGCCCAGACAATCGAGTGCACCATCATCACCCACCCTAGCCTATGCTATGTTCACTATGCAAAGTATCGCACTATCATCCGTACATCTGCCACCCCTCCTCTCCCTAGATATGGTACTATTTTTACACCTTCCCACATCTACCTCGCAAATTCTATCATGATCGGATCACCCCATAGATGCTCCTAACTAATCCAATGAAATTGTTGTGGCCCCAAAGGGATCTCCTATTGCACCTCGAACTGCCTCATCACCCTATCTAGTCTATGGAGCTCAACGATGTGTGGGTCTTGCTCAATCAATTAGAGCACTATGAAGAAGTAGTCCCTATGCCTCATCTCATCCCCTCTCCACCCAAAAAATCATCATTGTTTCTAGGGTCTTCATTTAATCTGATCCCTCTATAGGTCATCCAACCTCCTCCATCCCTCCCAGTCACTCACATCTAGGTAGTTCAGTCACTAGCTGTACTCTATACCATACCAGTATGATACTGGTAGTGTCTCATTTTGTGTCCCTACTATCAAAATCCTTGGCCTTGCAACATTAATATGCTCCCAGGCACATACCTGGAGCAAAGTCACATGTCTGATACTGAGGCCTCTCCTATAGCATATCACATGCATGTCTCGATATAGTTATGCCAACACGCATGCACCCCAAGAAAATTCTCCCTCCCCCCTCTCCACAATATGCCTGACAACCTCAATGATCTCAAGGCTACAAAATCGACCGCTCAGGTGTCTGGTAGTAGAATCCCACTAATCATGTCACGGAGGTATAATGGCAATGCAAACACCTCAAATCCTAAGCACCCATCCAAGTCTAACACCCACCTGAATTGGGAGATCCACCTATCCAAAAATCGTTTGTAAGCTCCTATCTCGCTCTCTCCCCTAGCTCTATGTCTAGCTAACCAAGTGCCCTTTGATGGGAAACTGCAGTATCCTCCACACATCCTCTAGTTTCATTGTCATCTCCCCTGTCGAGAGATGGAATGTCGAGGTCTCTGAGCTCCACCTCTCCATCAATATTGTCAACAGTGCCCAATGTGCTCTAATGTTGGGATACCCCAACATTTGTAGTAACCCCACCTATGTCAGTGCCACATGGTCCTAGGCATTCATGGCCTTGATAGTCACCCCCAGAACCACTGAATGCCTCTCTCGAGTCCTCAGTGTCTCGAAGTTCTTCATGCACATAGAACAATATGTCAATATTTCATCACTTTCATTTCTTTTTTTATCATTTTTCCCCTACCTCAGGTTTCTGGCAAATTCACCCCTATGTCGGATGAATTTTCCCCTGTTCTAGTCTTCTTGCGAATTTGCCTATTTCCTTGGAAAATTCACCCATTTTTCCCTTAGTATACAAATTTTCCTATTTCCATGGTGAATTCGTCCCTTTTCCTCATGTCCACAAAAATCACCTCTCTTTTGGGCGAATTCGACCATCTTCTTGTCTGTGTGTGAATTCACCTGTTTAATTGGTGAATTCGCCTCCTTTTCTGTCCGTGAATTTTCCCCTCTTTTCATCCATGCATGATTTCTCCTTTTCCAATGACGAATTCACCCATTTTCTTGCCATCATGTGAATTCGACTGTTCTCTAAGCAAATTCTCCCTTGTTTCATCTGGGGCGACTGCATGGCAACCCTTATATATTTTTTCCCTCTAACGGACGAATTTGTCTCCTTGTTCAGCGAAATCGAATTCACCCCTTCCCATCTAGGGTGATTTTAAAATCATTCATTTGCCCAATGAGTTTGCCCCTGCACAAGGTGAGTTCGCCTCTTTCCCCAGTTGCCCCCTTTGATAGGCGAACTCATCATATGGATAGGAAAATTCACCCAACCGCCACAATTTCGTACCCTATAGTTTCCAAAATCTGAAATCAAAATGCATCAAAATTAAAATCAAAATTATGAAGTAGGGTTTTGAATCCTACTTGGCAGGGTGTCACACGCTCATAGTAGTACTGGCATAACTCCTCGCCTTGATGGATGAGCTCATCATCCATGAATCCCTCATACTCGCTTGACCCATCACCCATCCTCGTCACTCTCTCTCTCTCTCTCTCTCTCTTGTTGAGTTAATTGCCAAGTGTGCAAATGGTAAATAGTAATTTTAAAATTTACTATTTATAATTTTTAACTTTTGCACCTTTTTAACCTTTTAAATTAGGGTAATTTTTACCCTTTATTTAACCTCTTTTTAATTCCCTCATCCCTTTTCTTTTGCGGGCCGCCATTCGCACCTCATTTGTTTGTTTTACTCCATTCAAAAGCCATTCTTCATGGTTTTTTGCACTTTATCATGTGGTACCCTCCATTTATCCATATCAATAAATCACTTGGGGGCCCTTTTTCTCCCCCATCCGCCCTCTCGAGGGGGCATACCCTATCATTTTCCTCCGTCCTATCCATTTTCTTGCGACATCGAGGCATCTTCCTTCATTTTCTACGATTAGATAGCCTACACAACTTTTCTCGCACTGGGGCATCACTTTCTAGTTCGTTCTTCTATTAAGTCATTTGTATTTTATTTTTCTTTGAAACAATATTATTTTAAGAGTGTTTCAAAGAGGGGAAAAATGTAGACATCGAAATTTGACCACCCCCATATGGTCAAATTCATCCCCTTTTATTCCTCTACCTCACATCCCTCATCTGTGTTAATTAAATAATTAATTATTTAATTAATGATTCCCTTTTTCTAATGTTCCTAAGGTATTTAATTAAATAATTAAATACTTTATCCTTTATCCCCCTTCCCTCTCTAAATTAAATAAATATTCTAATTTATTTAATTTAGTCATTTGTCTTTATGAATTTAAATTAATTTTTAAATTCATTATTTTGCTCCCCTTGTTTCATCCTCCATAATTCTCTTCTAATCTGGGTTAATTTAATTAACATGTGATTAGGATGTGCACACCCTAATCAGGATTAGTGTCACATCCTCCATAACTCCCCACCTGCCTTAATTCATCATTAATTCATTTAATTCCTTGTTTGCACAAATCTAATTACTTGATTAGGTCAACCTAATCCTTATGCCATTTATGGAATACCCGCAAGTCAACCTTCATTAATTTCTTTATCCTTTTGGAGAAGGCAACCTCTCCCTAATGTGAATTTTAAATTCACATTTATGCCCCCTAAGCCTTTTGAATAATTTTTAATTCCTCTCTTCTTCCTCATGTGAATATTTGATGAATTTTTAATTCCTCCTGCATCACATCACCCACATGTGGACAAGGACCTCCTTTATGATGAGATCTTATCACAATCCCTAGGTACCATAAGGTACATCCACCTCATCTCCCCTTTTGACACCTCACCCGCCACATGGCGAGATGTGAGGGCTTGTGAATTCTCAACTCACCCTAGCCCTTGATCTTGTCTTTGGTGGCTTCATCCTAACCCTCCATTGTTTAGAGGCACTTCCCCTAAAATTAGAGGAATTTCCCCTCATTTTCATTCATACATACACACATTCAATCAACTAACTTTTTGCACACAAGCCTTCAAGCATTCAAGCATCCAAAAAACCACCATTGTTGCAGCACCTTTTGCATCCACATTGTGCATCCATTGCAATACCCACTTGCATCGTTGCATTCTTCATCCACTTATGATCATTTAGAGCTAGGTTTCATGCTATTTTCCATCAAAAGAAGCGCACAAGTCAAACGATCAACAGGACCAACCAACTCATCAAGTTGGACAAGGTAAAATACTCTCTTTGTCTTTTATTTTGCTCAAGTCCAGCTAGGCCAATTGTTGAGGTGTTGTTTGTGTTTTCCTTGTTTGCATTCTCTTTTATTTTGAAATTTTAGACGAGGAATTCACCTGCACACAATATCAAATTTGGCCACTAATATTATATAATAACCTATCAAGACTATCATATGATTTTTTGAAGTACCATAGATCTTACTAATAAGAGTTGTTCTTCTCGGTCTATGGATGGTACTATATAAGATTAATGGAACTTTGTGCTTTACTAGATATAGTGTAACCACCACAATGGAGTTTTTATTATATAATTAATATCTAGCTTTACAATGCATATGACGTACACAAGAAAGATATATTTATTGGGCTTTCATTCATTCAACAATATAAATATTTGAGAAAATCTAAGTCATAGAAATAATTTTAATTTTTTTAGCATATTTTTGTTGCATACTAATAACTTGTAAAGTTTTTAGATTTAATGTAACATGAGAAAATATCTTCCATAATATAGATTAAGAACTACGTATTCTTCTAATTTTGATTATCATGTCAAAGAGAGACTTAAAGCTCTAAGACTAGTATTTTTTATAATCCTCATATCTTAATTACAAGAGTGGAGGACATTAGGATTACTTATGTTGAAAATTTCATCTAGAGCTTCACCCAAAGAACAATAAAAATGAGAGTAGGCAATAAGAAGAAGAGAGGCACATTTACACTACCAATTTTGTTTTAAAAGAATAGATCTTTGTATGAGTCTATCCCACCATTGGATGGTAAGCATATGTTATTTGATACTTGAATAAATAGTAGAAGATTATGAAAGTAAACAGAAGAATGGAAAGAGTAGGAAAGACATGTAATGACCGTTGAACATGTTAAAAAAATTCCTTTTTTAAAAAACATTTGATATTAGTGAATATGTTAAAAGCATGGAACAACAAAAAGAAACAAATAAAAAATAAAGAAGTCATTAGTGGCATAAAAATTGAATTACTACATGGATTTAAGAATTGGTAATCACCATATACAATGCCATCTGAATATGAGTAACTTTATCCACTAATTATGATGCTATCTAAAGTAGCATTCCCATGCTTTAGATCTTTATGAGATTCACAATCAAAAGATATTATTTTTTAGTCTTCATATTGTACATTGCTATTGGCCTTCATCAGAATTGACAGCTCTTGTGATTAGAACCTCATGTATTATGGGATCTTAATTCTTTGTATCCTTAAATCCAAATTTTCATTAAACATGTTATTGTCATTTAGTTTATTTTGTTCTTCATCTAGTATGTATTTGTTAAGAAATAAAAAAAAATCAAACCTTCAAATGTACTTTCAAAAATCATTATCAAAGCTTTCTTAAACTTTTGTCAAACATTTAGACATGCCTATACACACCAAAGTTTATCTTGATTTAAGCAACCTTAATACCCTAATTTATGTAACCATAGTACGAAATGCCACATATTTTAATATGAACATCCAAAACTACATATTTTAGAATTTATAGAGTTTTAAGGATATGTAAATATGAAAAATCCTAATAGAAAAGTGTAGCTTAATTTAAGCTCAAATGTAATGCATATGATTCTCACATATCAAAACATATTTCCTTGTCCCCTGATTAATTAAAGCGCAATGGAATAAAGAATAAACTATGACAACTGATGCATGGGTTAATAGGGTCCTACATTTACAAATATAGATCTCAATAAATATCATCAACAAATCAGGGAGGCTGCAAGAAATAGTATTACATTCAATGCTCTTGTTGGCTATGATTTTAGATAATTCCAATATCCACTAAAACTTTGCTAAAGGTCATGTTCTCTGTACATCACAGATTGAACTGGGTGACATATAATAACATACTGCATGCTAAAATATTTAGTTTGTGATGGAGTTGGAATGCATAGATATAATAGCATATAGACTTCTTAGTTAAAAAGGATTTCAGTGAGTTTACATCCATCTCTTCTGCACTAAACTGTCCTTTGAATTGTTACTATGATTGTTTCTTGTAACTTGTTGTACTTCCTCGGGCTCTGTTCTTATAAAAAAATTCCTTATGATTGCAAAAAAAAAAAAAAAAGACCTTTGAGTTTTATAAAAAAGCTTCGATCTGTTAAAATAAAACACATATTGAATGTCATTGATAAAGTGAAGGTCAAGCATAAATTGTCTGGTATGTTTTTAAGTAAAGCGATATTCTTGAAACTCTTTTCTATTATATTTTTGTTTGTCATCTTAATCAGTGTCATGATTTTGAAGGTCAAGTTTATTGCATCTGAATTGAATGAATCTGAAAGGACACTATTTTCTTGAAATTTAAGGGCTTTATTTAATAGTGATTCGTGATGAGTACATTAGATTGTGAAGGACTCAAAAGACATATAGTTTCAATCTTAGGATGTATTATTCCATATTTATAAGGGATCTAGTCTATTATACTAGCATTTCTATTGAGATTTTTGTATCTCTTTATGTGCTATGTTAAAAAAAATGATGAAGAGAAAATTTATTTTTATTTATGTAAATTGTAGTGATATTCTAATGTTCAGGTTTCTCATAAAAAGGGGAGGAGCATGAACATATTATAAATAAAAATAATTATTCAAATAATTCAAACTCTATTGTCATGTGAATAAAGTGAAAATTTTGTGTTGGAATCTTTTAATTATACATCTCAAACAAGTTGTTTTGATGCTGACTAAATGTCATTTAATATCCTAGTTTGTTTGAAATTTCAATATTTGAATAGAAAAATAGTTGATTTATTAGTCTCATAAGTTTGAGTAGTTATTTTTAATAAAATTAAGGAAGAAAACTTTGCCCTTCTTAAGACATATCTTCTACAATAGATAGGAAAATAAATATGAAATTCTGTTTTACATTTTACAACATAATATCACACATAGTGACCTTATTTTCTATGGCTTTACAACCTATCTATATATTTGACTGTTACTATGAGTTAATATTAGTTAAAAAATTCTCTAACAAAATCTTCTAGCAAGAAAAGAAGCCATTGAGAGAATTTCATGAATATATTGAAAAAAAGGATTAGTTTAAAGATTCTCTTAGAAATCATCTCCAAAAAATGATCAACATCTACTAACTTACTTTGATTGATTGATCTTATAAAATAATAGAAAAGGTACACTAGATGTATTGCATAAATGACTTTGCACATGTGTTGATTGAACATAAAGAGGCTTCCCATCAAGTTCAACACATCTTCTAATATAATCTATAAAAATGATTAGTGTAGCCTAACCTACTCTGATATCATATTGGAAATTATGATCTTAAGATTCTAATCATTGTAAGAAATATATAAAATAAATAAAATGAGAATCATACAAAAATGGATTTTACACATTACACAAAATATACGTGGGGAATACCCTTTAGTAAAAACACCCCTAAAACATCATTTTATTAAAACACTTACAATAATGATCTAAGACCAAATCTAGGTAACACTTCTCTATACTTCCACATGACCAATAATACCTCATGTGCATAGTGATAAAATTCACTATCAATCTTCAAATTCTTCATCTCTCAAATGAGAGGGAACCTCTTTAAATATAGGAGAAAGGGTGGCATAATATCTTAAAGGACATTAGTCACAACTATTTAAAAGAACCATCCATAAATAATCAATAATCTAATAGTATTAGACTATAACTATTTCAAATGTGATATGCTTAATAAATCATATAATATATAATGTTTAATAACCTTATGTTAGAATGTTATATAAATGTTATAAGGGTATGATGATCCCTAATAACATTATGTTCTAACAATTGGGGAGAGAGTGAATGACATTCTTCCATTATGACATGGAGGACAAACCTCCCTCTCTATAATCACCTCATTTCAAAAGACATTTAATTTGTTTTATTATTTTGTTTTGACATTTTTTTAGTCTTTGATCACAAGAGATGACATAAAGAGGGGGTTTCCTAAAAAAATAGTGTGTGTTGCTGATTTTTTTTAGGAGTATTTTAGAGCAAATGATCCCACGAATTTTGTACTGTAACTTAAGTTTAAAAATTTAAACTCCAAAATTTACAGAAATCGACGATCTCACAATCTAGAAACTCCAAATGATTGACAACTGATTGAAAATTGTCTAAACTGACGAAAGAAATTTCTATTCCACCTCAAATACGCTACTTAAAATTACACACTAAAACGTAAAAATTCCTATTTTAAAAAAAAAAAAAAATTAATTCCGCAGCATTATTTTTTTCCTCAGAGACCCCGTGCTCCATAAAAATAGATTCTAAAAACTCTAGAGAACCACAACCTTATCAACAAGGTGTTCAATTCGAATTTGAAAGTCTAAATTAAGTCTTGGTACTCGGACCTGATTGCATATTTAACTGATTCTGATCTCGGAAATCGGAATAAAATCACATCTCTGCATGGATGAAATTTTAACATGAAGGTTCGAATGTACTCAGATCAAATGTCAAAGTCAATCCTTTGGAGTTTCGAGCCTGAATCTCAACTGACCACATTTGTTCACTTTATCTTAACACATCAAAATCTTTTAGACTTCGAGATGTACGTAGACATTTTCACATATTTTTTCACATGCATCCATGTGCTATAGAATAATGATTATGATTTCAAGAATTTTCTGAGTTATCTAAGACGGTTGTAGCTAAACCAGGCATACTCCTTATTCTACCATTCACCAAAACCCTTTTTTATATATAATGTCATGGCTGGAAACTTAAAGAACTACTTTAACTGGCATTTAGGTATTCTAACGCTTGTGATACGTACGATGAATATATCTTTCCAGAGAATAAGCAGCAGGGCCCATGACAGGTGCAACCACTTCTTGTCCATAAGTTACAAATATAAAATAATTTACATCAATGTCCAGAGCAATTTCAACTATGGTATTCGTGACTGAACTAAAATTTGACATATATGGGGTTTACAAAAACATTTTATGTGTATGGGTTGAGGTCCTAATTCGGTTGGTTAAATCTTTCCTGTTGGAGGAGGTTGGTCATGAGGTCTAGTCTCCCCCACCCCTGTGGTACCGGAGGGTGTGTCGTGCCAGCGCTGCCGGTCACGTTAAAAAGTTTACCAAGCGCACTGCGGTTTATAGGGGGTTGTACTGCAGTTTATGGTTTTGTGACCGAGAGTCTATTTTGGTGTGAGTTGGAGGTTTTGGATTTCATTTTATATTCTTTATGGGTGGAAATTGATCAATATTTGAGCTTGTATTTTCGTGCAAAATTTTCATGTTTGAAGAATCTCGTTTTATAAATCTGAGTTTCCCAAACAACAAGATTTAGTGTCATGATGGAAAATTGGATGAGTTATATTTCTGATTTGGAAATCTGGTCAAAGGATTGTTAAAAAGTCATCCAACAAGGTTCAAACCCCTTGAAGGCATGTTCAGGCCAAGTTTCATCCATGGGTGACTTGACAGACAAGATCTCCCTATTTGTGGCTACTTAGTCGAAGGATGATTTCTAGTTTATATGTATGCTTCCTCATGTTGTTGTAGTCTGCTATATAAAAATAGAGTTGCTAATGTCTATGTAATTTGGTTGTTTCCATAAAAAGAATAGGAAAAAAGTTTAGAGTTTCAACTTTGAATTGAATGATATATAATGTGTGATTTGTTTAGGGTGTCTAAAGTGGAATGGCCTTGATAGATCATCTTCACATTGTTTACAAGGAAGGCTTGAACATGTAAGAAAATGAGCATTCTAAGGTCTGATAATAAATTCTCACAATTTTTTTTAATAATTGGTGATGGAAAAATTAGGGTCTTCAGGGCTGATTTTTAAAAAAAATTATTATGCCAATTAAACATTACAATCATGATTTCTAATCAAATATTGTGACAAAGTACAGATTCCCTAAATAGGGATTAACTTTATTGAACTAGTATGATCCTTTGAACTATAAATAAAACTCTAATCTACCCCTAAAATGTATTAGGACTAAGAATAAAACAAAAACTTGACTAAACTTAATGCAATTTGAAACCCTATTCACAAGAACCTGAAAGAAAACATAATGAGAAGGCCACAAAGAAAAACATATGAAATGATAGGGAGGAATGACATGAAATCCTACCAATGTTTAGATAAATTGCCTATATAAGAAAATGTGAATATCCAAATAAGTTTTGACATTCTAAAAATGCTTCAAGGATCACTTGGAACCAAGGTAGTGTGACACAAAGGAGAGGGAGGTGAAGGGTTTCAAGAATATAAAGTTTAGGGTTAGGCTTTGATGTGTGAAATCATCAAGATTCAAATTTTGAATTAATATTTTCATGCATTTTTAATTTCAGCAACAAAGTCTAAATATATAAGGCTAAGATTTAGACTCTAATGATTTTTTAACTTTGCTAAAATCCTAGCAAAGTTTGAATTTTACAAATGAAAATATTCTTAACTCTTAGAGTTAGAAAATTTTAAGTAATCCTTCATTTTATGCTCCCTAGATGGTAAACCATTTTAACAAGATCTCTCAAACACACATATTTAAGAAAAAAAAATTAAAACAAATGACATCAACACTGACTTGATCTAAAGAAAAAGAAAGTATCATAAACACAATCCTACCAAATCAAGAATACAAAATTTAAATAAATATCAAGACCAAATTAAGGGCCAATTTTGAGAGGAATAGGGGTACGTTGTCAAGGCCACAACAAATTCCCCCTTAAAAAAAAGATAACTCTTAGGATTGTATAACAAACAATAAAAAGTAAAAATTACCTCAATATGAGAGCAAGAATGCCTCATTAATATAAATATTATATTACAAGTTATAGAAATAACCACTAATCCTTCCTAAAAGATATAATTTGATAAATACCCACCCCAAGATATCCTCAAAATAATTTGATTACTTGAAGAACAATATGCAATGATTAGTACATCTAGTAGCATAGAAATACATTCATACCAAGTTAGAATAGGTTTTTTTCTTTAATGAAACTAACATCTGTCTCACCCAAATATGTACAATTGACTATTTCCTTAAACTTTTATCTAAAATTGACTTAAAAAAAAATTCAAATATGAAGCTCTCAAGATCTTACTTATGTTTAATTAGGTAGAGGTCTCATTTAGATGTAATAATGACTATAATTTTTGCATTCCCTTTTTTATTATTGAGATATAGCTCCACTACTAGTCAAGCATCCATAAATTAGATGTATTTTCCTTTGGTTCCACTTAAGCATGGCTCTATTACCAATTGAGGATCCAAAACCTTGGTAGAGATTGAATGTCACATGGATTTTGAAAGAGATGTTTTCATTTGCATTTCATTTATGGGTGATCCCACAATACTAGTTTACAATTTTTGGGCAAATTGGACACTAAACTAATTTTTTAAAACAAAATCTTCACTTTCGGGCCCCTATAGCTGCTAAACCGTGAGGAATTTGAAGATGATGCAAACTAGTGATTTGTGATGTTTTGTCTATAGATTATAAATATTTTTTTTCAATTTTTTTGGAATTAGATTGCACTTCATTTTCCATCTCCTTTTAAAACTAGTTTTTTTTAAAAACCAACATTTTTAAGAAGTGACACTCACCATATACAACATAAATTTTTTCGTATGAAAGATAAAATTCTATTTTTTTCAAATTTAGATTTGTAACTATGATATCTAACACTTTCATTTGGTTTCATAGTGTATTATTAAATATTTTTTCCTTAATCAAGTTTTGAAGTCAAACCAATTACAATTCAGACATAGGCGAACTGTATACAACATAACTTTTTCTGTATGTATCAAAATTCAATTTTTTTTTTTAATGGATCAAGGACATCAATCCCCAGCCTGAACATTTTTTTTTTTCTTTTTTTGATAATTTGCTATTTTTCCACATGTGCAGAACAAAGAGCTTTATTTTCGGTGAAAAACCTATGTTTAATAAAACTAAAAAACCAAATACATAATAAAACCAAAACATATTAAAATTATATTCATTGGATAGCTTGTTCCGAGGACTACCATGATCATTTGAAACAAATTTTAAATGAATTTATTTGATCCCCCAAAAGGTAAATCAAAAGTGATTTTTTATCAGCATTTTGATAGGTGTAAAGGAGACTCCATTGTAGGTATGGTTTAAAACTAGCGGGGTTCTATCCAAGGGGGTTTGATCTAAGGTGGTTTGATCAAACCCTCATCAATTGGAATCCTTAAAATGGAACTTTTTAAGGCTTAAATCATTATATTTTCTAAAACTATGTGATTTCAGCAAAAATCAGAATCTCCCAAAAATTGTAAACCAACTTTGTGGGATCACCCTTCTCTCTCCTTTTATTTTATTTTTTAATCTTATCCTTCCAAAGGGATCGAAACATATCTTTATATTGGATTCCACCATGGTAATAAATTATATTTTTCTGTTGATTTCACTTGATACTTTAGTTGTGGTTGCCTTGTTAAAAAAACTCAAGAACAATTGATGTGTATAGAGTGAGGGGTAAAATATAATGTGTAATACACCCAAAGCTACCTAAACCTTCTTAATCATGAATATATCTACATTATTCAAATGAAATATTTTTTAAAACATTTAGCCCAAGAAATCAACCTATTATGAGTGGAAACAAGGCTAAAATATGTACAAAATAAACTAGGAAGTGCTCTCAAGCTAGCTTGCAAGTCAATTATGATTTTATCTTGTTAATGAAAGATCAAATAAAAATAGGGGTGGAAACACAACAAATTATTTTCAATGAAATAAATAGCTTTGGAAAGAAAAAAAACCTTAACTAACAAACTAAGACCAAGACCAAAACCAAATGAAACAAATCAAGAAGGAAACACACAAAAATTTCCTAAACAACCTGTTTTGTATGAATGTGAAAGCTCAAGGGTACATATATGATAACTCTCATTGCTTCATTTTCACATGATATCTAATAGCAAGGGATTTATCATTAGAGGCCTAAGCACATCAAAGCAATCCTTATA
This sequence comes from Sequoiadendron giganteum, assembly GCA_007115665.2. Lineage (NCBI taxonomy): Eukaryota > Viridiplantae > Streptophyta > Pinopsida > Cupressales > Cupressaceae > Sequoiadendron > Sequoiadendron giganteum. Next base: position 73,650,276 of record CM021108.1, read on the forward strand.
TTTGGAATTTAAAAGCTTGAGAAACTTAGGATCAAAGTGTATTCATTGAATTTGTAGGGATCCATATTGGTTGTATAAGGATCTATAAACAAGCTTGGTTAACAATCCTATTGATTTGGTTGTCTTAATATTTTATTGACTTTGTCAAGAAAAGGATAATTAATTTAATTTTTCTAACGGTAAAAGCCATTGTAATATTGTTATGCTCGATACAAATTTAAACTTTATTGATATACTACTTGGTTTTGTAATGGGAACCCATATTTCATCTATTAATTAAATACCCCTTTTAATTAATTCATTAATTCATAAATAACCTTTATTCAACCTTGATTAATTAAATAAGTCATAATTATTTAATTATGTTGCTAACTAATTAATTCTTCCTTCCTACTTAAATGATTTATTATTTAATTACCCCCTTTATCTATAATTAAATATTTATTATTTAATTATTCAATTTATCCTTTTACAACAGTCAAATTAAATAAATTATCTTTATTTATTTAATTAAATCTCACTTTCGAATGTTGGATTAAATTAACCTTTAATTTAGATTTATTTATGTCACATTTTTCTATCGTTCAGTTGACTAGTCATTCACTCACCTTCTGACTCAGGATCTATTTTTAGTTCTCCAGTTATCTCCGGATTCAACATCTGATTATCTCTGCGAGAGGACTCTCTGTCACAACTAGTCAATTAACTAGTTCTAACTCATATACATCATGCGTTTATTAATTAAATATCTTTATTTAATTAATTAACTCATGTTTGCATTCGAATGCATTATTCTTCAACTTCTAACTTTGTCTTTGACATTCAAAGTCTGTTTCTTCTATTTTCGAAGACTCTTAACTGAAGATTAAGATCTTGAACTCATGTTCTAACTCACGTTCTAACTTAATCTTTATCCTGCAGTCTTTTCTGACTCATATTCTAACTCACATTCTATCTGACACAGAACTCACATCGCATGGCATTCATCATTCTCATCCGTCGATCTCTCTTTTCAATCTGAGTCGATCGTTCTAAAACCCAAAATCTATAAAATGGCCTGTTATAATCATTATTCCTCCTCCCGAAATCATACACTTTTGAAAAGAAACTTATCTTCAATATTTTGCTTAGACACTCGACGAAATTATGCTTGCATCGATACTGAAAATTTGAGGGCAAGAATACTGAAACATCAAAATGGAGAAGAGCAATCAAGATAATTAGAAGGAGTGAACACATATTTGGTGAGATATTTTCAATTTGTTTGTTTAGTTATTCATTATGTTTATTTCCTCATTCTTTGTTGTTTGATTTAGATTAATATTGGTTAGATTAAGATTAACATCGTTTATTCTAGTTGCAGATTATAATCTAGATTTAATTCTATGTTACATTTAGTGAACCCAACGTTAACACGCTTCAAATTCGCACATCTTTTTGTCTTTCCATTTTTCCGTTTTTCATTTTTGCAGGTTATCATACAACACACCACATCTCGAAACGCCGCATTTTCCTGGTAATCACTTTTTCGCTTTTTAGTCATTTTTGTACATTCATTTTTTCTTATTCTCGTTGTTTAGGTTGTTTTGATTTTTGCTAATGTTTGTTTATAGTTGTGTTAAGGTGGATTAACTTAGTGTTTGCAGGAAGAAGCATAGGAGACAATAAAAACCAAAACCATATCTCTTCTACAGGACGAAAGTTGAAGACACCAAAACACGAACTACTAATCAATTTGCATGTAGGACCTAATGCCTTTGTTTTTATTTATTTAGCAAGATTTATGTTTGGTAGATAGATAACTATCATTTGGAATAAAAAGAATCAATGTCTTCTTTGTTTGGTGCATTGCACATATTTGTCACCCTTTACGATTTAACATATTAGAGTATCCTCTCCCCTTGCACAGTCATGCGATCTTGGGTGTAAGAGAAATCGTTACTGACTCTAGAACTTGGGCCTGTCTTGGTGGGAAAAAGTACTCACCCCAAGATGACTCAGACTAGTAACACGCTTTAGCCAGCGACTTCCACCCGGTATATAAAAATGGATTTCTGGAGAAAGCCCAGAAATGAAGCTCACTATTCCGACAAGATGGACATAAATGGACTCTTTCTGAAGTTGAATAGTGCCCCATGAATGGAATGCCCTTACTAAACACCTTGTTGTAGATTTTCCAAAATCATACCTATTTGTTGGTGCAGCAGGGTCGGCCCTGTGAAGTCATCTTACATTCTTACGGTTTATGTGTGGAGATGAGATGTATGCCATGGGAGTTTCATGGGTACAATAGCTTGGCTGCCTCGTATAAGTGAGTGTCGTGGAGGGGAGCTAGTGGGGTCAAGCTACTAGTCATCCGCCATAAATATGCGTAGTTGGAGAAATCTAAGTAAGAACTCAACAAGTATTGTCCACAAAGCCTAGGTTGTAAATGTTTTTGGTCTTAATAGTCCTATCATCACAAACTGAAAATACATTGATTTTTTTGCTTGTTTTTGTTGTATTTGTCAAAAATCTTGATCAACACACGGAGTCAATCAAAACAACTTTCAAAAAACTTCAACTATTAAAAAGTGAGTCACAAATGTCAATTTTAGCACCACATATGACTTAGCGAGTCACATCTGTTAGGGAGAAATCCGCATGTGTCTATCAAAAAAACTTCATTTTAACAGTCTGGATATTATGAGTCGCAACTGTCACATTTTGAGTCACATGTGTGCATGCAAGCCGCATTTGTCATAAAAAATGTCGCATGTGCCTGTCATGGTATTATGAGCCGCAACTATCAAATGTTGAGTCACATGTGTTCATGCAAGCCTCATCTATCAAAAGGAAAACCGCATGTGTCTGTCAAAAAAGTCAAATTCACAGAATCATTATTCTGAGCCGCAACTGTTGTCGTGAGCCACATTTGCTAAAATATAAACCGCATCTGTCAAAAGTCAAAACTGCCTGTCAACATTCGAAACTCAGTTTTAGTCAAAACACCGCATGTATATGTGTAAACCACATCTATCAAATTTAGAACCGCATCTGATAGGTGAACTGCATTTGACTGTCGACAGAAAACTTAGTAACCTGCAAATCGAGTCTGAAACATAACAATCATTTTCGCTTATGCTTCTTAAGATCAACCTTGGATAGAAACTGGAAAAACGTTGCTCAAAAACCTTTCATCATTAGGTGTCATATACATCTTAGTCACAGTCAAATGTGTTAGTCATAATCATCCTAAGTTGCATGCATATAGATACTTCCTCAGAAATTGCATATCTTAGAAATAAGTAACTTTCCTCGTCATTGGATACGTTCATGTTGCGATTTGTCACAAGTCATTGAACCTAGTCACTTTAGTCCTATTTCTGAATCTTTCCAGCTCAACGGTCTAGTTTGGAAAATTCACCTTGTCAATTGTCCTTGTCCTACAATTAGGAGCCTTGGTCAAACACAAATCATTCCATGCATTTATTCCATAGGTGGTAGGTTATACCCATTTTAGAATTGTTTATCGTCATAGTATACTCAAAATTTTGCATATTGTTCGTCCTATCATACATCATCTTAGTATACGTCATTTTAGAGACCACTTTTAGCAACATCCTTTATTGTCAAAAAATCCATAAACATAGACATAGGACATATCACTTTTTAGACATAGTTTGCATTACCCCATTTTAAGAAAAATTTCATGTTCGAAACAAGGTCTCAAAAGAAACAAAAATCAATTTCAGATCCTAGCAAATTTGTCAATCCATTCAGAAATCATCCATCATGAAGTGAGAGACCACACAAGCCTTTGCTTGAAAAACACGTCACTAGAGACGCACATGGACAAATTTATATAGAAGACATAGATGCCGCCATACAAGATCTTGAGTTTGCATCCTTCATGGATGAGTGTTTGGCAAATGATCCCCAACGATATCTAGCAAAGTTTCTTGTAGAAGGTGCCACACTACCACCGGGATTTGATATTCATACTTTGAAAACATAGTCTACTCAACCAACACAAACTGCGACGTTAAGTTTTTCAATTCCTGAAATCACCGCAGCAATACCAACTGGCATACCAACTCAAACATCATCAATTGTAAACACAACCCCTTAAAACATAACACAAGGTTTACAATTTACTATGCGAGCAATTTCATCAAACCCCTTTGGCACAAACACGACTGGTAAGAGATCCAAAGTTGGCATGCATATACCTATACCAAATCAAAACACACAAACTGGAAATATTCCTATACCAAATCAGAACACGCAGACAGGATATATTCCTATACCAAATCAAAACACGCAGACAAGATATATTCCTACACCACATCAGAACACACAGACAGGATATATTCCCAATCCAAATCAGAACATTCTAACGGGATACATTCCCTCGCCAAATCACAACCCGTCACAAAACATGGAATTTCAAAATATCTACATTGATCCAAACAATTCCAACAACATGTCCTTGACACAAGTAGATGTCCTCCAAAACCAAATGCAAACTCTTCAACAACAGATGGACAACATGTCTATGTTTGGCAAACGAACTATCTCAGCACAAGATCTATGTCCATGTCCATTCGACAAAGCACTTTATATGACACCTTTCCCTCATGGATACATTATACCGAATTTGCCAAATTATAATGGGAGGAAGAATCCTTTGGAACACATTAGAGAATTCTCAACGACATGCATGGACATATCGTATGACCCCACATACTTGATGTGACTATTTACACAAACCCTCATAGGGATAGCGTTGGAATAGTTTTCTAAATTACCATATGGTATACAATCCTGGGGCGAATTAGCTAAGAAGTTTGTCGAACATTTTTCCTTTAACATAGACAATGAAGTAACAATATCAACCTTGTGCCACACGACACAAGACGGTGAAACTTTCACCACTTTCTTATAGAGATGGAGAAGTCTAGCTAGCAGATGTCCAGTCGAAATACCCAAAAAATAGAAGGTCACGATATTCCTCAAAAACATCAATCCGAAACTGAGAGGTGACTTACGAGTACATTGTTGCACTTCATTCCTAGACTTGGTACAAAAGGGTATCATCCTTGAAAAGGGCCTTATTGACAAAGGCAAAATAAAAGTATCAGGAAGAAGCCCAGTTGTCCAACATCCAAACGCACTAAATGATAGAAACAAATTCTGGTCTAGAAACAAGAATGTTACGAATGATGGCATTGTTGATGCTAAAAACATACATACGGGACCAGTTGTCACACTTAGAGGATACAACCAAAATGCAGACATGATGAACAGTCTAGATCAAATGGCTAATTATGTCCAAAATTCACAACAACAAAGACCACAAAGGAGATTTCCTACACATGAATTTACACCTTTAGGACAACCAATCGAGATGGTTTTCAAAGAATTGATCAAACATAATCTCATTAAACCTTTGGAACCACGAGAATATGATCCTGGAAAGTTCAAACCTTCATGGTGGGACGACAGTGCCTATTGTGACTATCATCGCACAAAAGGACACAACCTACAACAATGTCGACAGTTAAAGAATATCATACAAGACTTTGTTGAAAATGGAACCATAGAGGTAAATGGGCAAAAAAATACTAAGAACATTGATCACAAGGTCTTCACAGACCCATTACATGACCACACAAAAGGAAAAGCCTCCAGTTCGGGAACCAAGAACAATCCATCTGCCAATTATACCAATACCAAGTATGACTATGGTAAAGGATCAATCATAAATCACCTCTGAGCTGTAACTGAAAACGTCAACACCATCATCATTAAGAAGCACTCAAAATGTGTTGTGAACACATGCAAAACTAAGATAACTATTCCAGGTCCTTCTTATGAGCCACCTACGCAAAATTCCAAGTTTAGATACAATCTCCTCTATCAATTGAGAAAAACCCCCGCACAAATATCTATCTTGGAACTATTGACTTTGTCACCTGAGCATCGAGCCATTATTGAAAAAGTTTTACAGAACACGACTATTCCTATAGACTTAGATGTCAATTGTTTCGAAGAAATGGTGGGATATTTGACCAACTCACATCATGCCACATTTTCCCAACAAGATTACTCAATCGAAAAGACTGATCATAATGACCCATTACATCTTGAAGTCCTAGTCCATCAAACCAAATTCAAACGAGTCTTGGTAGACAGAGGAGCAAGTTTGAACCTGTGTACCCTAAAATTGGTTAAGGCATTAGGATTCTCAGAAGACTGTGTAGACACTTCTAAGAGTATAGTCATCAAGGCTTATGATGATGAGGAAAGATCGTCCAAAGGAGTTGTCACACTCCCTATAAGAATTGGCCCAACAATTATGAACACCAGCTTCCAAGTCTTGGATCTCATCCTTCCATACAACTTGTTGTTAGGTAGACCTTGGATACACGCAATAAAAGTTGTACCTTGAACATATCACCAATGTCTTAAATTCCCTTATAATGGCACTAAGATCATTATTGATGGTGATCCAGATCCTTTTCAATATTGTACAAGCCTAAGGGAAATTCCACGATGACAGGTACCAGTTAACCAAGAAGCTTCATCATCCACTTTATCCCTATATGTTGACCCATCACATCTTACCAAGTCCATTTCATTCAAACCACCATTAAACACTCCTAAGGTCGAGATCCAAGACAAGGGTTGTGGCGAATATTACATAAAGGCATCATACTATGTCAGTCAATTGATTCCACCTAAGGCATATGGCTTACCCATGGTAGATAGAAGACAATCATTAGTCACATTATGTGCTCCCCCTACAATGACATTGACTAAATAGGGAGAGTTAAGTGAAGAAATTGTGGATCAAGGTGATATTACCTCCTAGTTCTATCAAGAAGACAATGAATACTCCCCACCATCTATTCAAATAGCTAAGGACCAATATGGAAAAGGCTTTAAGATTATGCAAAACCAAGGCTATGATGGACACAGTGGGTTAGGACTACATCAGAATGGAAGGACGGAACCGATCACTATCTCACCACGATTGAAATACCTAGGGCTAGGGTTTTAGCCGCTTAGAATTGGGTTTCCTAGTACTTTGTTACCATTTCAAGAGGAATATTGTGCTTATACAGGCATCAAGACATATCATGAACCACTTCCCCCAGTTTACGACAAGTCTCACGAACCACTTCCCCCAGTACGACGAGTCTCATGAATCACTTCCCCCAGTTTACAATGAATCTCCCGACACAAGCGATTGGCAATGGGATTTTTTTTCCTCTACCAGTACCATGAACATAGATGATCTCTTTAGAGAATTGGACCTAAAGGTAAAACCTGTACCAAAACCAACTAGTCCCCATCATAGGAAGCACTTGTCTAAAGAAGAATGGCATAAACACTATTATTTGGAAACCCTTGATCGTGCATCTTGGGCACCTACCGAACCATCTTCTGATGACTTAGCCCTTACTATAGTCCCACAACAGAATATACCTACCTATAGGAAGACGAACAAGAAGGATTTAGTCCAAAACTTTTATGATCATATCAACCACTCTATATTCACCTTGTCAGCTGCTACCTTTAAAAACTTCGATGATGACATGCCTCTCATATATCCTGAACTTATCGAATGGGATCAACAAGGTACACCCATCATAGATACATTTGAGAACGACGAAGCAATTGTTGAGTTCATGGGACTTCGAGAAGGCATACCAAGAGGGGATCATAAAGCTGGTTTTACCATAGACTTGGATGACAAAGCATATTTTGGGGAGTCTATTTACACCTCTAGTCGCAAAAATGAAAATAAAAAGAAAAATGATGAAAATGAGTAAAAATGATGAGTCCCTAGGTGAAAACCGAAAGGCGCCTTTGGACGAAGAAACAGTCAAAATAAAGGACGTATCTGAGGGTGAAAACCTCTTTGAGGCACCCAAGGATAGAGGTTTAAATATTCTCCCCGTTAAACAAGAAAAGTCACCAATGCTAGTAGAAGAGTCTATTGCAATCAACATAAATACAGAAGAAAACCCTCAACATATATACTTTGCAGCATCATTGATAGAGGCAAAACAACCTGAATTTAAGGAATTCTTTGCAAAAATACAGATAAATTTTGCATGGTCATATGCTGACATGCCTGGGCTAGATCCAGACCTTATATTGCACCATCTACCGTTGCAGCCACGTATTAAGCTAGTCAAACAGAAGTTAAGGAAAATGCATCCACACATTGCTCTACTGGTCAAGGCAGAACTTAAGAAACTCTTGGATGTTGGATTTATAAGAACTATAGACTATGTAGACTAGATTTCAAATCTTGTGCCAGTGAATAAACCAACTGGGGTCATTCGCATTTGCACAGTATTTAGAGACATCAACAAGGCATGTCCTAAGGATGACTTCCCTTTTCCGAACATAGACATGATAGTAGATCTTACAGCAGGATACGAGATGCTATCCCTTATGGATGGTTTCTTTGGATAAAACCAAATCAAAATAGCACCTGAAGACAAACACAAGACAACTTTCATGTGTCCATCGGGCACGTATTGTTGGAATGTTATGCCATTTGGGCTTAAGAACGCAGGAGCTACTTATCAATGGGAAATGACTACGATTTTCCATGACTTTGTACACACTCACATGGAAGATTGTGTAGATGAAATTATAGAAAAATTAGAAACAAGGGCAGATCATTTGAAGGTTCTAGACAAGATATTCCAGAGGCTAGAGAATTACAACGTCAAGCTAAATCCGAAGAAGTGTGTCTTTGGAGTGAAATTAGGGAAACTGTTAGAGTATATCATTTCCAGAAGAGGCATTGAAGTAGATCCAGAGAAGGTAAGAGCTATCATAGAAATGCCTCCTCCTCTTAGCATTGGTCAACTAAGAACACTACAAGGAAGATTACAGTCCATTAGGTGTTTCATTGTACAACTGGCAGACAAAATACACCCATTTCAACATTTACTCAAGAAAGGAGTACCATTTGTGTGGACACCTAAATGTCAGGAAGTTTTCCAAAAAATCAAGGATTACTTGCTCACTCCACCTGTTCTCATGCCACCTACAAATGGAAAACCGTTGATACTATACATTTCCGCAACACAATCAGCATTAGGAGCTCTTCTCACACAACACGATGATCAAGGTCATGAGAGAGCAGTCTACTACATCAGTCATACCTTGGTAGGATATGAATTAAACTACAGCAACATAGAACGTGCCTGTCTTGCAGTAGTCTTTGCTACTCAAAAACTACGACACTATATGCTCAATCGCCAAACAATGTTGGTCGCAAAGATTGATCCCCTCAAATATCTCCTAAGTAAGGCAACATTAACAGGTTGATTGGCTAAATGGGTTATGATACTTAGTGAGTATACCATCCAATATGTGGAGAGGAAGGCTATAAAAGGACAAGTGATTGCAGATCAGTTAGCAGATGTACCCATGAAGCCAGACCATCCTTTAGTAGCGGATTTTCCTAATGATGTCCCCGATTCTTTGATGGTGTGTACAATTGTTGGTCCTACTTCCCCTTGGTATAAATACATATTCGATGACCTAACCGACCAAACCTTACCTCTAGACCTATCAAATAACCAACGTCGAACCTTCATCCATAAGTCAGCTAACTACACCATCATCGGAGATACCCTGTATAGACGTACCTTAGATAACGCCCTAATGAGATGTCTCGATGTTGAAGAAGCACAAACAACTTTGTGAGCGGTGCACGAGGGTATATGCGGATCCCATTTGAGTGGTCCTACTTTAGCCCATAAGATTATGAGATTAGGTTATTATTGGCCTACAATGAAAAAAGACTCATATATCTTTGTAAAGAAATGTAGACAGTGTCAAATACATGGAGATTTGACAAGAGCACTAGCATAGGAGCTTCGTCTGATTACATCACCATGGCCTTTTTCCCAATGGGGACTTGACCTCATAGGTAAGATACACCCTCCATCATCCAACGACCATAAATTCATCATAACCGCCACTGAATACTTCACCAAATGGATCGAAGCTATTCCCATGACCTACATCACCGGCACACAAATATCCAAGTTTATCTTAAACTATATCATTTTTCAGTATGGTGTACCCCAATCCATAATCATAGACAATGGTCACCCATTCAAAAACCAAGAAGTACGCCATCTATGTGAAGAGTTCCATATCAAACATCATTTTTCCACCCCATATTACCCACAAGGTAACGGCCAAGCTGAGGCATCTAATAAAACCATTGTTAGAATCCTAAAGAAGACTGTCAATGACGTTGGTCGTGACTGGCACCTATAGCTAAATCATGCCTTATGGGCTTACTGTACAAGCATTTGTACTCCCACTGGCGCCACTCCATATTTCCTCGTATTCAGATCCGAAGCTATCTTACCTATTTAGGTTGAAATTCCTTCCTTGAGGGTATCCTTGAAAGGTCACATTGACGATGAAAAATATCGCATATCCAGATTACAAGAGCTAGAATTACTGGATGAACGAATACATAAAGCACTAGACCATTTGCAAGCATATTAGAATCATCTTCATCGAAGCTATAATAGGAAAGTTCTAAATAGACACTTTGACATTGGTGACCTAGTTTCAATGGAGAATCCCAAGAATCAAGCTGAACATGAAAAGCCAAAAAATTTTGAACCTAACTGGTTAGGGCCTTATATTGTCACAAAAGCTTTTGGATTAGGAGCGTACCAACTCTCTACTCCTGAAGGGGAACCAATTTTTTCACCAATCAAGAACCTCCATTTGAATTGGTTCTATGCGTAGCTTCTAAGAGTCTTGTCTTAACCAGAAAAATACAAAAAAAATGGTTACCTTGATGAAAACCTAGCAAACAGGCATCTTTGTAACACCAAAAATAACAAAAAAGTAAAGAGAAATAATCTGTCCAATAGTGAAAACCACTTCGGTGGAGCTATGGATAAGTACCATGGTGAAAACCTGGAAAACATGCGCCATGTGTAGTCAAACTCGCTCTTCCATCTACCATCATTCCAATCAGACTTTGCACCATCCCTCATAATAAATGGTTGTCCTATCCATTGCTTGGAACGATTGACATCTAACATCCATTCCATCACACTCCCCACTCCATCTCACATGTCTTATTCCCAACTAGGGGAAAATCCTTGTTCTATTCCATGAAGACCTTGTACATAGCATTACACCATCGGAAAATGTCCTAAAAAATCGAAAAACATTAGAAAACTTCAAAAACACAAAAAAATTGAAACATGTCAGAAAATCCCAAAAACAACATCAGTCATGTCAAGTCAATCATGTCAAGTCGGTCATGTCAAGTTGGTCGTAGACATTGTCGAACTACGTTGCCTTTGCGACTGGGACATAGGCAAGGTCATCAATCAATGTGCCCCCGAGGCATTAGGTCTTCTTGTCTAGGTTTTTCATGTATCACACACATTTAAATCATGACTCTTTGTACATTCAAAGTCATTGGTTGTGTCAAACTACGAGGTCTATGTGTGTACAACATAGGCAAGGCTAATCAATTGATGAGCTCTCGAGACCACACTAGGTCAGTCCAATAGGGTTCATTCACATTCAATTCACTATCACACACATTGCATATCATTCACTTAGATACATGTCTTTAGCCACATTAGGTCAGTACTTTAGGGTATCACATCATGTCATACACTATCAATACACGTACACATAATTTTAATTAGTCAAGGAATCAAAAAAAGTCATGCATCAACAAGGCAACATCTCAAACAGACATCAAGTCAATATCAAACACATTGTCAAAGCGATCAACTTATTTCTTTGCAAGCTATGTCCTTCTTGTCAACAGACGTCGTCAAATTGTCATAGCCTCATGTAGCTTGTCACATCAATGTCATCAGGCTCCAACATCTTATACGGCACGTGTCTTTCTGAAACCAAACTTTGTCATGCCTTATACAGATAGTCACCAAGTCGAAACCAGACTCAACATATTATTGCAGTATGTGTCATCCCTCACATTACGCTATGTCAAACATCAAACAATAAAACAATCCCACAAGATCAAGTTTTGGCAAATAATTTTATTTGGCTTTATGACTTTATATCTTATTTTGTCTTATCTTTTTATCAATTTGTGAATTTAGTCTGGTTACTAGCTTTCTCAAGGATGTCCCTTGAAGGATTTAGAGAAGCAAGGATATCTCAAGACTCTTTTTCTTTGGCTGCTATCTATCAAAATGTCTTTTTAACATTGGTTTTTGAGTCATGTTACTAGTTTCCTCAAGGATGTCCTAAAAGGATTTAGAGGCGCAATGACGTCTCATGACCCGTCTTTTATTTGTTTGTTGTCTATGGTTTGTCTTGACAAAACGACTGGGGAAATTTTTTCCTTAGTATGAGTTAAGACACTCCTTGTCTACAACTGTCTATTTTTCACAGATGGATGACTTCGTACACTATGGTCTATCTCATATCATAGTGTGTACTATCCATTTGTGTCATGTCCCACCCAATGATGATAACAAGCAAGCATAGCATACTTGGCACAATATCGAAGATCATATGTTTTTCAAACAATCAACCTTTCTTACTTCTTACTAACATTCTAAATTCATTCATGTTAACATTTCTTCTTCGACATAATGATAAAGTATTGTGACACAACAAAAAAAACATTAGATAATCTGCATTAGCATACATTCTAGAAACGTTTTATATAGTTACATTACATTTCATATAAGTTACATTGCATAACATTTTCATTACATATTTACGAAATCATTGCATCATCATACATAATAGAAACATCACATGTACATCTCACCATCACATATAAATAACATCATATCCATTCATTACATCTAGTATCATAATTAAATAATGACATCCATAACATCATAAATTGCATAAACACATCACATGTAGAAACATTCATTCATAACACATATACACACATCATCTAGGAAACATAATCATATAGAAGCAAATGCATCACCATAAAATAGAACTGCATATCATATAGAAGCCACTAAAATCATATATATATATCACTCAAAATAATGTGTGACAGTACAATGTCATAATGTCTCCATGAATAAAACGAGCTTCCAGGCTCTCTAATCAAAATACAATGTCTACATATATAACAACTGTCATTGTGTCCCACTGCCACTACTATCTCATGGTGAAGGTGGTGGAAACTGCCTCAGAGGTGCTCTCTATGAGGTGGAAGGCCTGTCATACGGACCTGTCCTCGATGGTCCTACCACAACCTCTGTAATATGTGTCCTGGTATGACTCCGACTCTGTGACCTATGACTATGAACCTCTGAAAAGCTAGGAGCTTGTCTCTCTGCTGGTACCAAAGACTCATATAAATCCTTGTAATATGTATCCCTCTATACGGATCTGACTTACTCTCGTACCATGCCATCAGATGAGGACCCACTGCAAAGGCGTCTGACCTCTGTAAACTGCTGCTCAGTCTCCTATCTCTGTGTTATGGCCTGATCCCTCTCCATCAGTGCACTGTCTCTCTCTACATGGAAACTGTATCTCTCTACATGAGCACTGTCTCTCTCTATTCATATAGCATCAAGCTCTGCTATCATTAGTCTTAGTCTCTCATTTATGGCCTCCCTATCACCATCCCTAGGGGCATCATCCTCCTGTCTCCCCTCCACAATCTGATCTCTGAGCTCTCTCTCCTACTCCTCCATCGGTGCCTCCTCCTCCTCAACGTTATCCTCCCCATATCCTGCCAGCATACCTAGAGGGTCTGTATCCATATCCATATCCACATCATCTATGGAATCCTCTCCCCTAATATCCACCTTGGATAACTCCTCTACAACCGCCTCCCCTGCAACATGCTCATCTCCACCTTGTACATCAGCTCCACCTCTGATGTCCAACATCGGTACGTCCTCTACCATTGCCTCTCTGATAGGTGAAATTCCACCTACCCGACCCCCTCTTTGTCCTCTCTATCCTCGCCTACCACCTCTATCATCATCACCTCTCCCTCCAACTCTACCAACTCTTGCACCTCCACCTCTTTGCCATCCTCTCGGTCTTGTGCCTCATTTCTCCACTGGTGTCGGCTGATCTAGATTTGTGTATGGAATCGAACGATGCTCCACCCACCATGCATCATATGTCATTATCATCCCTGGGTCCGCTAATCCATCTCTCCATCCCCACTGTATTGGCTATAAATCATGTATCTCTACCTCTATGATAGCAACAAGAATCATGGGCCCCCAATATGGAACCTCTCTCGAAGAACGAGCAAACTTTTCTCTACTCTGAGGCTCATCCTGAACCTCGTCGAACTGTCTCAAAACCCTATCTGGTAAGTGTCTCTCTATGATGTGCACACTCAAAATAGTTCTCCCAATCAGGTACTGTGTCTGTCTGCAAAACGGAAAATGTATATCCTCATCAGACCACTCCTCATAGTCCATGTATGGTCTCCAAGTAAACTGATCTAGAATGTCAAGCACATGTCTCCAATATCTAGTGTCTCCCACATGGCTCTGAGTGATGTGCCTCATGTACCAAAAAATATATGGAGCTCTCTCTCGTCGCTCTACAGTAATCGGAGGACGAAACATAGCTATCCTCTCCCATGCCCAAACCATCAGCAAAGTGGTCCCACAACTTAGCGACTGTGCGTCTCTGTATGCAATATCATGTAAATGAAAATATAACATCCCTAGTAGACATGGACCCCAAGCATACATGGTCTCTCTCTCCAGCATACCAACCAACATCTCTCCCCATCCAAATGGAAAACCATGACCCCGTTGATCTGGTAAAACTATCCCCCCTATCAGTGTACATAATATGCAATCAATCCTCTTGTATCGATCCGCCAACACCGGCCATCTGATCTTATAATGCTCTATGTCGAGCCTACTAATATCTTCCACCTAATAAAATCTCGCTAGCTTGGTCAATCCACGTTGGGTATCATACATCACCCGCTCTCCTCTAATCGGTAGTCTAAGTATTCTATACACATCCTCCAATGTGATAGTCACCTCCCCAGTCAACAAATGAAATGAAGATCTCTCGAAGTTCCATCGCTCGCACAACGCAGTAAGCATCCCCCTATTCGCCTGAATGGTGGGCATCGAAAGACAATGATGTAGACCAAGTCTCCACAAGAGTCGTATCTCTGCACTACTCAAATGATCTCTCAGATCGAATGTGTCAAGACGAGTCTCTCGTGTATATATAGGATCCAATACAACCTACATTTCAACCACGATGTTAAGATTTTCAAACATTTTTTCTTCGAATATTTTCAAAAAAAATTTACCAGCCAAATGCGGCTCACTTTAACAAATGCGGTGCACTCTTACAAATGTGTTTCATGACAACTCATTTGCATCGCATATTACATATGCGTTGCACATTTTCCACACCCATTTCTACCTACTGCAAATGCGGTGCAAAAAAATCAAATGCGGTGCACAAAACAAATGTGGTTCATTATCTAAGCCTGTCTACTTCATGCAAATGCGTTTCACTAATGCACATGCGGTTCACTAGCCTACATGCGTTTATCCCTAATGCAGATGTGTTCCATAACTACATATGCAGTTCATTATAATTCAAATGCATTGATTCCCTAATATGCCTAACCTAACCTAGACATGTTTTAGCAAATGTGTCGTTTCACAGTCAAATGCGACAAATACGACGGCATATGCATTGATCCCGAAAGATCGCATATGCTCATTCATTTTTAAAAGGCCTAAAACTACGTGCAAAAATAAATTTCAAGAGTTCGTTTTTGGGTACATACCGGTGGTCCTGCATCGATTGGTCGCCTGAAGGTCCGGATCTGATATCCTCGATGCGTAGCCTAGGGAATAGGTGCCATCTTCGTTCCCTAGTCAGAGCAAATCTCCAATTTTCCAAACTTTTCTAGGTGCAAATGAATTAGTTTTCAACCTAATTCCTATTTATAGCTAGAGTTTGGGTGGCATTTCTTCTGCCCTTGTCTATTGGCCGCTTAACCTTTCAACTTCAAATGACCCGTACACGTCTGTATCACCTCCAATTTCAATTTCGTCAACTCCATAGCATTTTTAACTCCCAAATTGACTTATCGGGAATATATTTCTTGATTTTTTTGAAATTTTTCAAAAATTGTCAATTTTCCCAAGGGGGCATACCTTAGCCCGTTTCATGTTGGGGCATGATCAGGGCATATTTTCTTTGACACAATGTCGAAAAAACATTGTATCAAAGAGGGGCAAACTGTAGACACCGAAAATTGGTCTAGGCCTACGAACACCACTTTCGACATAATTTTCTATTATCCATGGTCATGATTAAATAATGTTTATTATTTAATTACCTTTCTAACCCATATTTCATCTATTAATTAAATACCCCTTTTAATTAATTCATTAATTTATAAATAACCTATATTCAACCTTGATTAATTAAATAATTTATAACTATTTATTTATGTCGCTAACTAATTAATTCTTCCTTCCTAATTAAATGATTTATTATTAAATTACCCCCTTTATCTATAATTAAATATTTATTATTTAATTATTCAATTTATCCTTTTACAACAGTCAAATTAAATAAATTATCTTTATTTATTTAATTAAATCTCACTTTCGAATGTTGAGTTAAGTTAACATTTAATTTGTATGTATTTATGTCACATTCTTCTATCGTTCAGTTAACTAGTCATTCACTCACCTTTTGACTTAAGATCTATTTTTAGTTCTTCAGTTATCTCTGGATTCAACATTTGATTATCTTTGTGAGAGGACTCTTTGTCACAACTAGTCAGTTAACTAGTTCTAACTCATATCCATGATGCGTTTATTAATTAAATATCTTTATTTAAATAATTAACTCACGTTTGCATTCGAATGCATTATTCTTCAAATTCTAACTTTGTCTTTGACATTCAAAGTCTGTTTCTTCTATTTTCGAAGACTCTTAACTGAAGATTAAGATCTTGAACTTGTGTTCTAACTCATGTTCTAACTTAATCTGTATCCTGCAATCTTTTATGACTCATATTCTAACTCACATTCTATCTGACATAGAACTCACATCGCATGACATTCATCAATCTCGTCCGTCGATCTCTCTTTTCAATCTAAGCTGATCGTTCTAAAACCCAAAATCTATAAAATGGCCTATTATAATCATTATTCCTCCTCTCGAAATCATATACTTTTGAAAAGAAAATTATCTTCAATTTTTTTCTTAGACACTCGACGAAGTTATGCTTGCATCGATACTAAAAATCTGAGGGCAAGAATACTGAAACAACAAAATGGAGAAGAGCAATCAAGATAATTAGAAGGAGTGAACGCATATTCAGTGAGATCTCTTCAATTCGTTTGTTTAGTTATTCATTATGTTTATTTCCTCGTTCTTTGTTGTTTGATTTAGATTAATATTGGTTAGATTAAGATTAACATCATTTATTCTAGTTGCAGATCATAATTCATATATTTATTCTATGTTACACCCACAATAGTGGTTTACAATTTTTGGCCAAACTGGACACTGCAATTATTATTTTTAACTAAATATTCATATTCGGGAACCTATAGCGGCTGAACCGCGAGGAATTTGGAGATGATGAAAACTAGAGTCTCATCATATTTTGTCTATAGATTCTAAAAATATTTTTTTCAAAATTTTTGGAATCAGATTGCGCTTTTTTTTTCCATCTCCCACAAAAAATGGTTTTTTTTAGAAAACAACATTTTTAAAAAGTGACACTCACTATATACAACATAAAAAAATTTGTATGAAGGATAAAATTCTAATTTTTTCAAATTTAGATTTTTAACTACGATATCTAGCACTTTCATTTGGTCTCATAGTTTTTTATTGAATAATTTTTCCTTAATCAAGTTTTAAAGTCAAACCAATTGTAATTCAGACATAGGCGGACTGCATACCACATAACTTTTTTTGTATGGATCGAAATTCAATTTTTATTTTTTTTAATGGATCAAGGACATCATACCCAACCTCATAATATTTAAAAAAAAATTATTTTGATAATCTACTATTTTTCCACATGTGCAAAATAGAGAGCTTGATTTTCGGTGAAAAACCTGTGCTTAATAAAACTAAAAAAACACATACATAATAAAACCAAAACATATTAAAATTCAATTTGTTGGATAGCTCATTCTGAGGACTACCATCTTCTAGTTGGTTTTGTGAATTCTCTTCCATTTGCATCCTCAAACCGAGCTTCGAAGGGAAAAAATCTGCTAAAATTTGGTGGAAGAGGGGGAGAAGGGCAAAAAAGGGGGGTTCGAGCGAACCCCCCTTCGCTCAAAAGGGTAAAGGGGGGTTTGTTCGAAGGGGACTTTGCTCGAACCCCCCTTTTTTTTGAATTTTTCATTCGTTTCTATGAAGAAACATGACATCATAGGGTTCAAGCGAACCCACCATGCAAAAGGGGGTTCGCTCGAACTAGGGGTTCGACTGAACCCCTCTTTTGGCTTCATGCAAACCCCCTAGTTAGAATGAACCCTTAAAAAAATGAAATTTTGAATGTGTGAGCATTTTTACAAATTTCCTTCCTCATCAAAATTGTACACCACTATTATGGGTTTACCCTTGTAATATGTTTTATTTTGTATTAAATGTTCAATGTGATCATAACCTAGTAGATAGGTCAAGATGAAGGCTCTTTTAGAGATATATTCTACAAATATCACTCCCAAATTATCTATAATTAGTGTCTTAGATGAGAGATCTAACCCCCGCAAATAATTCAACTTACACAAAATTGTAAGTTAAGATGGGGGAGCTATATAATACTATGTGGCTCTTCTGATTCTTCCACAACATAATACTTGGTACTGTTATGCCTTGCATACACACCCCACATTTTTTGTTTACAAATGTCAAGGACCCCCTTTTTCTTGTCTTCGTTTTCTTTGCATTCTCTCTTTGGTTTTGGGTAGTTGGATGTAGTCTCCCCCCTTTTATGGATCTTTCTCCTTGGGTATTTGTTACCCTTCCTTTCGAGTTCTCAATCTCTTTGAGTCTCCAAAATCTTTTTGGTTCCTATTAGGCCATATGGCTCTCTTGGAACCTGGAACTTAGTTTCAAGTTTCAAGTTCCTCCTATAACCTGACCCCCTCTTGATTCTCTTCTTTCCATGTTCCAGTTGTGACTTCCAATTGTATCGCAAGGCCCTCTTGGAACCCATAATTTGGTTCCAAGTTCTAAGTTCCTCCCATGATAGTTATCTCAACATTTTTTACCTACCTCCTCCTATCAATTTATTCTGCATATAGAGGACTTCCCCATGGGTTTATAATGAAAATTATCCTTAATTTTGTTCTTCACTTTTGATTTATTGTGTTTTTATTCTTTTGGTGATACCTCTACCTCCTTACAATATTTTATTTGCACAATTCATTGGTTGTGACTCATCTAGTGTGCTTGGGCTTCGTTCCTCTATCACACATAACTTCATTTTCATCAAAGATGTGTTGTGAGGTGGGATCCCCTTCCTCTGTATTTTTCCCTTTGAATATTCTCATTTTGTTTCTTCATTCTATCTTTTATTCCCCATTTGTGTGGTCTTTGTGTGTTCCACTCTCTTCTTTCTTTTGCATGCCCTAGTTTATTTTCCATGCCTAAGATTTCAATTTATTGTTTTCCTTTTGGTTTTTCTGTGTGTTTGGTTTTTATTCTTTTTTTTTTTTTTTT